>CM037476.1:12850826-13263009 GCA_021014325.1 Plazaster borealis | reverse complement strand
TCTTGTTTTTCTCTTAAGCGTTCATTCAAACAAAACTTACTCAAAATGCCTGCTGTCTGCCTGAAATCTGCACTCATTCTCCGGCTGGCTGTTTGCTTTGATTTGATGTGAATTCCGATGGTGACACTCCCGACACCAACAACACAGCAGCAACATTTTACTGAAGTTGCAGAAGTCAATTTTCAAGCAGCAGTCTAGTCCCTATTCGTACTTGCTGTTTCGTGCTCGTTTCTTAATACTAATTTCTAGGTAATAATATTAGTTAAGGTACCATACTAATTCTGTAACTTCTCAAATGAGGGCGCTATTTACTTGTTATTTTTACATTATTTTTCTTGGTAGTTTTCGTCGGCTTCTGGTCTGAAATTGAACCCACCATAAAGAAATTGTGTTAACAGGTTGTTAAATTAAAATGGCTAAACCTATGAATTCATCATCAACGATGAGTCAGCATTTTACTGGTCCCATTCTGGCGGATAACTTTGTTTTATGTGTGACTAAAATGGAAAGTAGGCCTATCATGCAATTAAAGTCACAATTATTAGGCATTAGGATTTGTAATAAAATACATTTAATTATAAAAATCTTGAAACGGTTGACAAATCAGTGGAGATGATTTTTCTTCTTAATTTTTACGAACAAACTATAATTTTTTATCCCTGCAGTGAGGTTGGTAGACTAATTTTTTAGTATGTTTGTGCAGTGTTATTAATTCCATCTCTACGGTCCGAAGTCAACTCGGTCCAAAGTCAACTCGGTCCGATGTCATCTCGGTCCAAAGTCATCTCGGTCCGAAGTTAACTCGGTCCGAAGCCAACTCGGTCCGCAATTGTTGAAGTATCGTAATATTGTGTGCTTAATATGTAATCTCATAAATTAAAAGGGCCTATAATCAGCGTTTAAAAAAGAAATCTTTATTGCAGCTGACTTTTTTTATTCCGAAAATAGGAGATAAATGTTCTAGGGCCTACTCCAGTAAATAAAAACACATAAAATAAATAATGTAGGAATTAAGGAAAATGTTTGATTGAAAGTATAGCATGGTATATAAACAAACTTTCAAGTAAAATTACACTAATAATAAGAATGCCAAATCTATTCTAATGAGAAATATTTCATAAAAATTTAGAACCATAAAGAGTATAGGATTTGAGGCATATTGCATGGTGAGGTATCAATATATTTTGGTTTGCGGTAACACCATGTGTGTATTTACTTGCCAGGTAGAGTTTGTTCTTAGAGAACTGTCTTGCTTAATTCTACTACCGCGGAGTAGATTGTTCGGGTGTTCGGGAGACTTCTCAGTTCTGGAAAGAACTGTCCTGCTTATTAACTATTACCTGCTGTGCGGATGGTATAGAAATAGGATGGGACTACATGTATTACTTTAGCTTATAGGATCGTAATTAACTGTACTACCGCGGAGTCAGTTCTTGGATTGGTCTCAACGTTTCGACTAGCATAAAGAGTATGTTCGGTTGGGATAATAATGGGATAATAAATGTTGGTGCTATCCCATTCAGTGGCGCTGTATCTGTTGACTTATTGCAAATTTGAATGTTGTCTTATTTATACAACAACAAAATTCCATCGCGAATTTTAAATTTTAACAAAATCAGAGTTTGCAATACTTTAAAGATGTGTGGCAACTTCACCCGCAAAATCTGCCCAGAATTTGATGTTCAAAAAAAAAGAAAAGAAACAAAACGTAAAGTTTTCATTATGTTGGAAATTTAATGAGGGCCCCTCTAAGCCATCTGCAAAGCTTACACCATGGAACTCTGCAAGAGAGTTTACCCAAAATGACATGGACAAATTTAGAAGAAAGGGACTCAGTTTTGTTGTTGTTGACAAACCAAGGACATCATTATTTTGATTTTGTGAACAATTATAATGGAAGATGGAAGATTTAAGGAGAAATGTTGATTTGACCTGTCAACAAGCAAACATCTGTGTGTGGTGATGATGGTGGAGGCAAGAAGGAGGGTGGGGGCGGTGGTTACTGTAACCTCATGTGCAGACTCTTCTTTACACCCCCTTGGCCTTGTGGTCAAGAAATGGTCTTCCCAAAAATAAACAAACTGGAAAATTATAAAGAAAGCAAAGATTGACATTCATTCATTTTCAAAATAATTTAGTAATCTATTTATTTAATGAACAACCTGTGAAAGCAAACTGGAACTATTCAAGAAAAGAAAAATAGTAAAGGCTACATAAAAAGTTCTATAGACAGCTCAAAAAATCAGCATTATACTAATTTGGCACAAAGAAGGATCTATTAGGGAATTATTGTAATAAATAAATGAATAATTTCTTTGGTTATTTTGAATTTTAACTAAAGAATAATTTTTGATGCACTAAATCTCCATATAAATGATCATAACTTTAATGCTGCTTAAAAGGCGCACATAATCGGCCTCCAAGGCATTACAAGAAAGAAAACATGAACAAGCGAAAGCAAAAAATAAAAGTTAAATTAAACTTTTGCTTTTAATTTACAAATACTGTAGTTTGAAGATGTGTAGAGAAATGTGACCAAAATTTCCGATCTGAATTTGAAATTAAAACATCAGAAGCAGCTAATAAGGTTTGTTATTCTTTTCAACACAGTACCTTCCTCAATCACAATAATTGGTAAACAGTAGTAGTTTGAAATCCACAGAGTATCTTGATTTTGAGTAAAGCAGAGCAACACACTTTGCCGATACTGTACTTGTTCTTGATTCAAAGACACTAACTGTACCACAATTGTGGCATAAGATGCACACATGGCCAATCAATGACATACATGTACCACATCAGCGCTCAAAATTTACACTGGACCACAGGCCCGAGGCCAGTAATTTTAGCACCGGGCCAGTAAGCTCATGAACTCGACAAGTCCGGCGGTTTTGTGTTTTTTTTTGTTCAAATGTTGACTTTCAGTCTGATAAAAATCTTTCAATTCTGTTGAGTATTGAAGAGTACTTGCCCATAATTATTACAAATGAGATAAAATCTTCTCTCAGTGCTTGTACAAATTAAACAGTTCAAATCACTTCTTTTGACTGGTCTTGTGGAAGTAAACGTTTTAAGCTACAAGCTTCATAGTCTTAAAGGTTTTCTCCCCAAATTCGAGCCCTGCACATCATGATTCAAAAAGAGTAAGCATACATGTTGCAGCAGTTTTGTGAACTGTTACAATGCTGTACATGTACATGTACCTTATCTTGATTCAAGGACGGTAAGCACATACACTGTACATGTACCTGTTGCAGCAGTTTTGTGAACTTCAATGATGCTGTACTAATTGATTCAAAGAGTATAAGAATACCTGTTGCAGCAGTTTTGTGAACTGTTACAATGCTGTACATGAACATATACCTTATCTTGATTCAAAGACGGTAAGCACATACATGTACCTGTTGCAGCAGTTTTGTGCACTTTAATGATGCTGTACTTATTGATTCAAAGAGTATAAGAATACCTGTTGAAGCAGCGTTTTTCACACATTAACAACTCTCTGCCTCATCTCAACATAAACAAAAATCACAAAATTAATCACTAAGCAGCATAATTTGTGCTTATACTATATTGTTTGTCTATTTTTAATAGTATGGTAATTAACTTTTTTTTAACTAATAAATAAATGAAAAGTGTCAAATGACTCAACAATTGTACAAACTGCAAATTGATCAACTGGCCGTGTGATTAATTGAAGGCAAAAGGAATGAATTGAATGAAAAAGACTTGTAATAAGGAGAATACATTAATATGTTTTATACCATCTTGAAGTCAGACCAGAATGTAGCCACTAGCCAAGAAAGTACAATTCATACTGCCTAGGTGTCACTCTATTACTTCATGTAAAAATAATTTCAAATTTAACTGAATTTTAATTTTTGTCGGTAAAAAGGTGCACTGTCCTTACGCTATGGTGTAACTAGTGCCTTTGTTTGGCTAAAAAACAAGTATTTTTATAAAGTTTAATATATAGCTCATCCTCAACCCCAACAAACAAACACACCCAAAAACAAACCAACAACAAAACCAAACACAACACACAACAAACACAACAACAACAAAACAACAACAACAAAACACAAACACAACAAACAACTGTATTCATGTCCTGTTCCAATGTAATTGATAACATACATATACAGGACCGAAGTAATTACGGGAAAGCTCCATTAAAAAATGTCAGAGTTTGGCCACAAAAACTCGGGAACTATACATTTCTTTCAGTGAGTGAGTGTGTTTACAATGTCAGTGCATAGATCATTAAACTTAATGGACAAGCACGACTGGCTTGTTCATGATCAAATTAAAAGATTAGGACCCACTGTTTGTAAAAGGAATTACATGGAGATAATGAGTTGGTAAAAAAGTAAAAAAGGATGCATTATTCTGGCCTCTTTCTTTAATGGAGCTTTCTGGTAATTTAGTAGTTGTGGCTTAAAGGGACAGGTTGCCTTGGAGCGGGCGAGTTGGTCTATGAAAAGCTCTTGTAACCGTTTGTTATAAAATGAATTACGGTTAGAAAGATAAAAGTAGAATACAATGAATCCACACAACTATGCCTCGAAATTGTGTAGTTTTCCTTTTACATCGTGAACTAACACGGCACGCCATTTTGTAGAGCCAAATTTTTGACTCAACAAAATGGCGGAACGTGTTAGTTCGCAAAGTAAAAGGAAAACCATGCAATTTCGAGGCATATTTGTGTGGATCATTGTATTCTACTTTTAAAACATCTTTCTAACCAATGCATTTGATAACAAACGATTACAAATGCTTTTCATAGACCAACTCGCCCGATCCAAGGCAACGTGTCCCTTTAATCACCATGTTAACAAGCGCTGAAGCATAGGCTGCCCTCAGCAATACATGTACATGTACCCTTAGTAACAGCAACAGCCGCAGTGCCCTACAAGGCCTTACATCATAAGACCAAAAGGGGCTCAGACTATTTTGCCCATCCAGCCGGAAGCCATGTCCGCATTGGTGGCTACGGCTAGATTTCCACATCATCATGCATTGAAGTATGGGGCCCATGTCACACGAGGCAATTTACACGCAACCAGTTCCAGGCAATCTCCATCAAGAAAAGCCATTCACATTTGAATGTTCACATATTTTCCTTGGGGATCGTAAGACAATGTTTGACAAATTACTCTTGTGATACTAAAGTGGTCCTGATAGCATGCACTGCAGTTGGTTGCCTCCAAGTTGCCGGTAAAATTTGCCTCGTGTGACAGGGCCCTTAGGACGTCCTTAGCAAAACCCTTAGCAAAAGTCGTTGCTGTAGCTGTAGCCGCCAATTCGGACACGCCCTCATATTGGTTACATTGATTTAAAATGGGAACAAAACAACATGGCTTCAAAGTAGGAACCCTGTAAGCATTACCCGTAATGTAATCTATCAAACAGAAATTTCAATCCTTCCTGTAAATTGCAAATTTCGACGGCAACAAATACTGGAATTCAACACTTATAGCACACAATAGCTACACGTCATGAGAAGTCGACTTTAAGAAAATTAAAAATCGCCAATAACAAATGAAAAGCATAAGACATTGAATAGCAAGACAGGGTAGCTTATAAAACCTTTGTTCATAAAAACGAGTGACTTTGTACATTTTTCTGGTACGGAGTTTTATGGCGCTACTTCCTACGGAATTCTTACGGCCGATAAAAAGCTTTGCAGAGCTTTGCAAGCGCAGAATTCCATGGTAAGTGAAAACAAGTAAGGTAAAGTCCATCCCGAGCCAATACAGCTCATCAGGCCGGTGTTTATATCCGGTTTCCTTGCCATGAAACGGCTGAGAATTTTTCTATTTCCGCTGGACAGGATGCCAGTTCATCGCAGGTTACTCCCCAGCTCTCGCCGGTACCCATTTCTACTCCTGGGTGGAGAGAAGCAATTACGATAAAGTGCCTTACTCAAGGACTCACAAGTGTTGGGACTGACCAGGCCAGGATTCAAACCCACATTCTGTCAATTACACAACTTGAGTCCACTGATCGTAGACCGCTCAGCCACGACACCCCAACCCATGGTAAGACAACCATAATTTGCACACAACTACATGTACATGGTATAAAGATGGTCATGGTGGGAATTTCCCTTTGAAATATATTTTGCTTGAAATGCAATAGTTTTTGAGAAATGAGTAAAACAATTAGTATTGATCTTGAAAGTCAAAAAATCAATGTTTGAAAACAGTGAAAACATTTAAGGTTTTTTACAACTTTTTTCTTGTGACTCCAATGACCGATTGAGCCTAAACTTTCACAGGTTTGTTATTTCATGTATATGTTGGGTCACATCAAGTGTGGATACTGGTCATTAACAATTACCAATGTTACACTTTGTGGATTGGAATGAATCTGAAGACACCAATATGTATCGTACCTTTAAGACTTTGAGTTTAGAATCTGTAGCCATACCAGTCTGTGTATCTATAAATCTGTGCAGTCTCTAGAGCCTTGGCGAGGTTCTTGGATTTCCTTGATTTTTGAGCCAGCTGTCTGCTGATGCTTGCGTTCGATCTCTTTAGGGAATGCTCTCTGCGGAGTTGATCATTTTTCGACCTCACCCATCTAGGAAAGTACAGAAAATGCATGTTTTGTTTTAAAAATGATGCAGAATTCATAGAAAAAAAACTTTAAACATTTTAAAAGTCAAATCCATTAATCAGGGCCCAATTTCACAGAGCTGCTTAAAGCACAAAAAGTAGCTAAGCACAAAACAATTCTGATTACCAGAATAAGGTTATGAGTCAAAAATACCTTGTCATTTGTACTGTCTCGGTCTGGTATTCTGCTATTTTTGCTTAAATAGCAGACAATTGTAAATCTCTCTGAATTTAATTCTGAGTCTGAAATAAGGTCCTGGGTGAAACTTCATGGAGCTGCTTTAGACACAAAAAGTAGCTCATCACAAAATAACTATTACCAGAATGAGGTTACTAGGCTAGAGGTTACCAGCCAAAACACCATGTATTTATGTACATTTTATGTTTGGCATCCTGCGCTTTTTTTGCTTAGCAGAAATTTGTGAAGAAATATTTCCTACTAAAGCAGCTCTTTAAAATTTGGCCCTGGGGCCAATTTCACAAAGAGCTAAGATTGATCTTAACTGGAAATCAATCTGTGACAACACAATACAAATCACTACGTTAATACTGACAACTCTTCTTTACGATAAATCTTAGTGCTTTGTGAAATCGAGCCCTAGTGTTTTGTTGTTATTGTTTGAAGTGAGTTTACCATAAGTATAGTAAATTAGTACTGCATATAGAGGACCCCAATGGAAACCAGTTTTAACTGTTTAGGCATACACTGGGTAAAGAAATGTAATAAATAAGTCTGCAGGTACTTTTGGTATTTGTAGTGTGTTGGGGGGGGAGAACATTCAGCATTTTTTAATAACTCTATAAGCAGACGATATGCAAATTCGTGCCTTATGACCACAGCGCACAGTTTGAGATTGAAAGTGTTTGATTTTTTTCGGAGGGAGGAAAACTGGAGGACCGGGAGGAAAACCCTTATGGCACAGGAGAGACACCATTGCACAACTCTACTCATGGCTCTAGCCCGAAATTGAACCAGGGCCACAGTGGTGAGAGGTGAGCGCTTTACGCACTAGCCACAAATGCAAACCATGTCCGAGTCCTGTGGAGTTCGAACTCCAGACCCTCGCCATTCTAGAGCAGATGTTTTACCACTAAACAGAAGAGTCAAGTTTTTAAACAGTCGCTTAAGACTGAGTCACCACTCTTTTATTCCCATTCATAAATACCTTTCCGTTAAAAACATCAAAAACCTTTAAAAGTTGGGAACAAATCTCAGTTTAGCCTTAGCTCGCCTCGATTCTGCGTTGAATTTCTATCCATGTTGAGCGCTAAGTAGCTCCTCTTGCAAGTTTTGAACTTGCGTGCTTAAGTTTCAAACTCTCGCGCGCAAGCTTCAAACTTATGCGACCTACCAACTTAAATTGAGCCGTGAAATTTGCGCATTTCGCACAACCATCTGACAGTGCCTCTTTTGACTCAATTACCCCAGGCCATGTTTAAGCACTCCTCCCTGTATTCATATCCCATGTTTAAACATGGCCACGTGATCTCCTCTGGGCCAATCAGAATGGATGAACTGTACCCGGTATTTATTAACAATTGGGTAAATAAACCATGCAACGATATGTGATAATACGGTATACTCATTGCTTCCCAGTGCTTTACATTTGTTAAAACACTGGGCCCCCCCTGTAATATCAAAACATAGTTCTCCGTTGGCGGGACCAAACGAATCCTATATTATAATTTTTTTAATGCAAGTTCGCCCCAAACAAGGCTAAAAGACATTCTTGGTAAGGGGCTACAAGAAGAAAAGTAAGTGGGGTTTGGTTTGGGCACTGGCCTGGTGACCAGTCTTGTTTGTGTATCTTTTTCTTCCTTTCTTTGCATTTTATAATGTGTTATGCGCTTCTGATCATTTTTATGTAAGGGGCGCAATATATTATTATTATTAACACTTACTGTTTGAAGGCCTGGTCACAATCTTTGCGGTCGCGTATGTAGAACCCATTGATCTTCTCCTGCTCTGCTTGTTTCCTCAGTTTTCTCTCTCGCTTGGCCTGGCTCTGTTTCATCTGAAGCCAGTCTTGAAAGGTGTCTTCCGTGTTGCTCTGATCCTGTGGATAAAGATTATTACAATAAAACTTGGTTCTTATGTAGCACACGTACCATAAGTAGCTAGATCGGGGCACTTTGCAACATTATCCCCGTTCATCAGGCGTACTTGCATGTAGAACAATCCACAAAGTTTCTAAACACAGCCTTAGGCTGCTTGTAAAATCGCTAAGGGGTGAATCCAACGTTATACTTTCTCAGCCTTCACAGGTTCCCATTTATACACCTGGGTTAAGAGAAGCAATTTATGGTTAAGTGTCATGACTGGGATTTAAACCCACAGTCCGATAACTAGCCAAAAAGTCCCATTCGCTAGACTGCTCGGCCATAGCATGCCATGATGTTGTTTGCCGTTGAAACACAGCAGTTAATCATACAAGTATATGTAGAATTTATCAACGATACCTTCTTCTCTGCTTCATTACTCTTCTGCTCTTTCCCAGACTGCCTCCTCTGCTTCTGAGCCTCTTGTTTGTGTTGCAGCCACGCCTGGAAGGCACTCTCTGCCTCCTCTTGTTTCTTACGTTGCTCCTCCTCAGCGGCTTTCCTCTCCTCTTGCTCCCTCTGCATTCTCACCCTCAGTTGCTCTTTCTTGTGTTCCTTCTGCTCCGGTGTCAAGCCGTACGTACTGTGCCCTGTGTAGGTCACTGAAGACCATGATGTGGACTCTCGCTGCGTGTGTGCTGACTGGATCCGACGGGGTGGAAGCTGCGTTCGATGCAGCCCTGTACTGTCCGTCGCCGTTGATGGACGAGGCTTTGATGGAGGCGTTGGCTGTAGCTGGTTTGATGTCTTCTGAGGTGTGGTCTCTTCCGGGATGGGGGCGTCGCCGTGTCCATTCGGGGTAACCGGATCTTGTTTATGTTGATCAGTTTCATCTGATAGAACTTCAAGTCCCATAGACTGTCTCTCATCAAAGCTGAGGTCTTTAACGTTGATTAATTCAAATTTACCGTCCCTCTCAATCAAAATCTTCTCATCAGACCCTCGTGGGCTTTGTCCATTACTCTTCACACTTCTCTGATTGTCACTGTCTTTCACTTCAATTTCAGGTGCTTTTTTCTCCTCTTCCAGTGTTAGCTTCGCGACCTCAATGTCATTCGGATCCGTGACCTCTGAGGATGGTGCCGCTTCACTGTCTACGTTTTCACTTCCGGTGTTATCACTCTCACCCGGTTCCGTTTCAAAATCCTCCTCATCCTCATGAAACTCAACTGCCATGACCTTCTCATTGAATGTGACCTTTCGGTCTGTCCTCTCCGGGATCTCTCCCTCTGCCCTGAGCTGCTCGTTCAGCTCTCGGACTCGGGCGGCGATGTCATACTCCGGCGGATCGTCCATCGGCAGAAAACCCTCTTCCTTCAGCTTCTGTAACTCCAGCTCGAGGATCTTCTGCTCTTCGGACAACTCATCGTCTGAGGCCGTTTCATGTTCATACTGTTCATTCCCAACAACTGTTTCATGTACCTCTTTGCTTTCCTCATTTAGTGGATACTGTGACGACGGCTCTTCTCGCCTCGACTCTGATCTGGTATAAAGTTCATCCTGACCTCCATCCTACAAAGAATTGTAGAAGTAAAGTAAATGAAAACAAATAGTATCGGGATTTCAAAACAGTGATGAGAGAGTCTTTGCTGACAAAAAGATCTGAAAGTACATAAGTAAATATTCACATTTTAGATAGTATGTTGAAAAAAGACACCTTTTGGTAACCTCTGGAGTTACAGAACTCAAGGAGCTTTTGGGAACAGTATCCTCGGTGCCAGAGGAATACATCAAAGAGAATGATTTCATCGGCTAAGGACTATAAGGTCGTGAGTGCAGTTTGTATGGACTTTATCAAATTGCTTTGCAAGTTTTGAAGCTCCTGGTAAATGGAATTTTTTTGATTAAGAATGGTCTCCAAAGTATTTTTTTGGCAAAAAGAAAAGAAACAATAATTTTCTAAGAAAAACGTTTATTTGTGGATTTTGATTATTTTGTTTATAATTCCATACACATTTTTTAACTTAACACCCTTTTGATCATTAAGGATATGAAACTGCAATTAACAACCTTATAGCACTGAGCCGTTGATTTCTTCAAATGTGAATAAAGCTACGCCTTTTTCACGCAGTCATGCATGTAATTACATTAGAAAACAAATTTGAAACTTCTCCTCCCTGCTTAATTCAGAGGTTAGATGTGATAAATATTTCTTGAAAACTAGACAAATTAATTGAATAAATCAGAAACCCAAATGATGTTTAAAGATCCCTTCATAATAATTGTCATTACAAACTTTCACATTAGATCTTCGGGAAAAAACAGACTTTCCCTATGACTGGCATCACTGGGTTTTTTGTAGAGTAAATTCATTTTCATCCACTCTATTCAACAATGAATATGAAGTGCAAGGATAAATCAGCCTACCTGTTCCTGTATGAAAAGTTAATCAAATTTGTTTTAAACCATTTTTTCTTGAAAAGAGGGAGTAATAGTTTTGGGGTTACTTTTCATTAACCAGGGCTGTGTTCCACTTGCGCGAACAGATCGCAACCGTTCGCGCAAACGTTTGTGACTGATTGGAACGATTGGTTGCACATTTCCTTATTTCAATATGGCAGGTTCAGTCTGCAATAAAGTTGGCGACACCGTACGTATCACTTTTAATTTGTTTTTGTTTTTGCTGTATTATAGGTATATTTTTAGTCCTCGTTTGTACATCGTCAGCAGCAGAGTGTGGGTTCGATACCCGTTCATCAACTAATTAAGTTGTTATTTCAACTCACTGCGTTATCAACCACAGAAAACAGATTAATTATTTTCGTGACAAGAAAATAATATCGTGTGGCGTACCTTTCAGTTATCTTGTTAATGTCCGCCATTTTAAAACCACCCACCAACACCTCAGAAATACATTCACCTATGGTTGCTAACGTTCGCCAACGTTGGCGGCGCACAACTTAGTCCACTCGAAAGTGGAATGCACCCCTCATACTTTGTTCTTGTGAGGGCAAGGCAGTTTTTTCCTTAGTAAAGGGCATGAGGGAAATCACAAGTTCTTTTGGAACATTTCAAAAGAGCACCAAGGCAATGACTTGTGGCGTGTCGTGGCCGAGCGGTCTAGTTCACAGGACCCAAGCTCTGGTGTTGTCAGCAGCAGAGTGTGGTTTCGATACCCGGTCATAACACTTGTGCTCTTGAGCAAGGTGCTTAACCATAATTGCTTTGTAAAAAGTTGGGAAGGTAGTGCAGTCTGTTCTACCAGCCATGCTCCTAGTGGATGATACCCATGCCTACATGTACATCCTTACGGACTAAAAGGGGGTAATCCTGTTTCAGCCCCAGGAGTAGGTGGCAACGTACCCCTGGTGCAGTTAATTTGGATCGATAGCCCAAATCTGTTAAGTGTAGCCCTCACCTTGAAGTGGCCGTTCGGCCTTGTAATGTTAGGCAAAAAAACTAGGGGCATGGAGGGGATTGCCTGCCGTTGCCTGTCGTTGATTCTTCCTTACCTGTGAGTCTGTAGTCGTGTCATCAGTTTCTCCTCTCATCAACAAATCTAGCTCTTTATCGATTGAGCTCATGGAATCAGTGCGTTCCATGTCATGGGCAGGCTCGCTCTCTGTCTCCACCTCTGCCATCATGGGTGATATTTCGGTGTGTTTGTGTCAAGATGCACTCTAATTTATCTTTCAATCCTTCAGGAACCATAAACCTGCAGCGGGGAAACACAATTAAAGAATACTTCACAACACATGATTTCGGTTTTAATCTAGCTATTGGATTATTGAAAAGTGAATATATTTCTCTTCATTTCATTTCATTTAATTTTCTTTCATTTATTCTGGTTGTGAAGCCAAGGACTCTCAGAAAAGTTAACTTAATCACTGTACTAGCCAAGAACCCCCATGGATAGAAGACAAGGAAGGAAGTTTCAGTTTTAGATGTGGGAGGAAAACCCCAGAGAATTATTTCAGGGAAAACCCACACAGTCAGGTAGGGACTGAAAACCCAATCCATGCGTGATTCGAACCGGCGTGATTTGAACCGGGGTCCTAGTTGTGGAAGGCGAGGAAAGATACCACTATGCCAACCCGACCACTTCTCAAGTTTTCAATAAATAGCACCAAATTAGGTGGTCCTGTCTGCAAACAACAAACAGTTTATGCTTTACAGGCGTGCAACTTTTCAGCAGATCACTTGATTTCCTTTTTAAAAAAACCCACCAAAAAACAAAACACAACACCATAGAAAGCTAAAAAACTCTATAGATTCAAGATTCAAAATTCAAATTTTATAAAATCACGTTAAAAACATGTGAATTTTCTAAAATAGTTACTGGGTGTATTTATTTGTGCCCATTGTATTGTTGAATCTGCCCCGTGTGTGAATCATTTAAACCACTAAGAAAACTGACTAGGTAAATTTGAAATAATTTAGGGGGTGAACAAAGAAATATTTACTAGAGCTGGATACATGTAAACCAACGATCTCAGGTTTAATGTGCCGGCACTCAACCAACTGAGTTATCTAGCCCTATGTTGGCAATCTCCCTATTTTGTCAATAACTTTGTTTGGGGGTGCCAGTCAGAAGCCATGTCTAACCATTAACTGCCGTCTAGCCGGCCAGGGATAACGTTTATATGGCTTCTGAAAAAAGTTCTGACTGGCACCCCGAACAAAAATATTGACAAAATAGGTAAACTGCCAACATAGATAGGGCTAGATAGCTCAGTTGGTAGAGCACAGGCATGTTACAAATTTAACCGGAGGTCGTTGGTCCAAATCGCGCTCTACTCAATTTGTCTTTGTTCCACCCCAAATTATTTCAAATTAATTTACCCAGTCAGTTTCCCTTGTGGTTTATAACTTGATATTTGAAATAAAAATAATAATAATAATAAAAGGTATTTATAGCTCGCCTACAAAAAATCAAGCGAACAAAAGAAGGCGAAGAAAAAAAACAAAAAAAGGGGGACGGGGTTACGAGAACAAGAATGTTTTAAGACGTTTCCTGAAAATGGCGGTAGAAGGAGCATTCCTGATATTGATGGGGATAGAGTTCCACAGTTTGGGGCCGGCTTGAAGTCAAGGCTGCCGCTTCCCAGGTTGTATAATTGGGGCGGTCACACTAAAAGCCGACAACTGACGACAACTGCCGACAACAAATTTTAAATGCACTTTCAAACAATGTTTGAACAAAAATAAGCCATTAAATATATAAGAGTCAGATTTATCCAAATCACCTTCAATCTGTTGAAAAAGTTTAATTTTTAACTGTAAAAAAGGGTTTTATTACCACGATTTAGTAACGAAAAGAAGTGTCCGCCATGATTCATCTGGAACACTCTTAGACGATACCATTATGCAATGGTTAAGTTCCAAGGCTAAGGGCTTGGGTTTTTTTTGTTACCGCTTTTTTGTTCTTGTTACATTTTGTTCTTTCCTTTTTTTAAGACATAGATAGAAATATTAACTGGCTGTCATTTTACTACTCTAGTACCATGTTGGATTTTTCCAATAATAACGTTAAAATAAAGACAACCTAACTTGCCGTTTTCAGCACCCCCTGCTACGTACGGTCCAAAGCCAACAAGGCGGACAGTACTTGTCGTTACTAATTCATGGTAAAAAAACCTTTTTACAAACTATTACAATTAAAAACAAAACTTTTTCAACAGATTGTGATTTGGATACATACATGTATGACTCATACCTGCTTACACATAAATTTAACGGTTTATTTTTGTTCAAACCTTGCGTTAGATTTTTAGAGTGCATTTAAATTTAAATTTAAATTTGTTGTCGGCAGTTGTCGTCAGGCCTTGGCAGGCTGTCGGCTTTTTACTAGTGCGACCCAATTGGGGTGCGATCCCTGCCTACACGGCACGGCAGTTATGGTTAACAGTTCTAACAAAACAAACAGTAACAGAACTTCTAATCATGCCTGGCTTCTGACTGGCACCCCTGAGCAAAGTCCAAAATATATTGACAATCATCATCATAAAAGTAAACGTTACATAAAACGTTAGGAAAAAAATGTATAAGTACTGGACCTCTAACTACTGCACAAAAAATAGGAAAACAATCCAATCTTTCCTCCATGTGTCTTTACTGACCATTCATCAAACGTGAGCGATCCTAATCCAACTGGTGATTCCGCAGTACAGACTATATTTTTGTCGCTCACGTCACACTCCGGGTACAGACACTCAGTACTCACAGTCGATCACAGTCACACTCACGCTCACAGCCGTCTCAGTGTTGACATTTTTGCGTTCGGAAGAATCCAGATCAATGATTCACTAGTAAAAAATTATGTCACGGAAATACAATTTTTTCCCTATTTCCGTCTCAGTTAGACACACAATCTTAATTCTTGAATAGTCAGCATCAGCGATGTTTCCTATTATGCACAAGAATGGAGATCCGGTATGCACTAAACGTTAGTCATAATGGTTTATTGTTTATTTAGGCGAATTCTTTGCACACAAATCGATACGTGTTTTGACCCAGCACCATTGGCAACGCAATAACGTAATTGAGTGGCTCGGACTGGTACCCCTTTTTCGCAAAGTTCAGAAACGTAATTAGATGAGTCTTGGTAACAGATACTAAAGGACGCCCTCCTTCGTTTCATGATCAAGGGACTGTTGTGGGCGGGACGAGGTGGGGGGGGGGGAACACGGGAAAACACGAATGCCTTCGTCTGTGCCGAGGGTGGGCGTTTACTTTGCTTCTATCTTTCCCAGTCCAGGTAGTCTGTCGTTGAAACCGGGGCCAAAATAATTATTTATAGATACAAGTTTGTTGTTATTTGTTGGTTATTGTGTGGGTGGTGTGGAAGGTGGGGTGGCGGGGGGGGGGGGGGTAAACATGCCCTGGGACAATCCGTGCGGTTACACTTCTTCCAAATTATTCGGCAAAATGTAGGGGATGGGATATGGGATTGATAATTATTATAAATGGGCAAAACAATAAATGGGTGTGCACACCCTTGTGTGGTTGTAGATTGGCACCATTATAAGTGAATGGAAGGGCACAGTAAAGAGATCAGCCATAGAAACAGTAACAAGCAATAATGAAGATCAACAATCTTTTGTTATTATCAGCTTTCATCAGTAATGTATTCCAATGTATTTGCCCCCTTTTAGGTTCAAAATGCTATCATCACTGTCGAGATCTAGGTTCTGGCTCATCTACTAGTTTACAATCACTGAAAGATAATGGTATCTTTTCGAACTAACTAACCCTAAAACAACTGAACCAATAATTGTGAGTTACAGTTCTGTCCAGTAGTTGCATTACATTTACCAGCTTTGTAAAAATGATTGGGCCCAAGAAGCCCGCACGAATTTCCTTTATCGACCCTTTGCACATTCACACACGGTTGTATACTGTCTGTGGTCCGCCATGGATTGCACATGACGTCATTGACCACCATCTTTGAAAATACACGTAATGGCACGCGCCTGCACGCGCGTTGTCTACAAAAATGTCCACTGCATGCACAGTATTAACACACGCGGGGAAACCTAGTCTAAAATGACACAACTATTATTGTGGTGATGACGTCATAGGTGAATTGGGTCAATACACACAATTATTTGACTCAATCGACCAATTATACTAATAAGCGGCATGTAACACGTGTACTGAATTCCGTTTCAGCATTAAACGCGTCCGTCTATAACCAAGTTATTCAAAGCTGATTATAGTCATGGTTTAGTACCTAAACCACAGAGGTCAAGGGTAATAATAACCAATTCAAAATTCCAAGTATTTCATCTACAGTACGTACAATCTTTTTTCCCCAAAACAATTAAACTATGGAATAATTTGCCACTATCTCTCATGGACTCCAAATCTCATCAAGTTTTCAAGGATAATTAGACGACAATCTCCTGACCTCCTTGTCAAGTTCCCTCGCGGAAGTTTCAGGAGGATACCGGTAACCTATACCAAGTACCAAGTACCAAGTTTGGCAAGGTATTCCGTTCCTGCTGTCTCCCATGACCCAATTTCCCTTTCGGACTCAGTCTGTTGTCGTTTGCGACCCACCTTGTTGGAGCTGCTTATCACTAACTAGGAAAATGGCTTCCTTAATTTATTGTCTTTTTATTGCATGGTTCTCCATCAAAAAGGGCTTATTACGAGCACGCCAAACAAGATTTTGAATGGAACTCATAACTGTCCAGAAAACATAACTACATGTTCAACTAATAATTATTATTATATAATAAAAAACCTGTAAATCTTTTTAACCCTCAAGAAATTATCAAAGTAAAACTTACTTGAGTGGCTATTTAAACATTTTTATAATAAAAGGTCTTTCAAAAATCGGGAAGCAATACTCCAGTTAATTAAATCTTCACTATGCAGCCCTCTAGAACTATCTGAATGACCTGACCTTGCATGGTACTCAAAAAAAAATTGAAGATGAGCACCATGTTTTGCTCACAGTTACCGTTCATTATTGTTGTCGTTACATACATTGTGACGCTTCATGGTAAAACCAGGCACTTAATTCTTGCCAAAACTTAAAAAACTGGGTTCATCAAAATAAAGTGAGAAAGATCTTTCAAAAACCACATAATAAGAGCAAGTATTGTATTTCTATAATGTTTTAAAGCATCACGGCACATTGATATCAAGGCTGATGTTTATTGTCTTCATTATGCCATTTAATTAATTAACTTATTCTGAGAGAATCTGGTTTTGGCATGGGGCGTCCTATCCTTTTCTTGAATCCTAACTGTTCCACTGTGTGTGTCCCAATTTCCCCGTTCACGATAAAAAATCACAGCCCGTCTATAATATCCATTAGGTTTTTTGTAGTGACAGTTAGGCCTATACGTTTTTTGAATTGTAAATTTGATTGTATTCATTGTTAATATTAGTGAATTCAATTGTCTACTTAGCTTTTACTTTCAATGTAATTATAGCCAACCAATGGAAGCCAAATTTATGTATTTTGTATGATGCGGTCAACATTATTATCTTATCTAAATTGCCGACATCACAAAGCCAGATCCTTACTGGATGTGACTATAAAGCAACGCACTTCATGCACGATGTCAGACTAATTTATGATGCCATTTACGGATTCCAGATTTGCCCCCCCCCCCCCCAATCCAAACTATAGCTCTCTAGTTTGTATACAAACATGGTTAATGTGAAAGTGCTATAGGCCTACTGGTCGTAAGTGGAATTCTTGTCCGACTGTGACAATAAAATTGTAACTTTCCCATTGCATGCGCTTGGTACAGGTTGGTATTTCTCGATCTGGGTGCCGTTTGCGATCTTGTGACGTTTTGCACAAAATGCTTTTCTTATAAAAACCCAAACCAGCTGTCTCTATCGCCTTCAGTGCACCATTTTCCTATTCCACAACTTCCTTCCCCGGTTCACCTGATGATTTGGCCTCGGGGAACTGGCAGCCTTTCTCATATAATGGGGGCTCCAATTCTTCGTCGGGCACATAAGCCGGGTTGACTGCCTCCATTTTGGCCGCTTCCATGTCCACGTCGGAGTTTTCTTCATCGGAGGTGACTCTTCCCCATTTCCATCCACGCATGCAATCTAATCTGAAATCATTCAGACAATAATTGCTTCAGAGTAGTAATGGGAATTTAAATTAGTTCCCTACCGTACTTGACCAAGTCTTTAGGTTGTTCGTTTTTTATTCATTCCAATGTCCTAGCGTACATGCTCTCACGCAAGCCATGGCCGAAAACAAATAACTGTATGTGTGAGATCAAGAGCCTAACCCGAACATCTGATGTCACACTTCGAGGCTCGTGAAAATGCCAGACACCGCCTTTTCGAACCCGGTAGTTGCCTACCAGATGCACCTTTGACCTTGCATGCCACTTTGTGATTGTGGGTAGTATCTCTAAGCGTCATTGTATGAATAATCAAAATAAACCATTGGGTCTGTAAGACCATGCCTGTATTATTATCCTTACGGAAAAAGATCTGGGACCAGTCTAGTAATGACTTATGTGAACAAAAGAAGGGACACTAGGTTTGTGACAGCAGGTGAAATATCTAAATGCATGAGGGACAGGGAGATCTCTGGCGACAACTTTGTCGTAACATCATTGACCGAGGACACCACTCGAAATTGAAGAAGTGATGAGAACCCAGCTGTACAACGGCCACTAGTGGGTGCAGCTGCAAACTACTCACGTGTAGTGAATGAGCAGAGGGTACAACATGTGAGATTGTTCTCTTTTTGGCCGGAATGTTACTGTTTTTACATCAATGCCAACGCGTGCACAGATTCAAGTCCACAAAAAACACCCAATGAAGGCTTCTTTCTTTGACTGATTTTTAAAAGGTCAAAACTATTAAAAAGAACGAGGCGGCCAACTTACTTGCCAAACTCTTCTCCGTCAGCTATTGTCTCGGGTAGCCTCTTGCCTTTAGTCTTTGGCATTGGGATAAGACTGAGTGCAGCTAAAATGGTCACTGAGCCTGATATGATCAAGTAGACGTTAGAGCCCAGATTTAGCATCAGTGGCGCTGCAATACCTCCTATACGAGACGCGATGGAGCAAAATCCAATGGCCACAGACCTGTTTAAAAATAATATACCCAAGGTGACCGTCATTATTAATGTTCTTGGCCCCAAGACTCTCTCTTGCGTTCATGTATAAATCCAGGTTCATAGTCCTTCAGCTGTTTCTGAAGCTCGGCTTAGGTTCCGGCTCCGGGCTCCATTTTGATCATGGAAACACCGTACAAAATGCACACTGCCCCAAGACTGATAACGGAGTCCAAGCCGAAGCCGGAGCCCAAGCCGAGGTTTCGAAAAGGCTCATAGTGAATGGGATTTTATTGGAACACTAGGTGGCACCAGACACTGTTTACGTATTTCTGAGCATGCGCACAAGTTTCCAAGAGTCCCCCATTGCGAAAACTCGATCATAATCGTCAGGATTTCAGTTGTTTCGTAAACTGCCAAATTTCACTAAAATCGTCTCAAAACGTGACTCCCGAAACGTATACCTTGACTAATTGAACTTACCTTACGGGGGTCGGGAACATTTCACTGGTCCATAGGTAAATGATGCTGAAGGTAGCAGTGATGCAGAATTTTCCGACCAAAGAAAGTGCTGTTCTTGTCGTCGAATCGTCTGGTAGAGGCAATAATGTATAATAATTATTTAACGTGAAAATTGCCAAGCCATCCCACACACAGAGAAAGTTAATAATACAAATCTCAGTACCTATAAAGAAAATAGCCAAGCATGCCGTGCCGCCAATTAACTCCAGAGCGAACATGTTCCACTTGCGGCCGATGTACTGAGACCCCAGGGTCGCGTAGATCTGGGCAGGGATCTCCACCACCCCGGATAGAATAAAAGCCCAGTAGTCGTTGTCTCCCAAATCCCCGGTGCTGAATGAGAGTCCGTAATACACCAGGCTATTCACCATCCTGTGTGCAACCAACAACATTACCCAGTTTAAAATTAATGCAAGAGTTACAAAATGTGCGTGACAGTAGAAGCAGATATAGCAGCCTGACGCGATTTTGTTTGATGAGGCATCATTGTTTGTTCAAAGACGGAAAACGTATGTTCATTTTGAAGCTTCCGTATAAAGCAATCAGCAACATTAATTGAATTATGATAATGATTTTGTTTTGCAAGTGGTTTCATACATTTTTCAGACAAGATATATTTACGGGTAAAATGTTGATTTAGAAAAGAGATCAATAACCATTCACAAGTAAACTTCTTATAAGTTGTTTCTTGACCCACTAGGCCAATGCACTTCGACTCGAAATCAGGACTATTAATGGACCGCCATTGCAGAATGGTCCTTGCACATTGGAATCAAATCCTTGATCACGGCGCCGCTTTTAACTGAGTGTTTAAATTAGTCACCAACACCTTTTGTTACAATATATCATAACTATAACATAAATGTTGAAAAACGGAGCTGAACAACGCACACCAGCGACCTTTTGAAAGAGTTACCGCTGAACGGCTGCCAGTCATCATAGTCTTGGTTTTGTTTCACATGCACTTTGCACTTTAAAAAAATATTCCACCAACAGAGGGCGCAATTGGAAAGACGAATAATATAGTGCACCGTTACATGGCCAAGTTCGCGCAAGAACCATTGTTGACTATAGTTCGACTAACTTAGCCCGAACTCTGTTTAGTCGACGATAGTAGGGCCCTTTTCGAAACGACCGGCTTCGGCTTTGGATTCGGCTTCAGCTCCGTTCTCTCGTCTGAATCCCTGAACGCATAGCATGCGTATAGTCAAAACAACTGAGGGGCCTAGCTAGCCTGAGCCGAATCCGAAGCCGAAGCCAGTCGTTTCGAAAGGGCCTTGGACCACTCTAGTCGACTATTTGGAGCCAGCCTACTGGGCATGGTCGCATCGCTGGTTACCAATATCCGTTTTCATAGCACAGTGCAGAGTGGACCAGTTATAAGAAACTGATAACGTATGTTGAGTCGGCGGTCGTGTTTACATGACATGACTAGAGTCGTTCGCAGTTCAACTTCTGTGCGCATGCCCTACGTACGTCACTGAACAACCAAACAATTTTGAAATTTGGTGCTGAGGAGAAATTCCGTGCTGGGCCTGAATCGGTGCTGGGCCCAAATTCGGTGCTCAATTCAGCTTGGTATATAGCGCTATGTAGGCCTATAATGACGGCACCAATATTCGAATAGAAAGTCCAATGGAAGCGATATTCATTCGAGATACTACAATCAAATTCATGTCGAATTCAAGTCCGAAGGAATTGATTCCCGTTAAAGAGAACGGTACGTTGTAGAATCACGTCCGCGTTGATTGCGGGCGTGTAAATTATTTTACGCGGGGAGGACAAAAACACACGAAGGTCTTGAAACCAAGACTATTACACTATTTCAACCCACCAGTTGAGTTGTAAAGTCACCATCTTGAAGCACATGCTAGGAGATCGATACAGATCGATAACTGATGCTTGACGACCTTTGGCAGCTTCCTAACAGTCAAGAAGTGAACACCGATAATAGTTATTCTAACATTCTTTAAGGTACAATTTCCATCGAATCACAAATCACATGACGTCACAAATTGCAAAACGTTTAATATCATCGACTCAGTTGGTAAGATATTACCAAATCAGTTTCAGAAATAATACCACGGTGAATTAGAGTAGTATTTTGTCAAAGTGTATATTGTTTTGGAAACAAAAACATGAACAGTTTTTTTTTTTTTTTTTTTTTTACATTCAAGGCGTTTAAATTAAAAACAGAAGGGTCAGCAATAGCATGAGGAGGCGGCGG
The DNA here is from genome assembly GCA_021014325.1 of Plazaster borealis. Lineage (NCBI taxonomy): Eukaryota > Metazoa > Echinodermata > Asteroidea > Forcipulatida > Labidiasteridae > Plazaster > Plazaster borealis. Next base: position 13,241,051 of record CM037476.1, on the reverse strand, counting down.
TAGCAGCAACAACAGCAGCAGCAGCAGCAACAACAACAACAACAACAACAACAACAACAACAGCAACAACACTAACACAACAACAGCAACAACAACAACAATATAACAACAACAACATTAGCAACAGCAGCAATGACGACGAAGATGACGACAACAGCAGAGACAGAAGTATCAGTGGATGCAAAACAGCCTCATTGAGAACTGGCGTTAGCAACACAAGTAGTGGAGCAGGTAGCAATTGCAGCAGCAGCAGAAGCAAAACATCAGCATAAAAACAGAAGCAGCAGCTGCAAAAAACGAAACAAAAACTTAAACAAACAAACAAACAGGCACCCCAACAAACAAACAAACAGCAACGTGACCAATAGGAGCATACGAATAAGCAACAACATCGGCAGCACATAAACAACCGCAGCAACTGAACTACAAAAAACACACACATAAATTTCATCCTCATTATATCCACAATAACAAAATCAAAAACAAACCAACAAAAACGATCAAAGAAGAATTCCGGGCTTCACCTTGTACTCCTCAACTTCCTTCTCGTCAAAAATAACATCCGGGAGCTCCTTGCCGTTCATTTTGGCAATTCTTCTAACTGCCGCCTCAGCTTCCTTGACCCGTCCCTTGGACAGAAGCCAACGCGCAGACTCAGATAAACATCTAACAAAATTTATACACAAGGGTAAAGGTAATGCAGCACAGTTCCAAATGGACGAAAAACACAAATTTCCTCTTTAATAAAAAATATTGGATGAGAGACAATTCAAAGCACAGAGGACTTTTTGGGCGGGGGAATCAAAAAATAAAAACCACATGAACGCGAAAAACTTTTCTTTGATTGCCTTACCAAAAAATAAAACCCATGACCGCGGATAACTTTTATTTGATTTTCCGTTACCATCCATTTTGTTTAAAGCCCTCGGTGTAGGCTACCGAGTTGGAAAAGCCACAAGAGAAATACACCTTTTGCAGACAAAAACAAAAACCAAAGGAACGCATACTCACAGCACACTGAATATGGTCAAGAAACCTGGTATGATTGGAACAAGCGCCAATTGACGCCATCTTGGAAGAGCTAGGGCAACAAATCCGACGGCAATGTAACCCAGTGAGAATGCCGTACCAATTACTACACCCACCACGCCACGCCAAGTTGGGCCAACATACTCAGTTACTGCAAAAATAAATCAGTGAACAAACAAATTTAGAGTGGAAGACGATCAAAGACACTGTGACAGAGATTGTGTGATCCATTGTTCTGAGAAATGTTCGTACACTCAAAACTTCGCCAATAAAGAACGTCGGTTAACCGGTAATCTGTGTATTGAGACATCGATTGCGACATCGAGGGACCAGTTTTATTTGGTCACGTAGTTGCTGGACGCCATTTCGCTCTGACTGCAGCACAACCCAATGTGCAGTCTGGCCTGGCACCCTATGTGCGCACTTGCGTTTTTTGGGGCAGAAAATGGCCTCTAATCGCAAGTTGTCGCAACTCTCTCAATAAACGGCTCTGACGGTAGTTATTGTCTGCTGCCACCTAGCGTTAGAATACAACATTAATTATTTTACGTAACACGAACATTATTTCTGTGTACACTAGTAATAATGAATTGGATTCCGTATTTTTTTAAAATGAATTTAATTCTCATTCCATTACAAAGCAAATCTCGCACTATTCGGATACGTTTGATTTGAAAAGAAATTCAAGATTGCTGCCCAATACAAATGCTACTGTGGCCCTTTTCGAAGCCACGAATCCGGGCTTAGGCTTTTGCTTTAAGGCTCCGTCAGGAACGTGCACTTTCATTGAGGGGCTTTAAACAGAAAGACGGAGCCAAAGGCGGAGTCCAAGCCGAAGCAGTGCTTTCGAAAAGGGCATAATAACTTACATAAGACATACAGAGGGATGTAGCGACCCAACTGCCCGGTACCAGTGATGAACCTGACGAGGTATAGTTGCCAGTATTCAGTCACAAAAGGCGTTGCAGCCATGCCCGACACCCACACACAGGCTCCAATAAAGAAACCCCATTTACGACCCAACCTTCAAGAGACGATTGAGACTTATTATCGACGAACTGTACCTTTGCCAAGCGGTATGGGCCGTACCCGAATCGGTGGTTTCGGCTACAGCTACGGCTGTTGCTAAGGGTGTTGCTAAGGACGTCCTATACTTCAACGCATGATGACGCGGCGATCCAGCCGTAGCCGTAGCCGTAGCCCAATTCGGACACGGCCTTATTATAGACCTTATGCACATGACGTTATTATTTTGAAATTTAAAAGGAGGTTGTTCATTGGCCAATCCTTTGTGCGCCGCGCGTACAAATCTGTGCGTTTCCATTGTTTCGTCATCGTATTACCTCTAACATGGCGGAGTGATGATGACGTCAATGCATAAGTCTATTTCTCATTTGCGCAACTTTGAAATGGGTCAGGGCTCGATTTCACAAAGAGCTATCATTGACCTTAAGATGTGTATCAATCTTAAAAGCTAAGCAAAATGTGATGTCACAAAGTGTGATAATAACAACAACTCCTAAGATGAGTGCTTTGTGAAACCGAGCACAGGGGCCGATTTCACATAGTAATAAGATTCATTTTAGATGAGTTGTCAGTATTGCAATAGTGCTGTACTGTAACATTACACCCAGGGGCCGATGTCACAAAGAGGTAAGATTGATCTTAACTTCAAATCAATCTTAATTGCTAAGCAAAGTGTGATGTCACAATACAAATCATGGTAAATACTGACAACTTTTTAAGATGAATCTTAGTGCTTTGTGAAATCAGCCCCATGTATATTGAGACCCGGAACCGGCTCAATTTTGATCCGGGAGTTTATATAGTGTAAACATAATAGTAACATCACACACAAAAATCAAAGCAATAAAAAAAACGTTACACAGATCGGTGAAAAAGACTGTTTTGTGACAGTTTTTTTCTTCGTTTAAGCGTTTAGCGTTATTTCCTAATTCTGAATTCCTAAAACTTAACAATAGTCATGAATTTAAGAACATCATCGGGAAAGTCGTGAACAGGTAGGCTGTATCATAGCGTTGGATTTGTCAGTGACAGGAATTCATGAAGTTATCCAGATAGATTTTAAAACAAAACACATTCAATAATAGAAGCGAATAATTATAAGCATTTTCTGGAGTTTTTTTATACACTTCCTTATTTATATGACACTTTCTTGTGAAATTCGTATGTACATTATTTTCATGGTATTGACTTGTTTTAAAACTGTACGGATTGCTATGTCCCCCATCTTAAAAAAACAAAATGTAAAAATTGCCTCTCGTATAGGCCTATACGGTACTTCATTTCCTCTTGGAAGAATATGGCTCACCAGTCTGAGATCACGCTGAGTATAAAGGACCCCGCCAGGTATCCCAGAAAGAAGACCGAGTTGATTGTGTTCGGCACACCCTTGTCTTCACACACCAGATCCCACTGAATTAAACAAAACCACAAATTAAACCAAAAACATGGTTTGCAAAACTTTGTTAGAGGCTGTAAAAAAACAGAGCTGTGTATTGAGAGAGTTGCGACAACTTAAGAATAGAAGCCATTTTCGGTAATAAAAAAGGCATGTGCGGACACAGGGTCTCAGACTAGACTGCACACTGGGCTGTGCTGCATTTGGACCGAAAATGGCGTCCAGCAACCACGTGACCAAAGAAAACTGTTCCCTCCATGTCGCAACTCTCTCAAGACACAGCTCTGGGTTAAAAAACGTATTGGCACATTTACTGATCTCTAGCAATATACATACTCGAGCTTGAATGTACCACCAGAGGTAGCCTGAAGTTCTGACGTCACACTTCGAGGCTCGTGAATAACGCCAGATACTTGCCTGACCGGATGCTGCCAGATGTACCTTTGACCTCGCATTCATTTAACACTTACATCATGAACACATTGCATAGTAAATACAACAACATTACAATGATGTACAGACATTATGCACATGCTGCATGCAGACGATCGAAAGTGCAAGCTGACAAATTACATCACCTCGGACCAATCATAACACAGATATGGAAAGTTTATGTCACTGCACGTTTATCCAATGAAATCAATGGGCCTGTACGACCAGTGCCTGTGTTTATCATTGCGGGACCAGTCTACATCGGGTGACCAGTCTACATCAGAGGGGTCTTTGAAGCTGGTCTGATTTGACCGCGCTTTCAAATGGTAAATTAAAGTATTATGTATAAATATTAATAATAAGAAAACCAGTTCGCGTTATTTTGTTTAGCACCACGTGGTCCACACACGCCCTCACGTGGTCAAAATGCTGCGAATTTAGGAATAAGGACTGCAACACTGCAATATTGGTGCCAGAACTGATGACCTGAAGGTCACAACAAATTTGTTTGGGCCCAGGGTTGGCTGGATGGATATATGGTGCAGGATAACATGTCCTGGCAATGTGTGGAGAGGTGCCCTTACACACGCCAACTTACGGTGTACTTTTAACATCGGAACAATGCTACCCCAAAAGGTTTTCTGTGTTCTACACCCCAAAGAGAATTTCTTCAGAAAAGGGCATAATAGAACAACAATGGAAGTACCCCGTAACTGCCATACACATTCAGACTGGGGACCTATACAAAAAGAGGACAATAGGGTCCCCGGTTCGGTAAAGGTCCCCAGTTGGTGTGTACAGAACCAATGGGAGCTGTTGCCAAAAAGTACAACCAAAAGAGGGACAATAGGAGTTCCCGACTGGGTGTTTACACACTTGTGAGCATGTCCATCCATTGAAACCGAGGACTTTAACAAAAGGGATCCGGGTGTTTGACAGAGCGAGGACGTCCTCGCTTTGTTTTCGTGTACAAACCCAATGGGGATGTCGCAAAAAAAACTATGTCCAAACAATGGGAGAAAAAAAGAGAAGTCCTCGATTTACGGGATTTACAAACATGCGTGTGTGTGTGGGGACGGGGGGAGTTTGACAAAAGTACGCAACTTTCTGACACTGTGCACTGTTCAAGCGATAACAAAAGTGTGATACACGATTGGTATCTGCGGTTATCGTAAAACATTAATAAATTAAATTTCAAAGCACAAGTATAAACTTTTTACCGTTTTTGATACACCAATTTCGCAGGGCAAATGTTTTCATCAGAAATAGTACGATGGGCGAAATGAACAAAAGCGTACTCCCCAACTTGCTGAATTTCTTTTGATTATGGTAGCCAGGTTGAGAGAACCACATGAGAGGGCAAGCTTACTGTCCAGCTTAGCAGTTATAGGGCATTACCCCCGCTTAGCAGTTATAGGGAATTATTGATATTATCTAAAAAAAATTCAAACTTTTCATTTCAATTATTTTGACAAAACTACCTCAGTAATAATCGTGGTCTTGTATATTGAGGTGTCGTACTCCCAGCCGTTCTTGCAGGAAACCTGCGTTGCGTTGTAGTCCGTGTAATTGATACCTGGACTGAACTCCAGACCAGCAGGAAGGTCCCACTGGTAGCAGTTCTGGTAGTAATACTCGGTGTCATCGGGGTAACCCGGGGCCGGCGGGATGCTGGCCGCCTTCACTGCCTCGGTGCACTCCGCATCGGTGTTCAACCCGTACGCCGTACAGTTTGGCTTGTCGAACACCTTGCACCAGTGGTCACTCTTTCCGGTGAAGAATGCGTACGACAGAGACGAGAACGCACCGATAAAGTTAGCGCAGATCATGAAAAAAAAGATGCAAATCTGGTATCTTCCAAAGTCACCGATTTGCGTGAGAATTTCTTCAAATTTCATTTTGGCTGCTTAATGGAGTCGCAATTTTGTTTTCCCCATGCAGGTATGCAGGTATGCAGGTCTGCACCTCTTCTTTCAGAATTATCTTACTTCATAAAATTATGAAGAACTATTATATACCCCTGTTTTGTGCAGATAATCCCCTCCACGATGCCAGGTGACCAAGGCCGAGTGCACAGCCAGAAATGGAATAACCCATTTATTACATTATAGGGGACAAAACTTCTTAAAGGCAATGTAGACGTTTGGTAATTACTCAAAATTTATATTAGCATAAAAACTGACTTGGTAACGAGCAACGGAGAGCTGTTGATAGTATAAAACATTGTGTGAAACGACTCCCTCTGAGGTAACGTAGTTTTTGAGAAAGACGTAATTTCTCACTAAAATAATAAAAACGTTTTGCAAGAAGTTTTTATTCCCATCTGAAAGCACACAAATTTGTACAACAAGGGTGTTTTTCTTTTATCATTTTTTTGCAACTTCGATGACCAATTGAGCCCAAATTTTCACAGGCTTGTTATTTTAAGCATATGTTGGGATACACCAAGTGAGAACACTGGTCTTTGACAATTACCAAATGTGTTCAGTGCCTTTAACCGGCCACATTATGTACCTTGTTGTCATTGGTTATCGGTCTCAGGGTTAATAACTCACATGACGAAATGACAACATTGTCTATACAAACCGTTTTGTAATCATGGTTGTGTGTGAATTTTACAACACGTTATCAGGAAGGTCAACCTGATGGGGAGGAAGGGACAAAGTTTGCATGTAATTATTTACAAAATGGATTCGGAATAAATGTTACTTATAACAATTTGATAACTTGCATATTCAACAATAACACGTGATATCAATTAAATTTCTTTGACTAATATTGGGAACCCGTAATTTGACATTGATCTTAGATTTTAAACGTTAGCCAGGAAGAGCATATGGCCGTGTCAAAATTGGCGGCTACAGCGGCTGCGGCTACGGCTAGATTTTCGTGGCATCGTGTTGAAATAATGCCCTTCAGCAGCAGTCGTAGCCGTAGCCGCAGCCGCCAATTCGGATACGGCCTCAGCAGCTGGACTAGGCCATGATGTTGTACGAGAGGGGGCGCTTTTAGAAAAATAAATTGTTTTTATAATTTTATTTAAAAAAATATATAGAAAAGCTTTCAACTAAAGAGGGCGGTATCATCAACAAGTGTCTGACAAGATCGTGATCGTATAATGTACGCCCTAATTTCTTCCTCATCAATTCAGGTAGCTAAAGTGTATTTTTACCTCTTCTGAACAAATCATCAAGCTTCACACGACTTCCATTACTTAGTGTACACATAGAGAAAGGACCATAGAGAAAGGACCTTTCTCTATGCTGTAGACTACTGTCATCATGTACCGTTTGCTATCCTATATTTACGTGTACGTAGACCCAGTAACTAAACTGGGCCGCTGTACTCGTTTTTTCGAAATTTTGACAGCGGCGAAGCTATCGAGTAGGCCTACAGCGCCCCAGTTACTGGGTCTAATTTACGTGCATGTTGTTTTGACTTGAAATACGGGAAAGCTCCACTTGAAGAAAGAGGCCAGAATATTACGTCATTTCGTATTTACCAACTCACAGAGTCACAGGTCTGTTTTTATCTCCATCACATGATGATGTAATTCCTTAAAATTCCAAACAGTGGAATTATTGGATCACGAACAAACCATGGAGGTAGGAACAAACTAGCAGTAGTGCTGCTGACTGCCCCATTTCCTTCCTCCATGGTCAGATTAACTGCTCATCCATATTAAGTTTGTTGACCCAAGTAATGACAATGTATTCACACTCACTCACTGAAAACTTAGTGCATAGTTTCCGAGTTTTGGTGGACAACTCGGAAATTCTTTAATGTAGCTTACCCGTAATGCGAAGCAAGCAACCGCACAGTAAGGGGAAGAAATAGTTTTTTTCAGGCCTCATGCTGTTGGCAAGAAGGTCCAGTGTACTGGCCCTAGATTAGAACAGATCTATCGTCAAACCATAGACTAGAGAAAGGACCGTGGTCGAACTTCATAGATAAACTGGATTTCTCCCAATTCTAATCAATGTGAGCATGGAAGGGCTGTAGTGCCAAATAATGGCTTGATTTTTAATTCCTTGAAAATTTGTCTAAATCATGAGTTTGTGGGCCAATGAATCATTGGTTGTCACGTTTTCACTTGATATGTTTTCTGTGAGACCAAAAACATTTATTTCTAAACGAGTAAAGATAATTGTCTTAGTTTGTACAAAATGCACTGTAAAGTCAAAAGTGGTGTCTGATTCGGCATCACTTTTGTCAGCTTTCAAGCACACAAAATTTCTTAGCGCAGAAGAATCTTATAAAATCTTGCTTTGAGCAGAAACTCTAATTGCTTTGAAGGGGGCACTAAAGCCAAGACCAGGGCGACCTGTGGCCTCTGTATAAATCCAGGCCTGACATTACAATGTGTAGATTACTACTACGGCCAATTTAGCAAACTCCCGTATCAATGTGTTTGATTTGTTCACTCTCTGCCCCCGATTTTGGCTTCTAGTATATATTCATGATGATTGATGTAATGTTATTGTTTTTCATACAGGAACAATGAGAAACATGTTAAAGCTGTATGTGAATGAATCTGCTCTAGGACGAAATAAACTCTACTAAGATGTTGACACGCAGGTCCTTCCAATCTCTAAGATGTATCACAGCAACCATCATCATCGTCTTCTTGATCGGCTGCTTTCTAGCCATCGGGAGCATCACGAAAGAAGAATCCCGAAAGGATGATGCTTTCAAAATGCATCAAGCTGCACTGCAGGACAGTTTAAAAATACAACAGCAAGTAATTGAAATCAAAGAAAAAATCAAAGAAATCAAAGAAGCCAGAATTGACCAAAAACATGACGAACACATGGAAAGAAATATCTTTCCGATTCCAGAGCTGGAAAACAAGCTACCGGCAGTTCCAGGAATGAAAACCTCATCCCAAGCCAAACTAAATAAGTTGAACATCAGTGCCACACCACTCCCAAATTATAATGCCCACATTTTCTACTATCCGTGGTACGGTAACCCAAAACACGACGGAAGGTATTTTCACTGGAACCACGACAGACTCCAGCACTGGGATAAAAAGATCGCCAAAAAGTTCTTAACCGACAGGCATGTACCGCCAGATGATATCGGCGCTGGTTTCTACCCGGCGCTTGGCTGTTACAGTTCCAGAGACCCCTATGTGATTGATCAACACATGCAACAGATTAGAATGGCTGGAACCGGTGAGAATGACCAAGTTGTTTTCAGAGACACTGGTTGCGTTTGAAACTTAAAATTTTTGATAACCAAAATTACATGATTCAAATTTGTCTCTAGTCACCGGGCACGCTCGGTGGTCTAGGAGTTAAGATACCTGCTCTAGAATGCGGGGGGTCTTGGGTCTGAATCCCACCCAAGTAGTATGACTGTTTTTTTTCTTTTCTACATGACTCAGGAAAGTACTGAGTATACAATGCTTTAACACACATTGTTGAATGGGTAAAACCAAATAATATTCTTTATCCCCAATGCAAATTGAATATCTAGGCCTATTAGGCCTAAATTGTTGTGGTACCCGATGCTAAAATATAGGATTCAAACTGCCTCTAGCTACCAGGCAGTCTAGGTGGTCTATAATGGTAAGACATCTGCTCCAAAATGGCAAAGGTGATGGGTTCGAATCCCACCTGAGTAGTATGCCTGTGGATTTTTTCTGCAGCACTCGGGAAAGTACTGAGTATACAGTGCCTTACACGCATTGGTGTACGAGGTAAAAACCATTACTATTACATTTATTAAAGCTTTACCTCCCATTCAAAGGACAAAGCAAAAACTTTCTTTCTCAAGGACATAGTTTTCATAACAAGAACTCACCAAAGACAACAACTTGAGTCTACATGTAGTTCACAGTCAAGACACTCCACAATTCATTACTATTAGGATATGAAAACTTTAACGGAAGATTATGTTGGTATACTGTCAAGAATTTTTATCAGAAAAGCTGTATCAGAATCTGGTCTTAAGCTGCCAACGTGGCAGCTTTTTCAAGATTTTGTTTGTTGTGGCATTTAATTCCAGATGTCCCTTCAAGGTTGCGTGTCGTGGCCGAGCGGTTAAGGGCACCGGACCCAACCTCTGGTGTTTCTGATCAGCGGAGTGTGGGTTTGATGTGTCCCGGTCATGGCACTTGTATCCTTGAGCAAGATGCTTTATACCATAATTGCTTTTTCCTTCGGATGGGACATTAAGCCATAGGTCCCATGTAATAGGATTGGTAGTGCACGTAAAAGAACCCAGAACACTTATCGTGGAAGAGTAGGGTTAACCCCAGTGTTTCTGGTTCACATAGCAAGCACCCTTGTTTACAGGTTTCCTCAGGCTTGCGAGCTACAGTGTTTAAGTTCACTTATGAGGCATCCTTGGTTTCATTACAAGAAATATATAAAAATAATATAATAAAAGGCAAGTGACATGGGAAAAGTCTATTGTTTTCATGAACATTCTTTCTGAATTCCTACTACATGCAGGTGTGCTTGTGTTGTCATGGTACCCACCAAACAAATCTGACGACGCCGGTTTCCCAAGTGATGACATGGTACCCCTGCTACTAGATGCCTGCCACAAATATGACCTCAAGGTAAGTAGACTGGCTTCGTCTTAACGGGAGACTCTTGCGGACGCTAGGTGGCAGCAGACTTACCAGTTACATCTATGTTCTACGGAAATGGGCGCATGCTCAGAATTGGACATTGGAAATTTATCTGGTAGTTCTGCCACTAAGAGTTCCAAGGTCTTGCATTTGTGGCGTGTCGTGGCCGAGCGGTCTAGTTCACCGGACCCAAGCTCTTGTGTTTTCAGTAGCAGAGTGTGGGTTTGAATCCCGGTCATGACACTTGCGCCCTTGAGCAAGGCACTTAACCATAATTGCTTCGTAAAAAGTTGGGAAGGTAGTGCAATCTGCTGATACCCATGCCTTTATGTACATCCTTACTCTGTGAAGGGGGTAACCTTGTTTCAGCCCGAGTAGGTGGTAACGTGCCCCTGGTGACATTTGATTTGGGTCGATAGCCAAAATCAGTTAAGTGTAGCCCTCGCCTTGAAGTGGCCGTCTTGACCCTTTTTTCGTGTCTATTATAATTATTGACCCTCAGGAATAATCTTTGTCGGTTTATGCTGCTCTGTCTTGGGGGAATAAAAACAAATGTCACTGGAAAAATCATTTAACTTTTTGCGTCATAGGTCACAAAATGGCACACAGGGGTTTGGTTGTGTGCCACTTGTTTTACCTCCTTTTGGAAAACCTTCCTGTGGGAATGTTTTGAATGTTTGCAGAGCTATGTGAACTGCACGGCTTGAAAGATTGTACGTTCACCTCTTGGAAGCAGACATCATCCACACATTATATCGTTATGTGCCCAAAAGAAGGACATAACAAAAGTGTAATCGGTGAAAGGGCGTAAGCAATTGATGTGCAAAATTGTGTCTCAAGAAAACTGAGCGCAAAGGTTTGATCTGTTTTCTGCCTTTTATAAGTCATTAGAGGAAGGTTCAATTCTGCATTGGAATGGGAAAACATGTATTTGGGGTAACTCTAGCAACACAAATGTTACAGTAATGCCATATATTTGTTTAAGGAGCCATTTTCTTGCAGACCTTCTGTTGCTGGGACAAAAAGTACTTTGTATCCCAAATAGATGGTCATAGAGCGTTACGCCCATCTGCCAGGCACCTGACACAAGTAGCTGTTTGTGTCTTCAGACCAAATCTACAAAATTTACACAAATTGAGTATCTACATTCTAATCTCGTGTTTGCTTTTTTGTTTATTAAGCTGGCGTTTCATAGTGAGCCATACAAGAACAGAACAGAGTTGACCTTCCTAAACGATCTAAGGTACATCATTGACACATATGGGAACCACCCTGCCTTCTACAAGTACCACCACAAAGGCGCAGACCTACCCCTTGTTTATCTCTACGACTCCTACCTAACCAGCCCTCGAGCCTGGGCCCGCATCTTCAAGAAGAACACCCCACTGAGCATCCGCAACACCAACTACGATGCAGTAATCGTAGGTCTATTTGTGGAGCAAAAACACAACACGGAGTTATTCACGGGCGGCTTTGATGGGTTTTACACGTACTTCGCGTCGAACATGTTTACATTCGGGTCCCGCTGGACCAACTGGAAGTTTCTGTCCAACACAGCGAAGCGCAACTCCATGATTTTCATCCCGAGCGTAGGACCAGGCTACGATGACGTAGCAGTCCGGCCCTGGAACGCAAAGAATACGAAGGAACGCCTTAACGGGGAGTACTACAAAAATGCCTTTACGGCGGCTATGAACTACACTCCCCCAATTATCTCCATTACATCATTTAACGAGTGGCACGAGGGGACGCAGATTGAGAGTGCTGTCCCCAAATATACCGGGAAGGTCAAATATTTGGACTACCGACCAAATAAATCCAACTACTATTTGGATTTAACAAGACAATTAGTTGATAAGTTTTCCCGTTGGAAACAATAGTGTTTATTAGATCTTTATCATTCCACCACCTTTTTTGTCATGTGCACTATAAGCGTAACCAGACTATTTTGCACTTCCTGACTCTGGCTGTGGGGACTGTGGCTCCGGCTGTTGCTAAGGGGTGTTGCTATGGGCAGTCTATGCTTCAATGCATGTTCATGTTATGATCAAGCCACAGCCATTAATTCGGTCTCTGCCTCTGTTCAGTTAGATTGCTTTGATTGTAAGAGAAACAAGTGGTTGTTATTGGTGACTGCTCTATATTCCGACACCCCTATAATCCGACACCCCTATGTTCCGACAACCCCCTCGTGATTTACATGCTAGGATTAGAGTTAGGGTTAGGGTTAGGGTTAGGGTTAGGAATAGGAAAATACACCAGGGGTGTCGGAACATAGGGGTGTTGGAACATAGGGGTGTCGGAACATAGGTGTGTAACCGTTGTTATGCATCGTACCATGATAAAGGTATATTGCTGCGTTCTCCCTCACCAGAGGTCCGCTGGCCAAATGCTAGTTAAAATACCTAAGGACCAGTCAAAATTCTTTCCATTTGACCCAGCCGGCTAGTTCAGTGTTGCAAGCATTCCTATTTCATATACAAATATATGGACTATAGTGAAAAAGCTGGTGGACTTGTGAAACAGCAAGCTATAACTGGTTCTGGCGGCTAGGCACTGGTTGAGGGCAACCCCTGTTATTGCAGGTTAAGTTAGAAATTTAATAGTTTCTATTTTATTGCCTTACTATAGAGCCCCTAAAGTGACAATGATGGAAAAGAATTATTGAACACAGAACAAATTTGAGTCCTTCATTTCATGCGCTCATAATCTGAGTGCATGAAATAATTTTGAGCATTTGAGAAATGATTTAGAGTGCACACAATTATTTATTTTGAGCGGGCGAAATGGAAATTGAGGTCATAAAATAATTAATTTTGAGTGTACAAAGTAAATTATTTCGAGCGCTTGAGATGATTTCGAGCGCAAGAAATAAACGACATTGAACACGTGAAGTGATTTAGTGACCTCAAAATTATTTCAAGTGGACAAAATAAAAGACTCAAATTAGCTCCTTGTTAATTAATTTTTTTTTCATCACATGTCCTTTAAGGGGCTCCTTTACTTACCATAATATCAGCTATTTATTTGTATCAAGGCAAAGATTTGTCAGGTTTTTTTCTCTCCAGATTTCAGGTTTTGTCATTGTTCTCCCTCTACCTTCCGGTTTTCTTGAGGCAAAATTGCCATAACAGTGGGTCTTTGTTGTGACCATTCCTCCAAGTTTCTATTTGAAATGACGTAGAGAGTCTTTAAACCTCTCAAATCATATGTGTATTCAGTGGGCTTCATCTTCATACCAAGAGGAGACTTCCAATTTCTCAGGATTTTTAAGTTCATTTGGGGGGTAAGCACTGAAAAATCGACTAGAACGGGATTTGAACCTGCAACCCCCAGATTAACATGCTGGTACTCTACCAACTGAGCCACCTACCCCTGATGTCGGTGGTCTCCCTATTTTGTCAGTATCTTTGTTTTGGGGGTGCCAGTCAGAAGCCATTCAACCCTGAACTGTTCCATAACCAGGGATCACACCCAAGTTTACAATACAACCTTGGAAGAAGCAGCAGCCAGGGGATCACCTTAAGGGGATGCAACTTTTTGTTTCAAACATCAAGTTATAAACCGCAAGGGAAACTGACTGGTATTATTTACCCAGTCAGTTTTCCCTTGTGGTTTGTACTAGATTTTTAACTTTGATACAATCTCACCCCCGACCCTTGACCCTGCCCCTGCCCCTGCCCCCCCCCCCTGGATGCACCACTGCCTTGATGTAACAATTCATCACGTCATTTAATGTGACACATTTTATAATTGTACAATATTAATTTAGAAGTAAGAAGTATGCAATTGCAGAAGATGGTTTTTAAAGGGGAATATTTGATTAGTTTTGTTATTATGGTCCCAAATTTTACTTATAGATTTAATATTGTTTATGCAAATATTGTTATTTGTCTAGCAATAATGTTGAGGCCTATTTGGTTGGGTTATGTGACACCTAATTACTTTGTAAATTTGTCAGTTCGGGACATAAGTGCAGTTCGGGACATAAGTGCAGTTTGTAGTTTGTATGGATTTCATAAAATTGGATTTTGCATATTTTGGAGCTACTGATTAATTGAGTTTATAATCAAGAGTGGTCTCAAAGTAACTGTTTGTCAAAAAGGAACATTCGTTTCCAAAGAAAAACATTCACGACTTATTTTTGTATGTGTTTTAATTTAATACAGCCCTTTTTGATCATTACAGATATGATTTTATTGAAAGGATTTGGATTTATTGAAAGGATTTAATTAAATGCACAATAAAGAGAGAGAGATAGAATTAATGCTGCACTGTAGTTTGGAAACAAAGTACTCCATCCAGTCTGTCTGTAGTGTTAGGAGCAATGGTCTAACTAGTATAATTTCATTAAGGAAGGGGGGGGGGGCTGGTCAGACGGGGGCAAAGAAATTATTATTAGTTTTGTGTAAGAAGTGCAAGTCATGCTGCTGATTATAATAGTTTATAATGAACCATAAACTTCACGCCCTTTCCAAGTTAGGTAACAGGGTACGCACGAAAGATGTTTTCATTGCAAAAACCATGCAAAAACCAAACAAACTTTATGGAACCACATTTCTAAATAATTGTTTGAAGATTTTGTTTATTTTTTGACTGTAGGCCGGTACGGAATCTCTCAACTTATATCCAGTCTAAATTATGAGCAGACACTCAATAAATCTTGTTCAATAATTCTTGAGCTTTATTTCAGTGTAAATGCATGAAAACATTGCAGACTAGCACGGCAGGAATCCATTTCTTATTGCAATTACAGGTTTAAAGCAGTGGGTTTAAAAAACGAAGAAAAAATAATCAAACTGTTAGTCGTGGATATCTTATAAAGTTCACACTGGTTTGTCTAAAATTAGTTATTTTTGTACATTTATTTTATACAGTATATTGATACTCATAGTTTATTTTTCTTCGATCTCGGGGGGGGGGGGGAGGTTCTAAGCAGGGGTGGGTGCTGAAGCCCCCGCACCCCCACACCATCTCCTGCTTCACCTCTAGTACAGGAACCGGATACTAGATCCAACGGCACAGTGGAGTTTCGCTCAAACTGAACCATTTTAACTTCATAATAATTAACACCCCCGCAATAAACAAGAAATGTAGAAGGAAAAACCCACTGCTGATAATAAGTAAATAAACAGACAATTATAGTAAATATAATTTCATTTTGTTTATCACCTTCCCATTTTGTTGTTAGATCACAATGTACATTGTTAATTTCACTTTGCATTTTAATCTAAATGCTCATTTGAGCTTCATTTGGATTACTTTGTTTGTTTGTTGGGGTGTTTGGGTATTTGTTTGTTTGTTTAGTGTTGGGGTGTTTGTTTGGTTGTTTAGATGATATTTTCGTTTTACTTTATGTAGCGTATGTCTCTTCAATTTAACGTTATTTAATGGTAAACAGTTCCTCATAGAACAAAGTTTGTTATGTATATTTTTGAAGACTGTAATAAATTGAGTTGAATGACTCCACTGAAGAGAAAAAAATAATAAACAAGTGAATAAATACATAAATAACTAACCACAAAATTAAATAAGATAATAAATAAATAAATAAATATGTAAATAAGTAAGTGCATCGAAATTTATGAACTCATATAACTTCCCCCAAAAAGAGAGGGAAAATACAACAAAACTTGTACTTTATTCAATCCACACGTTGCTTCGGAATGGGCGGTTTGGGTTATAAAAAGCGTCTGAAAGCGTTCGTTATGAAATGAATATGGTTGGAAGGATGTTTTAAATGTAAAGTATAATGATCCACACAAATACGCCTCGAAATTGTGTGGTTTTCCTTTTACTTCGTGAACTAACATGCATGGTCCGCCATTTTCAGAGAGGTCACGCTCCCCCAATCCTCTTCGTCCGGGTCCGCCACTGCCATCGCAAGGACCTGTCAATGGGGACATGGAAGGGGCAGGAAGGGTACACAGAGACTCTTAGAGGGGGCATCAAGCTCTGATTTCCCCTTCCTATGAAATAATGTAAATTGCACACAGCGCGTGGGCTTGTGTGTGTGGGGCTGATGGTGGCGTCACGCATAGGGCCTACGCGTTTGTGCGTCTGCGTAGTGCGCAACTATAAAGGTGTTTGCCAACCAACAGTCTCTGTACGCATGCGTGAGTGTGATGAGCATATTTCATGGGAATTGCTAATTAGTGTTAGTACATTCTTATTCATCGACTTTCGCAGCCTCGTGATTGGATAGGGGTCATCGTTTTTCATAATTACATTACACTACGTGAAATTAAATTATGCGCTCGTATCTGATGCATTCCGCAGTATAGGCTTACAACTGCTTCGCTCCGAAACAGACACCTTACGTTTGTGTGTAATTTTGGCGAAAAAATCCCTCGTCTCACCACCGTTCAAAAGTATTTAATGATACGAAACTGACACTGACGACAAGACCCGGAGTCTAATGAGAAAGGCCAAGTACAAGAACTATTACCATTTCCTCCGTAAATAAATCCACAAGGAGCTCAAAGTATTTTCAGCGTGGGTTTGATGTAAATCGTTGGAGCCAGCAGTTTGTGCGAAGTGGCCTTGTCTTAAAAGTGAAATTAAAGTCAGTCTAATTACGCAACACAGGATAGACAACTTACGCAAGCTCTGATTGGCCATCCCGTCCAGTTTGATCCCGCAGACGACCAAAATCTTAAAATCCCAGAGGACAGCCATGGGATCAATTCTAAGTGAGAGCGCCAATCTGCTATCGTTTGCTTTGGTTGTAACCGCTGTAGCGCATCTTGCCAGTGGATCATGTTACAAACCATGTATAACTGGATGGCACCCGTACGGGAACCATTGTTACTTGGTCTACCCTCCTCCAGGGAAAACCCAATGGTTTACATTTGATGAAGGCGAGGAGTTCTGCAAAGGATTCCGTAACAAACAGGGCAAGGGTCACTTGGTGTCAATACTCGACCAAGGAGAGCAAGATTTCGTCATCAGGCTGTTGTCTAAGATTAAACCGGACTCAGAGAAACTTTGGATTGGTCTGACTGATGCAGCAGTTGAAGGTTTGTTTTGTAAAGAAACATAACGTTAAAGGCATCGTACACGTTTGGTATTGTCAAAGACCAGTGTTCTCACTTGGTGTCTCCCAACATATGCATAAAATAACAAGCCTGTGAAAATTTGGGCTCAATTGGTCATCGAAGTTGCAAGAAATTGATGAAGGAAAAACACCCTTGTAGTACAAATTTGTGTGTTTTCAGATAGGAATAAAAACTTCTTGCAAGAAGTTTTTATTATTTTAGTGAGAAATTACCTCTTTCTCAAAAACCACGTTACTTCAGAGGGAGTCGTTTCCTACAATGTGTTATACTATCAACAGCTCTCCGTTGCTCCGTTACCAAGTAAGTTTTTATGCTAAAATTTGTTTTGAGTCATTACCAAACGTGTACGATACCTTTAAAGGGAAGGTATAAGTTTGGTAATCACTCTTAAAATTAATGGAAATCAAAACCTACTTGGTTAGAAGTACAGCAGCTTTCGATAGATAAGCATTTTGAGAATAATTTCACTTCGAAGTAATGTGGTTATGGAAAAAGATATTAATTGTTATCCCCCAAAATTTGAATCTGAGAAACGTTACTGTCAGTAACGTTTCTCAGATTGTGTATGATACCTATAATTCTTCCTGCGTGGACATAACCGCTCTGGATTTTCGGCGATATCTAAAAGAATATTGTTTTTCTACATTTGCATATAATCATTAAAACAATCGAACGGTTCCAAAAACCAAATGTATACTTTCCTAAAAACAATGTATTAAATACAAAAAATACGGTAGGCTAGTCATTGTTGAATTTTGGATAATTGATTTGTGTATAAAAAGATAATGATGATGGGTTCTTCGTAGACCAATGACGTCACACGCGGCTGCTATCGGCTTTCTTAGGGCGTTTACGAAACGGAGGCTCAGGCTCAGGCTTAGGCTTCAGGCTCCGTTCTCTCGTCTGAATCCCTGAACGCATAGCACGCGTATATTCAAAACAACTGAGGGGCCTAGCTAGCCTGAGCCGAATCCGAAGCTGTAGCCGTGGATTCGTAAACGCCCATAGAGTCATAGACTGTGTAAGTCTCGCGCGTAATCGAACTTCTGTGACCATTGCGGACCCAACCTATGGAGTTTTACGTGGGCGAGATTCTGTTTTGTCAATTATTGTTTTTAGTTTAAACTTAGTTGATACGGGTTGTTGAGATTGTACGGAAGCGTATTTCCGCCACATGAATAATTTTTTTAATTATCTTATCGTGTATGTAGGCCTATACCCGATAACTTATCGAGTACGTACATGATAAGAGAGAGATTCCTGTGGCGGCAATACGCTTCCGTAAGAGTGTATATAAAGAATATGAAACAAAGTAAAATCGATTCGACAAAATAACGGAGAAAACCAGAAATAAACTTGAACTCGGCTTCCGGTTTCTTAAATATAAAGAATGTTTCCCTACCTGATAATGAAACTTATGTAAACACTTGAATTTACATTACTTTTAGAAACCCCATTTGCCAATCACGCCCAAAATTGTGCAACCATTATTGTGAGCATCACTTTGGTCAATTCCTATATCTCAGGTTTTCTTTGCTGTTTTTCATAAATTGTTTGGCGAAATTTTAATTTCCCAAAAGTTCTATATAATGTTTATGTAAGCCATAAACTACGTTAAACTAGAGTATTAGAAGTAACAGAATCGCACACACGTTAAACTCAATAATGGTTGGTCCCGGAAGTTCGAATACGCGCGAGACTTGCACAGTCTATTCTTTTGTGTACATTTTGACTCCCAAAATGGTGGACATGATTTGCGTTTGTAAGTGTGCTGCGCGTTGTGCAAGGGGGGGGGGTGTCAATAATCTACCATTTCATGAGTCAAAAGATAGGGTGCGCGTATAAGGCCGCAATTCCATGTGTCCGTCATGCGTTGTGCGCAATGCGTAACAAGTACCCGCAAAGCAAAGCACATTACAATAGACCTTATGCATTGACGTCATCTAGCCGCCATCTTAGAGGTTAAACGATGACGAAACAATCGAAACGCACAGATTTGTACGCGCGGCGCACAGGATTGGCCAATGAACAACCTCCTTTTGACCTCTAGACGAGGGCGCCCTACTGTTATGACATCATGTGCATAAGGTCTATACCCGTATTATGTATCCGTATTGCGTACTGCGTTATCCGTAAATGGTGCAGTGCTTGGATGTATTTTCATTTTCATAGACCCTTATGACGTCACACGCTCAAAAAGCGCCGTCACTGAGGCCAAAAAGGTCACTCACTGAGGCCAAAAGAGGCAAATCATTGGACGAAAGCTGTTCTTTTGTGCGCAGAAACGTTCGCGTGACCTCAGCGTCCCTGTGCGTTTCGCGTTATGCATGAAGGGGTCTATTAAAAGGATAATTATGCTCTACGCATTACGCATCTCCGTCGATATTATCAATGCCTACAACGCATGACTGCTACAAACACAGTGCGCACAAAAGGGAGCAACCAATATTTATTGTAGAGTGATGACGTCAGGTGTGAACAATTGGAATAATATACATAACGTCATTAAACCATTCAACTTGGCCCACTTTCATAGAGCTGCTTAAGCACACAAATTACTAAGCACTAAATATTTTTGCTCACTTATACCCTAAGACGGTTACCAGCCAAAATACCATGACTGGTCCCCTGCTTATTTTTGCTGAGCAGACAATTTTTAAGCAGTATTTCCTGCATAAGCAGCTCTATGAATATGGGCCCTGGTGTCTCGGCCATTGTTTTTTAACGTCGCTGATGAGCAGATGTATTCGTTTATTATTATTTTTTTTTAAATAACTGTTTACAGGTGTTTTCAAGTGGACGGACGGTAGCGAAGTTTCTTATAAGAACTGGGGACCAGATCAACCGGATGCCAGTTGGGCAACCGAGGATTACGTGGAAATGAAAAATGGACAATGGAACGATGCTAGAGGAGACCAAGCACACGCTAGTCAAACAATCATGTGTAAAATGACGCAGTATGCCAAGATCAGAAAGCCGACTGGCTGTTGCCGCAGGAAATGGTAGAGATAAACACATTTTTCATTTTTAAAGGGTCTGTATACGTTTTGTTGTTGGAACCCATTGTTTGTTTCGATCCTAAATAGTTGCAGAAAATGAACTATACCATAAAACTAACCTGTGAAAATTTCATTTCAAAAGGTGGTAGCATTTCGTGAGATAATTGCCGAAAATCTGGAGCGGTTATATGTTCACGCAGGAAGAATAATCTGCAATTGGAATACACAATCCGAGAAACGTTACTGCAGAAACGCTTCTCAGATTCAATTTTTTGGGGATAAAAAGTGATATTTTTTTTTACATAACCGCAGTATTTCAAAGTGAAAATATTATCAAAATGCAATGTACTATCCAACGCTGTCCAAAGCTTGTATATATCAACAACCATATACACCAATCCTTCGCCGATCTTGAACTCTTGGTGGCAGCAGAAACGCCTCCATTACTGCGGTGGTACCTGGGTGGTACTGTGCTGCCTATCGATGAGCTTAAGGGCTGGGCTACACTAGTTAATTTATAAATGGTTATATGTAAATAATGGTTGTTTATAAATAATAGTTACATAAGTGGGTTCCAATTACCAAACGTACTCGACAAGCCCTGCGCGTGTGTGTATATATATAAAAAAAACATAAATCAACAACATAGCCCAGCGTAATATTATTTTTACCAACAACCACTGAACAAATTATTCACGCGCAGCAACTTGTCACGTTTTGTTACGAGGCAGAAAATTATGAGCGCATAATTCAAGGTTGATGCATGTTTGTGATGTAGTTGTTTGGAAGTAGAGAAGTGGTTCTGAAAAATCACCCGATCATCGTGGTGGTTTTGCAGTGGGTTTATGTTTTTTCATTTTGTTGATTACTTTCTACTTGGTGTTGGCGAAAAAAATATATTAAAAGGGCCTAATAAATAAACTAAACTAAAAATAAATAAATAAAATAAAATAACATAAAATTAAATAAATAACAATAGGTTTTCGGCTGTTAGCCAAAGACCTAAAAATTTAACTACAACTAACTAAATAAAGAAAAGAAAATATAATTATCTGTTGCAAACTGCTTACCAACCAAAAGGACTTAGGGTATGCATAAGAGTATGAAAATAAATAAATCAATTACAAAAAATGAAATAAATACAATAATTGAATACAAGAAATTAAATAAATAGACAGACTAAACATAAATAAATAACAATAAATAATATTATTGCAAACAAATAAATTAAACAATAACATAATAAAGCAATCAATCAATTAAACCCCCCAAAAACATAACATAGTAACTTCACACAACAAGCCAGACATGATATTTGATTAGTTTGGTTTGTATGATCCAAATGTTACTAGTTGACTAGTTTATGAATTTGATTTTTGTATGCAAATAATTATATTTGTCTGGCAGTAATGTTGATGCTTATTTTTGTTTGTGACACCTTGTTATGTAAATTCGTTATTAGTGCAGTTTGTAGTTTTAATAGATTTCATTAAATTGTTTGTGCATATTAGTTTGTTTTTCTACGATCTCATGGGGGGGGGGGCAAGGGTTTGGGGCAGGGGGGGTGGGTGCTCAAGCCCCCATTTGTTGTTTCACCACTGGTTATATGAGGTAACAAACTAAAACCTAAAAGTACCGGATACTAGATCCAACGGCACAGTGGAATTTCACTCAAACTGAATTATTTTAACTTCATAATACAATTTAAAGGGAGGGTAGGGCCTATACTTTGGTAATTACTCCAACAATTAATGACCATAACAACTTTTTTGCGTGAAACGTTTCTCACCTACCACCTATTGAAATGAAATTTTCACAGGTTAGTTTTATTGTGTATAACTATTTGTATTTACATAGGATTAAAACAATCGAACGATACAAAAACCAAAGGTGGACTTTGCCTTTAACAACCACATTGCTGATAATAAGTAAATAAACAAACTAAGTAGAATATAATTTTATTTTTTTCTATTAACTTCCCATTTGTTGTTATATCACAAATTTAACTTTGCACTCATAATAAAAAATCTCAGTTATAAGCTTCATTAGAATTACCTCAATTTACTTTATGTGGCGTAGGCCTCTGTGAGTCTTGCCACGAAAATTTGTTATGTAAATATTTGAAGAATGTTACACGAAGTTGAATGACTCCATTCAAGAGAAAAATAAGTAAATAAATAAATAAATCAACGATTAATTAGATAAGTAAATAGGTAAATAAATAAGAGAATCAATACATTAGTGCATCAAAATTAACGGATTCATCTTCCCTAAAGAGAGAGAAAAGGGGAAACATCGAGCTAATTTGATATTGATTTCAGCCTTTGTAGTTTGTTTTGCCTTAATTTCCTCATCCTAATATTTTTGCTCACGTAATTAATGTCCCTTCAATTTGTATGTAACGTTCATATAATTAACTGTTTATTTTTTTAAATCTCATGCTGTGTATAGGCCCTAATGGCAAAGTTGTTCGGCTAAAAGAAGTTCGTGTAGGCCTAATTGTGATGTTGACAAATTTTTGCATCAGTTGATGATGATTCTTTTTGAATTTTCGAAATAAATCGAGTCGCATATTACTCCACTAAGGAGAAAAAACCGCAAAACAAATAATAAAGACGCATAGCTCCTCAATTGAGCAAACGATAAATTCGAGCCACGAAAAGTCACCTTTGAACCCTCTGTGTCCAGCGCTTTACAAACCCGCCCGAAGGAAGGGTGAGGACGCAGGCTAGGTGTGTGCTCCGTCTAAAAATAGCACAGGGCGCGCGGTATTAAGGGAAAAGCAAAGAGTAAAAATTCATGCTAGAATATGAGTATTGTTTCATTGATGGATTGCATAAATGACGTCATTGACGACCATCTTTGATGAAAAACAATGAAAACGTGCACGCGTGTACGCGTTGCGCACAACTCAGCCAATGATAGCCTTTCACGCGTGCACGTTTCATCAACGATGGCGGCCAATGCAAGGGGTCTATAGTGTATTTTCAGGGCATAGAATGAATGATTTTAAACAAGGACATCAAAATAACACAGTTATTCAGATGCAAAGCAAACAAACTGCATAATTTCTCAGTTGAAACAATTGGGTCAACAATTGTTGAGACGAATTGATTTAAATAGTGCAGCATGTCTGACAGTGTACAAGATTCAAACGTCCAATAAAAGATCTGAAATGGCACTTTCTGGTTTGAAGGAATGGAAGTCTCTGCACTCATTCATTTTGATACGGGTTAAGGTCAAGATCTTTTTTTCCTATAAATCCACAATTGTGCAGCACAAGCAGAGCCTCAAGTTTATACTACTACAGTCTACATGGCGACTTAAAGGAAAACAAACCAAATTAGCTTATAGAGTGACACAAGAAGGTTATACACACCTTTGTTCCGACACCTCTATGTTCCGACACCCATATGTTCCGACACCGTAGTGTATTTTCCTATTCCTAACCCTAACCCTAACCCTAACCCTAACCTAAAGCATACACATCACGAGGGTTTTTCGGAATATAGGGTTGTCGGAACATAGGGGTGTCGGAATAATTGTGTAAGCTTTGAAGGGTTTGTTTACATTAGCCCCTCAACCTATTAAAATAATTTTTTTGGCCGACAATGAATACTTTCCAAACATAGTAGCATATATCTTGGATTTATAAGGACAAACCATATATAGTGCTCTACTAGGCCTATGAAAATAGAAGACTGGGGGGGGGGGTAGACCGAGACAACAACACTGAAACTAATTAGACCAATATTCCTGCGTCTAGGTTACAAAAAATACCCAAGTTGGATGTCAACAATCCCAGGGCACATTTTTCGATCATTCAACAATTTATGGATTTGTGAACTGTTTAGGTATCGTACACGTTTGGTAATTACTCAAAACAAATATATTAGCATAAAAACTTACTTGGTAACAAGCAACGGGGAGCTGTTGATAGTATAAAACATTGTGAGAAACGACTCCCTCTGAAGTAACGTAGTTTTTGAGAAAGAGGTAATTTCTCACTAAAATAATCAAAGACTTCTTGCAAGAAGCCTTTTATTCCTATCTGAAAGCACACAAATTTGTACAACGAGGGTGTTTTTTCTTTCATCATTTTCTTGCAACTTCGATGACCAATTGAGCCCAAATTTTCACAGGCTTGTTATTTTATGCATATGTTGGGATACACCAAGTGAGAACACTGGTCTTTGACAATTACCAAACGTGTTCAGTGCCTTTAAGGAGGAAGCCATTTGCTCGTCGTCATCGCCATCTTTGTTACGACGTCCACGCAGAGGGTGATGTGTGTATTACCAGAACAGCAATAACAAACAACGAAAATCGCGAAATACTTCTTCTTTTATAATACAGAACGAATGACAGCGGGTGCTATAATAATAATAATAAAAAAGCTCGTTGTGATGACGAGCCTTCATTTTTATGAAAATAAAATAAGTAATAACCAAAAAGAAGAATATGAAAAAAATTCTGATTAGAAGCATGCAATTATAAAAAAGGAAGCCTCAGATTAGTCTTGGTAATAATGGCGACAATCAATAATTCGTGCCGCTCTTTATTGAAAGACCGCAAGTCACACTTCCTTTTTGTGATGGTTTTGTTTCTGCTAATGTCGGCGATTATTTTTGACGGAAGCAAGTCCTGACAATAAGATTTGATTCAAACAACCCCCAGAACTGTTGAATCTCGATTCTTTAGAAAAGCATTAATTAAAATTGGATTGACGATGATCACATACATGGATGGAGGGGAGGTTGGATTGGTTGAGGGTCGTTTCATGGTCATTACTTCTTTGTAAGTGTTGTCTTCAAAATATGCAGACGTTAGGAAGGGCTCGCCCCCCCCATCCTCTGTGCCCGGGTCCGCCCCTGCCACCGCAAGGGCCTGTCAATGGGGCAGAGAAGGGGCAGGAAGGGTACACAGAGACTCTAAAAGGGGCTCTGATTTTCCCCTTTTTTGGAGGGGGGGGGGGTAAGGTGATGGGTGGTGGATAAACCCCTTCAAGGGCATACGCGAGGGACAATCTTGTGCACTCTTCAGAGACTTTTTGAACTTATCTTATTTGGGATTTAAATTAATAATGGGCGACATCAGCAGAAAATTATTTTACATTCGGCGGCTATGACGCTTTTGTAGTTAAGGTACGGTATGTATCTTAAAGGCACTGAAAACGTTTGGAAATTGTCAAAGACCAGTGTTCTCACTTGGTGTAACATATGCATAATATAACAAACCTGTGAAAATTTGGGCTCAATTGGTCATCGAAGTTGCAAGAAAATGATGAGAAAAAAACACCCTTGTTGTACATGTGTGCTTTCAGATAGGAATAAAAACTTCTTGCAAGACGTTTTTATTATTTTAGTGAGAAATTATCTCTTTCTCAAATACTACGTTACTTCAGAGGGAGTCGTTTCCTACAATGTTTTATACTATCAACAGCTCTCTGTTGCTTGTTACCAAGTAAGTTTTTATCTGATGGGTTACACACCCATGTTCCGACACCCCTATGTTCCGACACCCCTATGTTCCGACACACCTAGTATATACTTTCCTATTCCCAACCCTAACCCTAAAAACTCTAGCATGTAAATTACGAGAGGGTTTTCGGAATAGGGTTGTCAAAACATAGGGGTGTCAGAGTATAGAGCAGTCACCATCTGATGCACTTGCAATAGACTACTTCGATCCAATACAGATACCAATTTTGCGGGGGGGGGGAAACCCTCATCTCACCGTTCAAAAGCATTTTTTTACGACGGAAACGAGACTGACGATAAGACCTGGAGTCTAACGAGAAAGGCAAGTACAGGAATTATTATAATCTCATGCAGGAATTATTATAATCTCATTTAGAAATTCACAAAGAGCTCACATCGTTATCTGTACGAAGTGGCCTCGACTTTGAAAGAGAGATTAAAGTAATTCTAAGTACGAACACCAGAGAGACAATTAGTAATCATGTACGCGTGCTCTGATTGGCCAGCCCGTCTAGTTTGATCCCGCTGACGATGATCTTCTTAGAACCCCGAAGGACAGGAATGGTATCAGATATAAGTGAGAGCGTTCGACGCTTCAAAGTATTGTGGATAGAGCAACTCGTCAGAGCAAGTTAATAATAATGGTGTCTGCCAATCTACTATCGTTTGCTTTGATTGTAACCGCTGTAGTGCATCTTGCCAGTGGATCATGTTACAAACCATGTATAACTGGATGGCACCCGTACGGGAACCATTGTTACTTGGTCTACCCTCCTCCAGGGAAAACCCAATGGTTTACATTTGATCAAGGCGAGGAGTTCTGCAAAGGATTCCGTAACAAACAGGGCAAGGGTCACTTGGTGTCAATACTCGACCAAGGAGAGCAAGATTTCGTCAATTGGCTGATGTCTAAGATTAAACCGGACTCAAAGAAACTTTGGATTGGTCTGACTGATGCAGCGGTTGAAGGTTAGTTTTTTAAAGCAATATTATTCTATTTAACGTTAACAGAAATATTGTATTAATACAAACAAAACGGTAGGCTAGTCATTGTTGAATTCTTGATAATTGATTTGTGTATTATTTTGATGATGGGTTCCTCATAAATACCAATGACGTCACACGCGGCTGCTATCGGCTTTCATAGACTGTGTAAGTCTCGCACGTAATCGAACTTCCGGGACCATTGTGCCCCTAAAACATTCGGAGTTTCACGTGGGCGAGATTTTGTTTCGTCAATTATTATTTTTAGTTTAACGTAGTTTATGGCTATGAAAATGATTCATGTTGTTGAGAATGTAATACTACGTGATACAAAATATAAGTAAATTCGATTAAACAAAATAACGAAGAAAACCGGAGAATTCTTGAACTCGGCTTCTGGTTACTTCAACACAATTGAGAATGTTTGCCTGGTATTATACCTGATATTAAAACTTATGTAAACGCTTGTTTACATTACTTTTAGAAACCCCATTTGCCAATCACGCCCGAATTTGTGCAACCATACAGTCATATAGGTTTAATGATAACATGAACATCACTTTGGCAAACTTAAAACTCTTAATTTTGTTTTACATGTAAAGGTCAATTCCTATATTCTCAGGTTTTCTTTGTTGTTTATCCAACAATACGCTAAAAATTGTATCGCCATAAACTACGTTAAACTTAAGTATTAGAAGAAACAGAATCGTGCATCATTAAACTCAATAATTATGGTTGGTCCCGGAAGTTCGAATACGCGCGAGACTTGCACAGTCTATTCTTTGTGTACATTTTGACTTCCAAAATGGCGGACATGATTTGCACGTGTAAGTGCGCTGCGCGTTGTGCAGGGGGAGGGGGTAAATAATCTGCCATTTCACGAGTCAAAAGATAGGCCGCAATTCCATGTGTCCATCATGCGTTGTACGCAATGCGTAAACAAGTACCCTCCAAGCAAAGCACATTATAATAATGTGAAACGCATGACCGTGTGTTCCAAATCGCCTGTAAATTAGATGGCCTATATACGTCATATTGCAATATAAGACGGATATATATAATGTGCTTTGCTTGGCGGCTACAAGCACAGTGCGCACAAAATGGAGCAACCAATATTAGAGTGATGACGTCAGGTGAACAATTGGGATAATATACATAAAGTCATTAAACCGTTCAACTGGGCCCACTTTTATAGAGCTGCTTAAGCACATAATTTACTAAGCACTAAACAATTTTCTACTGGAAAAAAGTTACCAGCCAAAATACCATGACTGACTCCATGCTTATTTTTGCTAAGCAGAATTTTTTTATATAAGCAATATTTTCTGCTTAAGCAGCTCTATGAATATGGGCCCTGTGTCTCGGCCATTGTTAAACGTCGCTGAGCAGATTTTTTGGTTTATTAATGGGGTTTTTTAATAACTGTTTACAGGTGTTTTCAAGTGGACGGACGGTAGCGAAGTTTCTTATAAGAACTGGGGACCAGATCAACCGGATGCAAGTTGGGCAACCGAGGATTACGTGGAAATGAAAAATGGACAATGGAACGATGCTAGAGGAGACCAAGCACACGCTAGTCAAACAATCATGTGTAAAATGACGCAGTATGCCAAGATCAGAAAGCTGACTGGCTGTTGCCGCAGGAAATGGTGGAGATAAATTTTACGTTAAACCAAAAGTACGGTACTGTTAAAAAAAAAAGGGTTAAAGGAACGTTACAGAACTGGTAATTAAAATGTTCTTTATGATCACAGATTTACATAAAACTTACACGGTCTAATGATGATGATACTAGAAAACATCCCTAGAAATATTTCTGTCTGAAATGCCATATTTGATGAGAAATAAATAAAACTAATTTCCGATTGGAGTTTATCGCGCATGAGCGTTTTATTCATGCATTGTATAACACATGCAAATGTGTAATCGGTTTTTCACTATTTTCTCGTGACCCAGATGGCCGATCGATCTCAAACTTCTACAGGTTTGTCAGTTTATGTATATGGTGGATTATATAAAGTGCTTACACTGCCAGTTAGCAAAAATCAGTTCTTTAATGTTCCTTTAACTAATAAATGTTGTTGGCGAGAAGCCAACATTGCGACCTTATCATTCATTGAGGATCGCAGTGCCAAAGAGAACATTGACAAGTTTTTTGCGGTTGATTTGTTTTTGAATCTGGACAAGTTGTGCAAAATCAATCCATTTTGTTTTAACCTTGGTTTAAAAACTAAAATTACAGGCTGAGTACAGCAAGTAATGCTGTATGTTGCTTTGTCTTTGTAAGGGACCGATTGTGAAATTGTTTTACAATATCTTACTAAAAAGCAGGGGAAAGGGAGACTGTCGAGCGTCATGATCATAGCAGGCTGGCTGCTATACATGAATTATGAACTCCCATCACCAGTAGCTGCAAGCGCGCGCACTGGCAGATCTATGATAAAGGTCAGTAGTAAATCTTACGCACGCGCTATTTACCGTAAAATGAGATGAGGTGCATGCTGGTCTAGGCCCAATTTCATGGAGCTGCTAAGCACACGTTTTGTGCTTACTGAGCGAGTTTCCATTTCATAGCGCTGCTAACCGTAAGCACACGAAAAGGCATGCTAACCTTCCGGTGCTTACTGTATGAAAATGAATGACGTAACAATGCAAATCCAAAGTGAACGCGCAAGATGGCGCCTAATTTTTACTTGCTAACCTGTGAAATACGCTTATGAACAAGCATATTTTTCTGCTACATTTAGCACGAAAATTTGCTTACCGTTAAGCAGCGCTATGAAATTGGGCCCTAGATATTGACAAAAACACGCGTAAAAAGTTTTTGCGAAGTACCGGGTAGTCTGCAGCCACAGGCCTGCTATATATGATCATGACGGCAGTCCCGTTTATTCAAGAAGTCTCATTTCAACAATAAGCTTTTATTTTTACTGCACCCCTTTAACACTTATCTATAGACACATTCGTCACCGTTTTCACGAAGAGCCACATGTCCAAACGCTTGATTGAGATTTACATTTTACACCGTGCTTGGCTTAAAACTGCAATATCTGCAATACTAAAGCCACGGTTTTCAATTAAAGACCTCTCATATGATTCTGTATAAGTTTAACACCCCTATTGACTAATTAATTTCGTTAAATATATTGGCTAATTGCCATAGTAATTAGTCAAAGATACGTGGCTCTTCGTGAAACCGAAAAAGTGAGTTGACCTACTTAAACACCCAACTGGTTAACGTGTTTTTACATAGGAAAGGGGCGCGTATGTCACGTGATCACGCGCGCGCTGACATAAGTGGCTCTTCGTGAAAACGGAAAAACGATTTGACCTACATTTGTTGGTAAAAACGCAAAAATGCATTCATTGAGATTAAGGCCCCTTTTTGTAATAATCTATATTTTGTCATTTTAAGATATGTGGCTCTTGACGTGCCAAGCCCAAAAACAGTCCCCTCACTGAGGTCAGTGAAGAGCTATCATTGGCCACGTTTCCACAACCTCGTCCCCATGGTTTACTTTATTTCCAACCATTACAATAGTAAACCCTGTGAGGGAAACTCCTTACGTGGGCCCTGATTGGACAACGACTGGTGTACAAAAGTCTAACGTAAACATGTTAAGTTGTACTCATTCAGTATTCACCATGTTCACAGCCAGACTATTCTAATTTGCATACGTATCCACAAATTTTGGATATGCAAATGATCCAATACCAGGGTGAGAGAGCGGTCAACCTCAGCGGTCAACCTCGTACTGCTCGACACAACATGGGGACGAGGTTGACGTTTCCATTGTTTGATATCAAAGATGGCGGCCAATGAAAGGGGTGTGTCATTATTAATAGCGGATTGGGTGACGTTAGGTGGCGGATTTTAGCGATATCGCCATGGGTTTTAAGTCTACCATAGTAGGCCCTATTATCCCCTCTGCCGGTTGATCTTCATGAACAATTCTTTACTGTTGTGCAGTACGTCCTTGGCTTAATAATCCAAGTCCTTGTTGTTTATATGTCACTTATCCATATTATTCATTAAGTGTGTAGTATACAATTTCATATTCTCTGTATATAATTTAAACCTTTAAGCTACACGTCACGGGGGTCTCTACTCTACAAGCCCTGCTTTTTGGAGACCCCCACCACTAAATCACCCTTTATTCCTATCCTTGTATATACATGTACATGTATTAATGATTGATTGGGTGGAAATAAATTATTGATTGATATTGATTGATTGATTTTTTCAGTTATTATTTTTTCCCCGTGAGGCGTAACCAGGAAGGGGGGGCCCTCCCGCTCACAAACCTTGCCCCCCCCCCCAAAAAAAAATGAAATCGGAATTTGTTTTTAAACAAAGAAATGCACAAGTTGTATGGTTCGACACATAACCCCCCCACCATTATGCCTTTGCCCCCGCCCACAATTAAAACGTCTGGACACTGCCCTGTGTTGATTCTACTGTAGAAATGTCATAGGTTAGGTATACCTCTGACCACTTTGACGACCCCCAACCGTGAATACTTCGGCCTGCCTCTAAATTTGGCAAAATGTCCACAATTGGCCTATATTATACAATTTGCACAATCAAAGATGAGACCTGCCCGTTATAAACTATAAGCATATATAAAACATTTTGTTTTTGTATGTGGGTTTGCCTTGACCACGTATCGCCAATGGTGGTTATTGTTTGGCATTGATGCATTGTTTCCATCCAAGACTCAATATCAGTTAAAGGTGCTACAATATCACAGCTTCCCTGAAGAAAATCAAACTGTACATCATAATTATGGGGAGGGGAGGTCAATGAACAAAAAAAACCTCAACAAAAAATGCGCCAAACAATAAATAATAGCTGGACATTATTTATGGGTTGCTGAAAATGTGCTTAGTACCACGGTAATATGGTATTACCTCCGCTGTTTGTAACACATTTCAACACGTCAACGACAGGCGCTGTATTATTTTAATTAAAAAGTTTAGTAAAACCAATTGTGTGGTTAACAATATTGGAATCCATACATGCAAAAAAGCCTCCATGTTTTTAGCTGAACGGAGAACAGGAATTCTTACAAAATAGCATAAAGGCACCTTTCTTCTAATTCGTTCGGCGCGACTCTGGAGCAACTTTCTAAACCGGGTGGTGTAAGTCGATCTGATTTTGTTCATTATAAGTGTGTGCACGTGGGGGGGGGGGCACGATTGTAATATTCTGTAGGACTGACTGCAGTGACTGCCTTTTTTAAGAGGTAGATTTCCTGTGTGGCAGGTCGAAGGACGAGCTTATTATAATAATTAACTCGCCGAGCCTCAACACAAGGTTGTGCGTATAGCGACTTGTTGTAGGTTTGAATGAAGCTCTGAAGACAATCAGAGCATGCTGGTCGAAACGTCGCGCTGTTATACACGCACGGCCAGACAGTGTCACCGCAAACCTGAGATTCAAGATTGCATCCCACCACGCAGTTTTAAATCCTACTCACGTAAAAGCCATAGATAATTATATTATTTATTCAGACAAATCGAAAATCATGGTGAAATTGCTGCCAATGATGCAACGACTGTTTCATTATGCTTATTATTTACTCATAACAAGTTGGCCTAGAATTTTATAACACATTAAACAGCCACTAGCCCCATACAACGCTCCAATATTAGGCATGGACTGAACAATTTCAAAGAAAGTGTAGAACACATTTCATAAATACGTGGTATAGGAAGATAATGGAAAATCCCTGCACGTTTGGTTTAGGCCTAATTGTGTTAAAAACATTATAATTTGAAAGTTGCGACGTTCGTTCTCCAGAACGGTCTTCATTAAAGGCACTGTACACGTTTGGTAATTACTCAAAACATATATTAGCATAAAAACTTACTTGGTAATGAGCAACGGAGAGCTGTGTATAAAACATTGTGAGAAACGACTCCCTCTGAAGTAACGTAGTTTTTGAGAAAGAGGTAATTTCTCACTAAAATAATAAAAGACTTCAGGCCGGAAGCCTTTTTATTCCTATCTGAAAGCACACAAATTTGTACAAGGGTGTTTTTTCTTTCATCATTTTCTTGCAACTTCGATGACCAATTGAGCCCACATTTTCACAGGCTTGTTGTTTTATGCATATGTTGGGATACACCAAGTGAGAACACTGGTCTTTGACAATTACCAAACGTGTCCAGTGCCTTTAAAGGGTATGTATACGTTTGGTAATGACTCTGAATAATGGAAATAAAAACTTACTTGGTAAGAAGTACAGCAGCTTTGGATAGTATAATGCATTTTGAGAAACTTTTCACTTAGAAGTACAGAGGTTATGAAAAAAGATATCACTTTTTATCCCCCAAACATTTGAATCTGAGAAGCGTTACTGACAGTAACGTTTCTCAGATTGTGTATTCCAATTGCAGATTATTCTTCCTTCGTGGACATAACCGCTCCAGATTTTCTGCAATATCACAAAAACGCTACCACCTTTTGAAATGACCTTTTCCCAGGTTAGTATTTATGGTATATATCTACAACTATATAGGATTGAAACAAACAGGGGGTTCCAATTACCAAACGTATACAAACCCTTTAAGGATACACATCTGAAATTATATGCCATCAGGTACCGTTGATCGAGATCAAGGTCTCTCATACACGGAAGCCCAATCGTGCCATTGATACTGTCAGCGGGAAAGTAATTCGTAAATAGGAAATAAATAATCCGTTAGTACTTCGTTATACGAATTTATAATTCGTTATAACAAAATAGAAAATTCTTTATAACGAAATAGGAAATTCGTTATAACGAAACAGGTAATTCGTATTCGTTATTACGAATTAATTCGCAATAACGAACTTAAACGCTTAATTCGTTATAACGAATTCCTAATTCGTTATAACGAATTCCTAATTAGTTATAAAGAATTCCTAACTCGTTATTACGAAGTAATAGGTTATAAAGAATATGTAAAGAATTAATAATTCGTCAAAACGAGTTAAGAATTCGTTATAACTGATTATTAATTCGCAATAATGAATAATATACTTCAGTGGCACGATTGGGCTTCCGTACTAATAAAAATTGCCATGATGGGTTCATGCAGTTAAAAAATACCCATAAATAAATCAATAACATGGCCCAGCGTAATATTATTTTTACCAACAACCATTGAACAGAATTATTTGCAGCCAGCAACTGGTGTTTGTTTTGTTACGAGGCCGAAAATAGTATGCGTGTAAAAAAATAAAAAATTAATAACTTGGCCCAGCGTAATATTATTTTTACCAACATCCACGTTTTGTTACGAGGCCAAAAATATTGCCGCATAAAATTTTCAGAATTGATGCTTGGTTAGTAGTCGTTTGGAAGTGGAGAGGTTGTTCTTAAAATCACCCGATCATCGTGGTGGTTTTGCAATAGACGAGGTTTTGTTTGTTCATTAATTGATGAATGATCAAATCACTATTTCTTTCTTCCTTGTGTATGGAGCGAAAAGCAAACACCCCCAATAATAAATAAAAATAAAGAACTAAATAATACTCAATAAATAAAAAAATAAATAAAAAAATAAACAAATAAAGTAAAACCAAAATATAGTGATAAATAACACACTTAAATCAATTTAAAAAAAAAGTAAAATAAATAAATGAAAAATAAAAACAAAAAACAAATAAACAGTTCAAAGGTGGGAGATCTTCAATTCTCTTAATTTTGGAGAAAAAAAAGTATGAATTTATTTTATTGAGTATAGGCCTACAGAAGATGACCTGCATGTTATTGTTTGTCTATACATTATGTTTTAATATTGGCTACCTATGGATACCGAAGGCAATACGTCTATACATTATGTTTTAATATTGGCTACCTAATGGAGACCGAAGGCAATAGGAACATAATGTATCCACAGGGAATTTCAAAGAGAGGGATGTTCCACAAGGAGTTTTGTGTACTAAGTCTGAGGGAGGATGTTAAGGGGACAAAGGGAAGAACAAAAGAAGTATTGACAGGGATGCAAAAATAGGACTGTGTGTTTATACACTTTTACCAATTGCATGATTTTTTTCTGACGACAATGAAATTGGAAATCCAACTAAAGTAGGAAGAATACCAAGCCCGGCAAGCGGTGTGTGACGGGAGCCGTTCAGACACGAACTTGCTGTTCAAGACCCAGAATAAACAGTGTTGCAGTGTCAAATTGCTTTTAATTATTTTTAGTATTTTTATTAATATATACATATATTTTTATATTATTAATATGTTATATTTTTCTGGTAATGAACCCAAAGATGCCTCATAAGTGAACTTATCACTGTATCTCGCAAGCCTGAGGAAACCTGTAAACAAGGGTGCTTGCTACATGTATGTGAACCAGAAACACCAGGGTTAAACCCTACTCTTCCATGATAAGTGTTATGGGTACTTCTTTTATGTACACTACCAATCCTAGTACTCGGGACCTACGGCTTAAAGTCCCATTCAAAGGACAAAGCCACACAATTTTCTGTATAAGAGACTACAAACTACTTTCAGCTTGATAACATTATTTGTTTTTATATAACACCCAAGTAAATCATTTGATTGGAGGATTGTAGGTCAAGCCGTTTTCATTATTTAAACCATTACATGACCTACATCATCCAGCAAGCATTTTAGTCCAATCCTTTTTTGTTTACTATTGCATCTGGACCACACCTCGTGCATGCAGGCGTTAAGCACATCAGTACAAAAAGCCCCTCTTAGTGGATGCCACAACACAATCTTTTTCATTCAGTTGATAGTTTTTTTCCTCCAAATGAAAAAGATCTACTTGGATGTTGTATAAAACAAATAATCTGCCTGTAAAGATTCTTTTGAGTTTTCTTTTCTTCAAACCGAACTCGTTATGTACTTCATTCCATAGCAATCTGGTTAGGTCTCACAGGTCGACCCATGAAGCAGCAGCACAGCATGTCTTGAAGTCCTCTTCGAAACTTCTTGTATTTGAAGATGTAAATGATGGGATTGATCACAAAGTTCATGTAATAGAAACATTTAGTGGTGTCATCCCATATGTGAGCATCTTTAAATTCGTTTAGTGCAAGAATGACCATGAGGATACGCACGATAACTTGTGGTGTCCATAGAACAAGCAATGCACCCATGACAGTCATAAGCATGTTGACCACTTTTTGTCGTGCCTGTAGAAGCTCATTTGCTGCAGCTTGTACATTTTGTTGTCGGAGTTGCCGTGCACTAATCTTAAGTGTGGCTTGGATCTTGTAGTAAGCCCAACTCATAAAAGTGATTGGCAACAAGTAGATGAATATTGCTGCAATACTAAATCCTGTGACTGCCAGTATTTGTGATGATGAGGTGACTTTGCATGCATGTTGTGCATCTTTGCTGGCAACTTCTGTGAAAAGGAAAGGACTTGAGAGTAGACACCCAATCATCCACGTGATGAAAATGATCACCTTGACTTTTTTGGCAGACAGAAGTCTTGGATAATGTAGAGGATGCACTATCCCAATGTACCTTTCGTAGGTTACCACACACAGGCCAAAACCTGAAGTATAAACTGTCACGTACTGTACAAAGGTACTGTAGATTACCCGGCAGTAAATATCTCTTGCAATCAAACTTTCAGGATCATTGCCCAGCAGAGCTAGAAAAAGGAATAGACCAAAGCATGTCAGGCTATCGACCACAGCAAGATATGCCAGCAGGTAGTTTGTCATATTGTGGAGGGTTTTGGTGCGGAGGATGACCAGCCAAGCGAGAGTGTTAAGAACCATTCCAATGATGCCTTCTGCCATTCCAATCTTGGCAATCCATTCTTCAGTGATATGAATACTCCCATTTTCTGCTGTTGTATTAGCCATTTTCCTTGCTGAAGCGATCTCTCAGAAAAAGTGAAACGTGAACACCTAGAGTCTCCAAATTTGTTCAATTTTGCGCAGTTGAACCAATATTTTGAAGAAGATGTAAACTACTCGAGTCAGCGGATGTTATCTTGAGTTACCACTGTTTAGTAGTCACTCTCGTTGCAAAAATGATGTCTCCAAAGGTGAAATATGAGCAGTTTGCCTTGTGGTTTGTTAGTAGGCTGTGAATAATTTTGACTACATGTTGTTGTGGCTTGAAACCTTGGAGTTGTTCTAATCATATAAATCCTTTGCTGCAGCTTGACACAAAATCTCATCAAAATTGGGTTATTTAAGCTATACATGTAGTTGCAATAATTGATATTGACAGCTACTGAAAGAGTGGGCAATTATGTACTCTTAATTGCCTTTTTGATATTTACATTGGAGCAAGATAACATTGATATAAGTTTTCGTATAAGGGACCAGAAATTCCATTTAGCTTGGAAAATAATTAATTCTGTTAGTCCAATACACTGTTTTGTTGGGACACGAAATTGCTGCTCAAGACCCAGAATAAAGAGTTGCTGTATCGAATTGCTTTTAATTATTTGTATTATTTTTATTATTATATATATATTTTTATATTATTAATATGTAATGAGTAGGGTAGATGGCCTTAGCTTTCGATCCAGACCGGACCTTCTTCTTCATATTATTAATATGTTATATATTTCTGGTAATGAACCTCAAAATGCCTCATAAGTGAACTTAATCACTGTAGCTCGCAAGCCTGAGGAAACCTGTAACAAGGGTGCTTGCTATGTGAACCAGAAACACCGGGGTTAACCCCTTACTCTTCCATGATAAGTGTTCTGGGTACTTCTTTTAACGTACACTACCAATCCCAATACACTGGACTTAAAGTCCCTTCCGAAGGACAAAGCCACACAAGTTTCTGTATAAGAGACTAGAAACTACTTTCAGCTTGATAACATCATTTGTTTTTATATCACACCCAAGTAAATCCTTGTCATTTGATTGGAGGATTGTCAGTCAATCCGTTTTAATTATTTAAACCATTATATGACCTACATCATCAAGCATGCATTTTTGTCCCATCCTTTTTTGTTTACTATTGCACACTAGACCACACCAAGTGCGTGCAGGCGTTAAACACAGCAGTTCAAAAAGCCCTTCATAGTGGATGACACAACACAATCTTGTACATTTAGTTGACAGTTTTTTTCCTCCAAATGACAAAGATCTACTTGGATGTTGAATAAAACAAATAATCATGCCTGTAAAGAGTTTGTTCGAGTTTTTCTTTTCTTCAAACCGAACTCGTTATGTACTTTATTCCATAGCAATCTGGTTAGGTCTCACAGGCCGACCCATGCAGCAGCACAGCATGTCTTGAAGTCCTCTTCGAAACTTCTTGTATTTGAAGATGTAAATGATGGGATTGATCACATAGTTCATGTAATAGAACAATATAGTGGTGTCATTCCATATGTGAGCATCTTGAAATTCGTTTCGTGCAAGAATGAGGATATTCACGATAATTTGTGGTGTCCATAGAACAAACAATGCACCCATGACAATCATGAGCATGTTGACCACTTTTTGTCGTGCCTGTAGAAGCTCATATGCTGCAGCTTGTACATGTTGTTGTTGGAGTTGCCGTGCACTAATCTTAAGTGTGGCTTGGATCTTGTAGTAAGCCCAACTCATAAAAGTGATTGGCAACAAGTACATGAATATTCCTGCGATACTATTTCCTGTGACTGCCAGTATTTTTGACGAAGAGGTTTTTGTGCATGCATGTTGTGTATCTTTGCTGGCAACTTCTGTGAAAAGGAAAGGACTTGAGAGTAGACACCCAATCATCCATGTAATGAAAATGATCACTGAGACTTTTTTTTGCAGACAGAAGTCTTGGATAATGTAGAGGATGCACTATCCCAATGATCGCTCATAGGTTACCACACACAGGCCAAAATTTGATGTGTAACTTGTCATGATCTGTGCACAATAACTGTAGATTACTCGACAGTAAATATCACTGGCTTTGAAACTTTCAGGAACAATGTTCTTTGTGGCACTAGAAAGGAATAGACCAAAGCATGTCAGAGTATCGACCACAGCAAGATATGCCAGGAGGTAGTTTGTCATATTGTGGAGGGTTTTGGTGCGGAGGATGACCAGCCAAGCGAGAGTGTTAAGAACCATTCCAAAGATGCTTTCTGCCATTCCAATCTGGCCAATCCATTCTTCAGTGATATGAACACTCCCATTCTCTGCTGTTGTATTAGCCATTTTCCTTGCTGAAGCGATCTCTCAGAAAAAGTGAAACGTGAACGCTAAGAGTCTCCCAATTTGTTCAATTTTGCGCAGTCGAACCAATATTTTGAAGTTGAAGATGTAAACTACTCGAGTCAGCGGATTTACTTGTCTTGAGTCTGTTTAGTACTTCGTAGCCATTCTCGTTGCAAAAATTATGTCTCCAAAGGTGAAATATGAGTAGTTTGCTTGTGGTTTACTAGTAGGTAGTGACAAACCTTGACTACACGTTGTTGTGGCTTGCAACCTTACAGTAGTTCTTAACATATGAATTCTTTGCTGCAGTGCTTGACACAAAATCTCATCAAAACTGGGTTATTTCAGCTTTAATTGCAATACATGATATTGACAGCTACAGAAAGAGTGGGCATACACTTACGTGCCTCTTTTGATATAAATTTTACATTGGAGCAAGATGACAGAGTTATATGTTTCCTTTATCAGAGACCAGAAATTCCTTTTGCTTGGAAAACAAATGTATTCTGTCAGTCTGAGTTTTTTTCTCATCAAAACTAGGTTATTTAAGCTATAGTTGCAATAATTGGTATTGACAGAAAGAATGCTATCCTCAGCGTACACACCAAGTCTGCAGTGTGATATTTCTCGGGGTTAGGACAATTTCACATGGAATATTTGAGATTTAGTATGAATTAATGGCCCAGCTTTTGTTTTTCACAGCATGTAAAGTGGGGGATATTCCTGTGGGTTATGCTCCCCCGCCCAAAAAAATACGCTTTCATGCTGTCATTAAAGGCACTGTACACTAGGTAATAACTCAATATATATTAACATAAAAACTGACTTGGTAACGAGCAACGGAGAACTGTTGATAGTGTAAAACATTGTGAGAAACGACTCCCTCTGAAGTAACGTGGTTTTTGAGAAAGAGGTAATTTCTCACTAAAAAAATACAAGACTTCTTGCAAGAAGCCTTTTATTCCTATCTGAAAGCACACAAATTTTGTACAACAAGGGTGTTTTTTCTTTCAACATTTTCTTGCAACTTCGATGACCAATTGAGCCCAAATTTTCACAGGCTTGTTATTTTATGCATATGTTGGGATACATCAAGTGAGAACACTGGTCTTTGACAATTACCAAACGTGTTGAATGCCTTTAATCGGTTTATTTCATGAGTTTATGAAAGAAAAAAGGTCGCAGTGCTGTTTCAATTCCTTAACTTGTAGGACAGCCAACCAGACACTGGTGTCGTCAAGACCAACACAGTCAAGAAACCTAACAGGACATAAGCTATTTTCGAAACCAATACTTTTTGCTAGGGTTCTGTCTTTCTGCTCCTTCAGTTATTTTGAAACCGTGCCCTTCTAGTACGCAGCTACAAATATACGTATGGAGCCTGAGCCGGAGAGCCCAATCCGAAACCGCCGTTTCGAAAAGGGCCAAAGAAATGGTTCCAGCTGTGAATCTGGTCTCCCTAAAGACCATGTGCCAAACATGTGCCAAACATTGACATGAAGAAAGAGATTGACCA
The DNA here is from genome assembly GCA_021014325.1 of Plazaster borealis. NCBI lineage: Eukaryota > Metazoa > Echinodermata > Asteroidea > Forcipulatida > Labidiasteridae > Plazaster > Plazaster borealis. Next base: position 13,200,403 of record CM037476.1, on the reverse strand, counting down.
GTTCTTGTCTGCCTAAAAAAAACACGAGTTTTTGATTAGCATGCAGGATTTCCTTGGTTAATTAATTTTGTACACACAAGGCAAGCTGAATTAAGTAGAGACAGCATTTTAATACGACTTTACTAAATCTCTGTACATGTTTTGTTCTCACAATAATTCTTTAAACAATCTCAGAATTTGCAATAAACAAAACTTTAACACGCCTTAAAGGAAGTGTATACTTTTGGTAATCACCTCCAAAAATTAATGAGCATAAAAAACCAACTTTGTAAAGAGCATGGGAGAGCTGTTGATATTATAAAACATTGTTTAAAACGAGCCCCTTTGATGTAATATAGTTTTAGAGAAAGAGGTAATTTTTCACCCACAAATTTGAACATGAGAAAGGCTTCAGGAGATTGAGGCAGTAGGGATCCTACACTAAAGGGACACGTTGCCTTGGATCGGACGAGTTGGTCTAAAAAAAGCCTTTAAACCGTTTGTTATAAAATGCATATGGTTAGAAAGACGTTATAAAAGTAGAATACAATGCTCCACACAAATATGCCTCGAAATTGCGTGGTTTTCCCTTTACTTTGCGAACTAACACGGTTGGCCATTTTGTGGAGTCAAAAAGTTGACTCCACAAAATGGCCGACTGTGTTTGTTTAACTCATTTTTGGTTGATTTTGGAGGATTGAGGCAGTATTGATCTTACATTAACTCATATTAGTTGGTTTTGAAGGATCGGGGCAATAGGGATCTTACATAAACTCCTACTGGTTGATTTTGAAGGACTGAGGCAGTAGATGAGTAGAGATCCTACATGAACTCCTATTGGTTGACTGGGATCACCTCTTCTTCCAGGTGAACTTTTTCCTTGCTCCTTTCTGGCCTGGTTTCTTCCTCTCTATAATACGTGGGTCTCTTGTCAGAAGACCACCTGTGAAAAGAGAACCAAGGTTCAAGACATGGTATGGGCTTATGGTTGCATGGTTGGTTGGTTTGTTAAAAATACAAACGTGGTGCCCAAGGGGCAATGCAGACTGGCTGCAAAAAAGGTTGGCTGCAGATTGCGCCACAGCACCCTGTAAACTGTCATGGTGCAGATCGGCTGCAGATTGGTTGGCTGCAGACTGCAGGTTTTTATTTTAAGTTTCAAAATGTTTAGAACAAAATGATACAGCGCAGAGGCATGGTCAATTTGTTTTTTAATACCGTCATGAAGTGGTAAAAGCATCTTCAGTTCTGTCAAGAAAATCTCAAGGTGAAGGGAAATCAATTAAATATCTTGATAAACACAGGCCCGATAATCGAATGTGGCGACTCACCTTGCCTCATTTTCTCTACGGTATTATCATCTACAAAGCTGCGGAGGGCTTTGGCTGTGGCCAGCCTTATGGCCCCTGATTGGCCAGAGGGTCCACCCCCGCTTACGTTGCATTCCAGATCAAACCGGTTCATCATGCCAATGAAATGAAACGGGAACATAATCTGGATTCTGTTGGATCAAACAAATATATAGAATTAAAAACAAATAACCAGGGGCCGATTTCACAAGGAGCAAAGATTGATCTTAAGCTATTATATCACTCTTCTTTAATTGCAAGCAAGCTGTGATGTCATTAATACAAATCATTATGGTGATATTGGCGAATCTTAGTGCTTTTTGAAATCGATCCCAGGACTAACTATCATAGAACTACTTCAGCACAATGCAACTTGGCTGAGCAGAAAGATGCCAATCAGCCAAAATATCATGTAAGGTATCACTGGTTCCCTCTGCTTACATAAGAAGCTTTATGAACTATTAGGGACTCGAAGATAAATAAGCCTACACGAAATGAACACTATGTCCCTTGCTTTAAAATGAAAAGACAATACTGTACGTTAAACTACTAAAAACATTATACAGTTTAGAACAGACAAAAAAACCCCGTGGTTAAGCACTTTACATACAATTAAGTCGTTGAAAAAAACCTAAACCTTAAAATGAGAAATGAACCAATGAAAATTGACTAACAAACTTTTCAGTTTAGACACTTAGAACAGAAAAAAAAACACCTGTGATTAAGCACTTTACATACAATTTAGTCGTTTGCAAAAACAACATTAAAAATGAGAAATAAATCAATGGCAACTGAAGAAATGACTTAAAACTTGATTCTAATCCTTGGAAGTTTAACCCTGTGCCACGTGCAAGAGAGTCCATGCATTTTAAGCTGCAAATTACCTTTAACTGTAAGTTACATTTTACTGTAAATTACTTTCTTAAAGAAATTGAAAAAGAAAGTTCTTGGAACAATGACTGCAGTCAAGGCAAACTCAAATTCAAAGCTGACTTCCCAAAACTTTGTTTTGGTCACAACTTCAAGATTTTAAGGCCACATGGTGTGTTGTAACAAATGCATTATAAAAAGGGCCGATTTAACCTGCAAATACACAAAGCTGGGCCACTTTAATTGGCCCTGGACTCTGCTAGGGTTAAGCATAAAAGAAACATTTATGTACAGTATATACATGTATATATCAAAATAAATAAATCAATGAAATGAATCAACATTCATAAGATATGTATCAACAAAGGCAAAGCACACAGCACATTTACAACTTTACAAATGCATAGAAAAAGCAGTAAAAATCAGTCATTTCAATCAAATACAAGTTACAAGACTGCATTTAAGACACATTCCCCATATACAATCTCGAGGTGGGATGTAAACACATTGGAAAGAAAAGGCTGTACGAAAGGCTGTACTCAACGGTACATGTACATGATGTACATACATTTAATACAAACAACCCGAACCTATCAAAATCCAACAGCATGTTTTGTTTGATTTTGTTGAGCTGAGGACGGCACAAGTAAACAAGCTTTACATGGGATCAGGCATACCACTATAATTTATACATATCCGAATCAAACAGTTTCGGTGTTGAGTTGCCACATAACGTTGATTTTATTACAGTGAGGAAGGAATCTATCAAATTCACTCAAGGGAGTTAAGGTTAAGTAATGGTAACAAAATAAAGGGGAACAACAAATTGGTGGATTGGGGGGAGGGGAGGGTTATGGGTGATCCATATAGAACCTTATACACATTTCCTGAACAGAATGTGTATGAAGTATGAAGAATTGTTCTCTGTGGACTAAGGATCAAACCCCAACCTGAGAATAAAATTGTGACAACAATTACACTCACCTGTTTTCCAATAAGCCGAAATAGTTGATGAAGCTCCGGCCATTGACAGTGACCTGTCCACTCCCCTGGTCCAGTAGGGTCACCTTGGCCGAGGCTTCTTTCCTCTTACCCATTCCAGTTGAGTACGCTCTACTGGATTCATCATACAAGATCTGAAAGGGAACAAAAGGGAATACAATCTAGTGAGGGTTTGCGGAGACACCATGTACATAAAACTCTCTCTATGAGTTGTGGTGGTTCTGAGAAGAACCGGTGGTTTATTAACTTGACGTTTCGATCAGTATGCTTTGAACATCTTCAGGAGAAAGCTGGCGAAGAGGTTTAGCAAACTGGTAGGCTTAGCACTAACGTGCTTGCCAAAAAGACCAGGAAAGAAAAACAAACAAACAAATACCTCAATCAAATATCAAGCATCGAGTTTAAACTTACTGGTTCAATGACTTCACGGCTCATTACTGCGACCAGATCACGCCTGAATTTGACTATGTACCCCTCCGCCTCCTTAGCAAAGGGCTGCTGTAAAATTCTCTCCATCAGTGCGATGAACTTTTGATACTGGGGATGGAAAACATTTAGGTCAAGGGTCAAATGGGCAATATTCAATGACCCATTCAAAGGGGATTTACCCATTTCTTGAAGCGCAGCACACTTACATCGAGCAAATGCACAGCATGCTCGCTGTGTCGCATCGATGTTGCTGTTTCTACCTCCATGGTTGTACCGAGGTTTGGAGAAAAGATCGTATGGCATCGGAAGGCGCAAGTTGGGGGTTATCGGCGCCATTTTCGGTAAGCAAATGTTTTGTTATAAGTCTGCACTTATCTAATGTTGAATCAAAACAGTTGCTTACTGAAATGGTGTCCAGTGCTTACTTCACATTTCAGCACAATCTTACGCCTGCGGCGATACAGTCTTTGGTTTGGAGGCTGTGGTGTGATACGCGTCTATATGTGTCATAGTTGCCACTAATTGACGCGAGACTACTTGGGTAGTGAATTTCCTTAATCACCCAGCACTAGTGCTTATCAAATCTGCCATTTTGGGAGTAAAAATGTACGCAAAGGAGTGGGACCCCAACATGCCTGGTTTCATGAAGCTATGGGGGTCGGGGGGTTTAAAAATGGCACCTTTGCGCTGTGTACTTACATCACTATCGGAAATCTCTTCAATAATCATCCGTTCCAATCCATTCTTATCTTTCCATTGACTCCTCACAAGTTCCCTGAAAATAAAATAAAAAATTAATAAAAAAGTGCTTAAAGGTATCATACACGTTTGGTAATGACTCAAAACAAATATTAGCATAAAATCTTACTTGGTAACAAGCAACGAAGAGCTGTTGATAGTATAAAGCATTGTAGGAAACGACTTCCTCTGAAGTAACGTAGTTTTTGAGAAGGAGGTAATTTCTCACTAAAATAATAAAAACTTCTTGCAAGAAGTTTTTATTCCTATCTGAAAGCACACAAATTTGTACAACAAGGGTGTTTTTTCTTTCATAATTTTCTTGCAACTTCGATGACCAATTGAGCCCCAATTTTCACAGGCTTTTTATTATATGCATATGTTGGGATACACCAAATGAGAACACTGGTCTTTGACAATTACCAAACGTGTTCAGTGCCTTTAAGATCTCCTACTTACAGTTTTTCTGTGGTTGGATTCAGGAGTCCTTTCTTGAAGCAAGCGTCCTCGATAGCAATGACTCTCTGAAGCTCTGCATAGGCTTCCTGCATGAATATATAAGCCATGTAGTAAACATTCAATTATGTAGTAATGTGCAAAAGTCTGGTGTTCTTATCCGCTCAGCCACGACACGCCACAATATTGATGAGGTGACTTTTGTGGCCGCGACAACGATGAGCTTTTACCGTATTACTGTAATGTAGCAATTATGGTTCTCCAGATATGAACTTTGTTAATAATAAACATTCATTTAATGTTATGACGTCATCGATGATGTCATTATCTCGAAATAACTGGCAGTTTCATCTACACTTTAAGGTCTAAGTTTCAAGTCTGAACCCTTTTTGGGCACTGGCCTGGTGACCAGTCTTTTTACTTTATCTTTTTCTTCCATCGTTAAAGGGCTTCCAGATGACATATTGATTATTTATGTACCACTAGGTTTTCCCGGCTAATTTCAGCAAAAAATCATTCAATTTCATTAACTTGCATTCAAATTCACACATTGTCTCCTAATCCACTCAAACTAGGGTTTCTTTTTTAGCTATTAATGCCTTCAATTTCGTTTTCAAGCACACATGATTTCGTTTTTCTCATTCAGATTCGTTTCAGTCATTCTATTTCATTTATAGGCATTCAAGACTACACTTTGACCATTCCTAAGTTGAATTTCTACTACCTATTTACACTTGATGAAATTGAATGGTTGACCAGCTCTTGCTGCTGGCTTTTACGAAATTGAATGAATCTTGCAGCCTAGTGAAACTGAATGATCTTATTTGACCAGTGAATGCTTAATAGTGAAAACGAAGTACTCCTTTTCACTGTTAAATGCTGATTCAACGGCGCATTCATTGCCGGGTGTTAAAATGAATAGATTTTTGTTGAAATTGGCCGGGAAATATTTGAAAAAAATCAACATCCGATTTCGACCGGAAGTAAAGGTCAGGTGTGCCCTGGGTTAATGTGAGGCCTGATAACAGACCTGTATGAGTTAATGTACTCGACACATAAATACTCACGTGCATAAGGTTGTAGTAATTTGGTTTCCCTGTGTAGAACATACAGTCGAAGGGGCGTCCGTCCACTGCAAACTGGGCAGCCTTCTGGGGTGGGTAAATCTCCGTTGGTGGAAGCATGAGGGGTCGGGCGGTCTTCTCAAAAAGGCCAGATGGGAATAAGTAGCGGACTGACCTCTGTGAACAAAATAAGTTGGTTCGAATCCCGCTTTAGTCAATTTGTCTTGGTTTAACCCAAAATTATTTAAAATTTACTCAGTCAGTTTCCCTTGTGGTTTATTACTTGATATTTGTAATAAAAAAAAGTCGCATCCCCTTAAGGTGATCCCCTGGCTGCTGCTTCCCAGGTTGTATCGTTAACTTGGGTGTGATCCTTGGCCACACGGCAGTTAAAGGTTGTATGGCTTCAGACTGGCATCCCCGAACAAAGATATTGACAAAATGGGGAGACCACCAACATTAGGGTTGGAAAGGTCTGATGGTAGAGCGCTGGCACATTAATCCGGAGGCCGTTCGTTCAAATCCATCTCTAGTAAATTTGTCTTTGTTCAACACCAAACTAACAAAATAAGTTGTTAAAAAAAGAGAAGAAATTAAACCAATGCTTTTCTGCCAAGTGACGATTCTTTGTATAGGTTTGTGGGATACTAGAATATCAAAATGCAAAATATAGGCATTTAAATAGTGAAGGTTCTTCCAAGTTAAAGGTATTATACAGGATTGGTAAGGATAAAAAACACAATTATTTAATTTTAGTCTGAAAGCTAAGTGATTATGAAGTTCATACTAGAACCATTTTATCTATGAAATATTTCCTTCTGAAATGAACTCATATTGAGAAAAACTGTAACTGAAAAAACCTTTAAAAAACACAATCAGCTGATTTCGGTTGTTACAACCAAAATTAAGAACAAGTTAATATGCTGAAAACTGCATGGTTTTTCACTATTGTCAACTGACTCTTGCAGCGGAGCAAGCCAAAATTTTCACAGGTTTGTTATTTCAAATTATGGTTAATTAAACAAAATATCAACATTGTCTGCAACTATTTTGTCAGCTCTATCGATCATATATAATACGCATATTTGAACTTCCGGGACCAACTGACGGTCATGTTGTCATTAAACCTATAGATGTACATGTAATAGATGCACACATTTTTTCGCAATTTTAATTTTGTCCAATGTTAATTTGAACAAATTATTTGTATTATAATTGAACATTTATTTATAACAACTTACTATGGGTATTTTCATTTTCAAGAATTTTGTATACAATTTAAAAAGAAGATTTGATTTCATAGAAAAATAAAGTCTTTGTTTGAGTTTTTTCTCGTTCTCGATATTCGCGAGACTTGCACAGTCTATTGTCAATAGGTAATAAATGTAGGTATTGCAGGAATAATGAATCAAGACAGTGTGATGTTATTTATCGAATACTTGTACTTACATTGACGTCATCTTGTGTGAAGGTATTCGGATCTTCGCCCATCATGTTAGCTAGGTGACGGCGCCCTCGCTCATATGCTTCCTGCTCCTTCTGAATCAACGAGTCTGTTCCATTGGAAGCAAAGGGGAAATATTTTTTAAATGATTGCTGGAAACCCAAGGCCAGGCATGCCAGGAGGAAAAATTGTTGGTCCACTCATCCAATAAAACCCCCTAAGCATTTCTACTAGAAAGCTTCCTCAACCCATCATACTCCAACAGTTTACTTATTAAAACAGTACACAACCCATTATACTCCAACAGTTTATGTACCTGGAACAGTACACAACCCATCATACTCCAACAGGTCCTGTGCTTCTGGACTGTGATTTAGTGGGTACTTTTCACAGTACTAGACCATCCAAATTTCAACAAAACCACTGTTAGATTTTGGCAGGCCTGGGGTGGTTAGGGTTCACACACACAGATCCCAGGGCTCGACCGCATGCCCCAGGCCAGTGATTGTAGCTTTGGGCCAGTAAACTAATGACTGGACAAGCCCGGTTGTCTGGTGCTTTTTAATTGAATAATAATAGGCTACCTCATGGTGTAATATCTTTGTGAAAAAGTTTTGGCTGTGAGTCTCATACATAACTTCTAGTTCTTTGAGTATCGAAGTATACTTTACACATAAGACAAATGAGATCTTCTCTGAGTGATTGTTTATCTCATTTTGATTCTGGTCTTGTAAAATAAAAACTGGTCTAGTAAACATTTTGAGCTACAAGTCCTGCAGTCTTGTGGATATTCTCCCCAAATTGGAGCCCTGGATCCTTGTCATTTGATTGGTGGAAAACCCGTCACATGTCATCCTTTGTTTTGCCATGTATATTACTGCGACGCTCCAAAATATAATATAGGAGTCCTACATGTATATATGGACCTTGGCCTGTTCAAACGAGGCAAGGTCAGCGTTGGTGTCTACATGGAGTCGTCCACATTGTTTAAAAGGTTTTTAAAAGAATTTTCAGGGTGTGGGGTTGGCAAGTTTTCCCGTGTCTGTTTTGTGTTTACTGTGTACAAAATTCAAACTGACAAGGATCTATGTGTGAGTTATATGAAACATGTTGATCATTAATTGTCCCAGAATACAAGTATGTATAATCACTTGGTGAAATCTGGCTTTTGAATAATCCAGGGCTATTTTACAAAGACATAAGATTGATCTTCACTATGAATCAGTCTTATTTGTTAAAGGCAGGGTATACTTTTGGTACTTGTCAAAGACCAGTATCCTCACTTGGTGTATCCCAACATATAGCATACATTGTACATAAAATAACAAACCTGTGAAAATTTGGGCTCAATTGGTCATCGAAGTTGCAAGAAAATAATGAAAGAAAAAACACCCTTGTTGCATAGGATGGGTGCTTTCAGATGCCTGAGAAAGGCTTCATATTTCAATTTTTAGATTCAAATTTTTGGGTGGAAAAACTACCTCTTTCTCTAAAACTGCATTACTTCAAAGGGGGTCGTTTCTAACAATGTTTTATAATATCAGCAGCTCTGGCTGTGCACACATTGATTTTGTGTTCTCACCATAGGCTGTGCGTCTGTCCTGAGCAGCAGCGATCATCGCCGACACCAGGTCTTTGGATTCTTTAGATTGTTTCTCCTCAGGTGATGGTGATGGGGAGGTTGAGGAAGCCCGGTGAACTGGGTGAAGAGCTGCAGACTGTGTGAATAAAGAAAGCGCTCTTCTCATAAACTTGGAGCTGATAGATCAAAACATGATCATGTGGAAATGCCTTTATTAATCCTTGTCATTTGATTGGTGGAACACGCGTCACGTGTTTTTCTTTATTTTGCCATGTATTTATTGATGCAAAATTGGACCACCATGACCGTCGCATATATGGAAATATATATATAGGACGGGTATAATATTGATTTCCGATGCTTAATTCTCAGCGTCTTCCCCAAAACAATGGATCTCGTCCAAACAACGCAAGGTTGTGTCATGGCGGACAAGGTTGGTGTCCACATGGAGTCGTCCACATTATTTCGAAGGGTTTTAAAAGTAACTTTCAGAGCGTGGGGTGGGCGAGTTACTGTGTCTATTTTGTGCTTATTGTGAGACAAATTTCAAATGAACAGGATCTATGTGTTGGGTTATAAAACAAATATTAAATGCATTTTGTTTGTGCATTGTTGCAGAATATTTCACTTTGTGATTATATTCTGCGACAGTGCACCCACATAAATTATGCATTCAATATTTGTAGAATATATTAGACTAAACATACAACACTAATCATCCCCTGGCAAGTGGCAAGACCAAAGACCACATAACAAATCATCAGATCTACAGAAATACTCAACAAAAATATCAATAGACATTACGCTAAAGGCGACTGAGATTTAGTGGGCACTGCTGGAGGAAAAAACAAAACACAAGAAATGGCACAAATAGTTTTACTCTGGGCTGGGTGGGAGCCTCAACATGGTAAAAGATCAAGAGAGGGTGCGTTGTTCCCTGATGCGTGGGCATGTTTTGTACACAAATCACGGATCGCCGCTCTAATAGTCAAACGGTGTGTATGGGATCTGAATTTTACGGTTAGAATTTATAATTTTTTAACAATTTTGAGTTTGCGGAGTGGATTTTCTGGACCAATCTCAAGCTCGATGAGACTTCAAAGAACACATATCGTAGGAGGTCCTGTATTCGGGGTGCCCCTGAAATCGATGCAAATCTTTTACCTCTCTGCGCGCGATGTAAACAGTCCCTAGATACAATTTTTGTGGTTTGACTTGCCAAGCAAAGAGTCTCCTCTCCTTTGACCAAAACTTAAAATTATGTGAGGCTCCACTGGCAAGTTGCACTTGTATTGCAAAAATTTGTGGTATTTTAGGCATTTCTACAAGGTACAAAAATATGTCATACTGTCGGGGCCATAAAAAAATTTGCCCGCCGAAAAAGTTTCATCGAACAATTTTTCAATTCACAATTCACGATGATAAAATCATGTGACTTAAAATTCTGCTGAGCATTCTGGGGAAAAAAATACAGAGGCTTAAAGAAGCCATGTGCCTTATATCATTTTCTAACAGTCTGGAGAATTTTTTTTTTAAACCCTCATATCATTTTATTATTAATAACATTTAAATTTAAACATTGGCTGGGTGATTCAAATATCACTGTTTATTGATACGCTTTATTATAAATGTTAAGAAACATAAAAAGATTCAAAACTTTTTTAAAAATCAGATTTGAAAGCCAAGACTTATTGACACTTTTTTTATTATTTTTTTTTTAAAGTTTTTGCAAATTACCATCGTAATTTTTAAAATTAAATAAAAAATATTTTGAATAAAATGAAGACAACTGCTGGCTATAGAGTCATACACAACGTCTCACAGAACACTTGAAGTCACTGCAGATGTTTCTTCTGCGTATGGCTTCACCAGGACACCATACATTCTTGTTTGCCTCGAAAACAGGTCAAACTCAAAACACGGGGACGCTACTGAAGTCATCGAAGATCGGTGCGTGGTGTGAAAGTTTCAATGTCTATCAAGTTTCAATATATTTTTACATACTTCTTATAAACAAAGGAAGCTAATTAGGGCATCAGTTGATATATGGCATCATTATTTTTTTTTTCAATTCAAAGAAAAAGGCATAAGGCCAAATAAAAAAAATACCAGTTGATCGTCCCCGCCCGCATCCTTTTTTGAGGCCGCATCCTTTTTTTTACTATTTACTATTTTCGATTTTTCTTCAAAAAAAAACAATATTTGTTTGTATTTATAACTAACTACGACGTTTTTTTTCTTCAAATATTTGATAAACTTACCGATGTTTTAGAATTTACAACACAAAAAACTAGGTCGTGAAACACAGAACCATTTTATTTGCATGGCCATCGGTCGTGTCGAACATTGTACATGCACATGTACATGTATATCGCACACTGCACACATGCAAGCTCCAGCACTTGCATGCATGAGCATACAACCTTGCTACCGCGCGTGCTGCATGCATGGGAACATGCCGTCCCGGATACTGTTAAGAGATCGATCACTTTATGGGAACGAAGTTAAGCTCCTGGGTTACGGATGAGCAACTCGACTGGTTTATTACGGTGTAAGTTTTAACGGGTTGACTTCGACCTTTCAAACGTGTCGAGTTGGTCTTATGCCGCGTACTTTGATGACCCATGCATTTCGTGTGGCGTTTGTGTATCTGAACACGTTTTTTTATATCAACATTTATCCGAGGTGAGCTGCAAGATGGTGTTTGTGTTTATGTTAATTCGCGCAAATAAAGGCAAGATTCTTAAGCCTTGGTATGCACGGTCAGTGGGGGACGAAAGACGCATTATTGATATTTTCTCAGACTTTGCATCGGGAGACTTTATTTTTATTGTTAATTTATTTTATAAACATCTGTTTCTTTACCAGGTCCCAGGATACACATTAGCAAAAAGTCAAATGAAAACATAAAACATGTGAAGCCATTCCTTTTCATGATGAAAAACATGCGAGACTTTTGTTTTAATTCTCCCAATCATGGCTTAATTTGATACTGATGAGCTCTATTTCTTAAATAAATCCAAGTATTTTTGAATAATTAATAATAAACATTGAACATCAACTCAGTAGTGTCTTTGTTTGTACTAAGAGTCATTATTATTCATGTTCATCTTTTAGTGTAATAATCCCTGTTAACCCGGGTCCTAATGCAACAAACAGAGGTGATTTCAAACTGAAGATTTAGTCGCCTGTTGAAATTGGAATACTTGGCGGCCATCTTGGAAAAAAAATAACAAATAGTAAATAGTAAATAGTAAGGCCCTCATCCTCCTCATTTTTGAAAAATCCGGACGATCAACTGGTATTTTTTGTTATTTGGCCTAGTACATCGAAAACTGGACATGGGAGGATACAATGTAGAGCCTAATTTTGGCGAGATTTGATTTTAAAAAAAGGAGATTTGAATGCAAATCGAAATGACAAAACGAATCGTTTGTGTTTTGTACATGATCACCTATGAGGTTCGTGGAGACGATAGCGAAACGAACCTCATTTCTAGGACTGTAGGAGTAGGTGTCCTGCTGCATCGCATGCCATGGCTGCAGCAATATTTGTGGACACCCTGGACTGGAGCGCAACTCTCAGGCATTATTAATATATTAACTGCCATGACCTACCAGCAATCATCATCCAGGCATGAGAATGGGCGATGATGACAAAACCGGATATCCATTTCGTACGAAAAAAAATCGGAAAAATCTAACGCTAAAAATGCATGTCCGGATTTTGGGCAATGTCCGGAACTATTACTAAGTAAGTTATTCATTTTACACCCACAAATACTGAATGTATTCACAGCTCCATAAATTCTGAACTTTCAAATAAATACAAAATTCCCCTTTCACTTACATACAACCCCGCAGTTATCCTCTCCATTGAAATAATGTGATACTTTTGTCGGAAACATTTCCACAGTCTGCTCGTCGTGCACGTCGCCATGATTTATTGAGAAGAATTGTGCTCTTAATGGCGCTGTTTAATTTTGGAGGGCAACATAAAAATGCGCGAGCGATTTCATAAAGAACTGCGCGCGCATTTTCGAAAGGCGGCCGCAATAGCCTTGATTAAGGCGTTGGAGTTTTTTTTCTCAGTTTTATTTTATTGTTTTCATTTTGTAGGAAAGCTTAATTTTACAAAGCGTTCAACTTTAAACCCCGTTTTCTCAGATTGTACTTTTTACTATCTAGGCTACCTCTGTGCTACTTCGTGGCGTCGGTGACGGATTATTACTATATCAAAAGCTGCTGTACTTACTTCTAACTAAGTAATTTTGTGTTGCCATTAATTATCACAGTCATTACCAAAAGTGTACGTTTAAATAACAAATAAAAAGTGAGCCAAATTAGCCAGCTCAAAAATTTGGTATGCCCACAGTGTAACAGTCTTCAAGATTCTGGGCTGAGAAAATAGTTTAATGAAGGGTACAAATTCTTTTAAAGAGATAGTTTACTCAACCGCATATAAATTATGCAATTGTGCGTGTTATAGATGGTAAAGTTGACGTAACGTCTGATGATCACCTCCTTAAAACAGAGGAGTTTGCTGGATAAAATACACATGCGGAGGAACTGAAGATATCGCATGCGATTAAGATCTTACAGTGATCAAACAGATCCGGCAAGAAGACGAGACTGGTCATAAACATAATAATAAGGGAAGAAAACACTTTCTTGGTGAATGTAAATTCCAAATTTCTCAACATCTGTGCGTCTGGCGTCTGACAACCTAAACTGCTCAACAGTTCACATTGTTGTATTTGAACCTTTAGATTTGAATTAAATTTCTTTCAAATCTTGTTCAAAAACTGAGGAGAAATTAGTAAATTTCGGCACGAAAGTTAATTTGTTTGCGTTCGTACAGAATGGTGTGTGACGACCCCCGCGTTTCAATTTTCAAATCGTCTTGAAAATACGCGCGCGTTGACGCATGGCCGCGCAACGTGTCCTCCAGTCAATACAGATCAATGGTCAAGATCAAGTCGCGTGAGTGAATACTCTTGTTTTAGTAAAATAGTATCCTCCCGTGTCCGGTTTTCGATGTACTATGCCTTTTTCTTTGATTTGAAAAAAAAAATAATGATGCCATATATCAACTGATGCCCTAATTACCTTCCTTTGTTTATAAGAAGTATGTAAAAATATATTAAAACTTGATAGACATTGAAACTTTCACACCACGCACCGATCTTCGATGACTTCAATAGCGTCCCCGTGTTTTGAGTTTGACCTGTTTTCGAGGCAAACAAGAAAGTATGGTGTCCTGGTGAAGCCATACGCAGAAGAAACATCTGCAGTGACTTCCAAGTGTTCTGTGAGACGTTGTGTATGACTCTATAGCCAGCAAATTGTCAATAAGTCTTGGCTTTCAAATCTGATTTTTGAATCTGTTTATGTTTCTTAACATTTATAATAAAGCATATCAATAAACAGTGATATTTGAATCACCAAGCCAATGTTTAAATTTTAATGTAATTAATAATAAATGATATGAGGGTTTTAAAAAAAAATTCTCCAGACTGTTAGAAAATGATATAAGGCACATGGCTTCTTTAAGCCTCTGTATTTTTTCCCCAGAATGCTCAGCAGAATTTTAAGTCACATGATTTTATCATCGTGAATTGTGAATTGAAAAATTGTTCGATGAAACTTTTTCGGCGGGCAAATTTTTTTTATGGCCCCGACAGTATGACATATTTTTGTACCTTGTAGAAATGCCTCAAATACGACAAATTTTTGCAATACAAGTGCAACTTGCCAGTGGAGCCTCACATAATTCTAAGTTTTGGTCAAAGGAGAGGAGACTCTTTGCTTGGCAAGCCACAAAAATTGTATCTAGGGACTGTTTACATCGCGCGCAGAGAGGTAAAAGATTTGCATCGATTTCAGGGACGCCCTGAAAACAGGACCTCCTACGAATACTAAGATAGAAATGAGTTCGTTTTGTACATTTTTGTACGTTTTTTACATTTTTCATTGGACTAGGGATGCAAATAGGCGAGTATTAAGAGATAATGCATAGTTCTTTATTTTATTTTGGTAATATTTTGTTTACTAACTTGACGGGGTTTGTTTTGCAACAAATTATAACTTGTAAGCCAAGCGCGAATACGCGGCTGGCTATTTGGGGCCCAATACTGTGCTAGCTTCAGTTCGGTTTTTGGGTCACCAGACTGAAGCTACCCGCGTATTGGGCCAGATTTTCCATCCGCGGATTCGGGGGTTTGCTAGCCGCGTATTCAGGAAAAATAGAATCCATGCGGTTAAAGGTGGTAACATTTCTGTCTCCTATTTTTTTCCAATTTTAACGAATTTTCAATTAATCCTGCTTTATCGGTAATTTTTTTTCAAATTTCAGAGATAAAATATCACTGAGCGTACTTGAGGGAAGATTTAGATTGTTTAGCAGGCTAATTAGTGAGTAATTAGCCGCCACAAGTAAGACCTCATCAATCAGACCATTATACACAACTGTTGGAAAACTTGCAGTCGCCCAAAAGTAAATGTACCCTTCATGTTGCAAAATTTTAAAAATATTATTCTTTAATCTGATAGACCACACCACTGGGCACACTTAATTTTGGAGGTGGTTAAATCCGACCACTAATTAATACCTAATTAGCCGCTAGAATACACGCCATTTTCTATCACACGTTAGGGTATGGTATACTTGTACACAAGACTCTATATAATAAATGTACTCGCCGTACAGTAAATGTACCCTTCATCTTGAATAAAATATGAAATTTTATTCAATAATCTGATAGACCAAACCACTGGGCACACTTAATTTTGGAGGTGATAAAATCGGATCACTAATTAATACCCAAGGGCGCAAGGCGTAGTTGATGAACATGGCTTTATGCCAAGAAAACCCACCGGCTCTTTTCAGATTCACAATAACAAAAACAGATTTTGACCATGTTTGTTTTTATATTAAAAAAAACTGTACAATAAACATGTACCTTTATTTATTTTTTGTTGGCCTCTAGCATGTCCTACTCACTCCTAAACTATCGATGTCTATCTATTTGTTTCGTTTCCCCTTATACCTCTCTCAGTCCTTCTTGGTAATGTAGAGACATGGGAAGGAGGCCGGTCCTCTATTTCAAAAGGACAAGCATTCACCAGAATACACCAAAATTAGCAGAATCCATATGACATCAAAAATATACCTGTACTGATTTTAATCCTCCAATACTACTACAGCACACAATACACAATATAATTGTATACACAGTCACTTATATTAAGGGCAAAAGGTCAACACAACATGAGGCTGGCCATACACAAGTTTACAATGATTTAATATTTCTGGAGTAAAATGATGATTTGATACAGAACAATGCCCACAGATAACTCTATGAGCTTATCCCTCCCAGATAAATATTACATGGAGCATGGCCATCAGAGCCATGCTCCCTACAAAACATAAATGTGCTTGCTCTCTTGCTCAAAAATAAAATTGAAAAGAGAGTGAGCCCAAAGGTCGCGACCCCAAACAGAACTTTTTAAAAATAAATTATGCTAATCACAAAGTTGGATCAGACACTTGAACACTGAAGGCGCACTTGGGTTCCCTGCAGGTTCCCTTTACGACCACGCGACCCGAGTGGTCCAAAACAAAACAAATACAAGTGCGACCTAGTATGATTTATGAAAATGACATTTGGCCTATATGATTTACAATGATTTACACCTTTAAACCATTACGCATATTTTTAACACAATCTCATAAATGATGCACCAGCTCCATCCTACAACACATTTAAGATGTACAAAATAATTTACACATCAGAAAAATACACTGCAATACTGCATAATGATACCCACTGAATGTTCACAAAGACCAGGTTTTCTAAATACAAACTGACACACACTATGCATGAACAATACAATCTTTGACCTAATCTCAAATACCCAAATTGATACAGTGTTATACATTGAGGTCAACCACAGGGTTGAACCAGACATAATACACTCACATGACAATTGCTTGTCTCTATTTATGATAGAGCAACCATGACAATACACTATACAACCAAATGGTTATTTAAAATCATGTCAAAACTCTCAATAATTTACACAGCACTTGGTGTAAAACCATTCAAAAAATGCAAAAACCTGTCGTGAAATCCCAATCACATTTATCCTGGATCTCACTACAGACATAAGTGTTTCTTTTATAAACTACAATATACAAACATGAAAAATTGGATCTAAACAGGCAGGCAAAACAGTTAGGTTCCATTCAAGGCCAAGATTACACTGGAGAATAAAATACAACTGGCCAACAGTTCACTTTGCGGCTTGGAAAGCAAAAAGGTAAACTTATATTATCAATCACTAAAAAATGTATGCGTCCACAAGGGGCATGGTAGATCATAAATAGTCTCACCCACACTGTGAGAACAAAACAGAGTTGGACAACACAACCAACTTCAAAATACACACTAAACCATATCAGGCTGGGTGACTAAATTATTTCAATTCTCCCACAAATAACATCTACACTTGAGGGAGCAAAGACCCATCACTAATAGTACTTAGGGCAACAACAACAATTAAATACGAGAAGGGAATTTAATACAATACAAGCATTGCCTGAAAAATGGTCCTAAAAATGTCAGACACATGTCATATATCTCACTCCAAAAGGTTATATACTATCCCATTATTGGTGAGCACAAACAGTTGGATTACACCAAACTACAAAACTGCTGACAAAAATATTTCATTTAGCAACTACACTAAAATTAGTAACCCACAATTCCGTCACTACACACACTCTGATGGCAATACCATTACATGTTCTTAGGGAACAAATTTAGAAATGCAAAATCAGACATCATCAAATTCCCATACCACAAAGATTGTGAAAGATAAATACATGTACATCACAACTATCTCCATGAACCAAACTTTGACGAGTCAGGATATAAACCTGAATAAAAGCAACTCCACAATCATGAGATTATACAGATCCAAAAGTCAATACACTATACATGCACATAATGTCATTATGCCAAATTTTCAATAGCATGTACAGTAACAGTTGTACAAAAACATACAAGGAAACTTGAACTTCATACAATGAAAAGGAGTAGGGCCTACACAACTGATGGTGCGGCAAAAACATCCTATCTCTTTCACAAGAGCTGACACCAATATGTGGATCAGAGGCAGCTTGAGCTGGCACCGGTAATATGCGGGACTCCTCTGTTAATATATTCCACAAATTAAGTAATGGCATTTGGCAACTGGCCCCAGATAAAATATACTGTGGGCCTACTCATGGTCACCAGGACTGCCAAAACAGGTACATACATGTGAGAATAAATTGCAACCCCTAAATACAAGGGAAACTTCCCTACTTTTTCCTTCGCTTTGCCATCTGGCAAACTAAATGAGTGGCCATTGAAGCTGACATGGTGGCTATCACTTAAAACACTCACAGTAGGAGAGACAAAAACTTAATTCTCATGCCACCTCTACATTACAAAAACTAGCAGCTTCAAGAACAACTGGCTTAATAGTAAGCAGCTCAGCCTCCTCAAAAAGTAAATCTTTCATACAAGAAATCGAAGGAGAAAAAGTAACTGGGTCAGGTGACTGCAATTTATCAACCCTGTCTGCATTCAAATTTTCAGAACACTTGAATAATAGAAAATCTAGCATCTATGCAGCTTTGATGCTATTGACCACATTTGTATTAACAGGACAAGCATCTTCATCCTCTTCACGTAAACAATTTGTGAAGGCACTCAAAATGATTTAAGCTTAAACACCGTTTGACTTTGAAATATTGTCTGGCACATACATTATTGAAATGAAATACTAGCAATGTACGCACAAAATATGACTTATTAAAATACAATAAGAGGCATAAATCATTGACCATACAAAACAGTCTGCGCACATACAGACAATAAAAATACAAATGCAAAATTTGTCTAACCTTACTGTAAACAAAAAGTACAAATTGCGACTCAAAAATTTCCAACTGACATAGTCTTACAAAGACTTGTTAAATGTTACACAGTATGCCAAGGCAATTTAAATGCACAAAATGTCATAAAGTGTAAATACACCCTTTTCACAGGTGTAAAATGTATAAGAAAAATGCAGTTAGCTGAAAACCTTAAGTTTTCACATTAATATGTGTGCAACAAAAAATCTATTTGACATAAAAACACTTGATCCAAAAGCACAGGCCTACCACTGGCTCTAAAATTATCTGTTTATAAGAATAATTAATGTTTAAAAGATCCACAAGGGACACAACTGCCTTCAAAAAGTAAAACAGATCTGCAAAATAGCTTGCATAAAAATGTCAAATATTACATAAAATTCCATAAATGGAACTTTACAATTCAAGTAGCACAACATACAATTTAAACAAAATATATCCGTTGATGAAGTCCTCAGGTTGATGCAGGGAAGGCAAAAGCTAGATGGTGACCATCGCATCCATTGTTCGCGACGAAAACGATTACATCAATCCTCAGGAGAAAACCTATAGACCAGGATTTAAATCCGGGTAAAAACCGACATAATAATATTCAAATATTCAACTCAATGTTAAAAAAGCGTATTGAGTAGCAATATTGAAAAATGTAGAAAAATGGCAAATACAATCCTGTCTAAGATGCCATTTGTAGAGACAAAATGGAAAAGAGCGTGAGCCCAAAGGACACGACCCCAAACAGAACTTTTTATTATAAATTATGCTAATCACAAAGTTGGATCAAATACTTGAACACTGACATATGACATCAAACATATAAAATAATCTCCTGTACTGATTTTAATCCTCCAATACTATAGCACACAATACACAATATAGTTGTATACACAATGCACAGCACAGTCACTTATATTAAGGGCAAAAGGTCAACACAAAAGGACCCTGGCCACACACAAGTTTACAATGATTCAATCAGACCTAAACATGACAATATTTCTGGAATGAAATGATGATTTGATACAGAACAATACTCACAGATAACTATATGAGCTTATCCCTCCCAGATAAATATTATATGGAGCATAGCTCTGACAAAATAGAGAGAAATACCTTGACAAAAAATAAATGAGCTCTCTCTTGCTCAAAGCTAAAATGAAAAAGAGAGTGAGCCCAAAGGTCGCGACCCCAAACAACCTTTTTTTAAAATAAATTATGCTAATCACAAAGTTGGATCAGTTACTTGAACACTGAGGGCGCACTTGGGTTCCCTACAGTTATGTCAGGAAATGGAAATTTTCCTCCATAATATATTTTATAGAATTACTAAATTTTTGTCTTCTAGATTTAAAAGCCATTGCAGAACCTCACCCAAATTCCTTATCAAAGGTTCCCACAATGAGAGCTCTCAAAATTGCTGACCAAAGTTAATGGATATGTCCATATGTTCCCCAGAAAAGTAACATAAATTTTTAGTAAAATTATAATTATTAGTGAAGTTAATCTATTGACAAGCGAATTACAACAATACCTTTGTAAACCCATTGTTTTAAGGGTGACTGCTCTATATTCCAACAACCCTATATTCCGACACCCCTATGTTCCGACAACCCCTCATGATTTACATGGGGTTAGGGTTAGGGTTAGCGTTAGCGTTAGGGTTAGCGTTAGCGTTAGCGTTAGGGTTAGGGTTAGAGTTAGGGTTAGCGTAAGGGTTAGGGTTAGGGTTAGGGTTAGCGTTAGCGTTAGGGTTAGGGTTAGGGTTAGGGTTAGGGTTAGGGTTAGGGTTAGGGTTAGGAAAATACACCAGGGTTGTCAGAACATAGGGGTGTCGGAACATAGGGGTGTAACCGTTTTAAGGGGTTTTCCCCACAACCTACTTCCTTACGACCAATTATTCTAGTGGGTCAAGTGGAAAAGCTGAGTGTCCCTTATGGACTGCTAGTCCTGAGCCCTGCCCTTAACACTGACTTTTTGGGTCAAGTTGGAAGTTTGAACAGAGAACAAGGAGGACTTCCTTTGTCAGCTAATTTTTAAGGTACACCACCCCAGGATAGGTGACTATGGTGTTCACCTTTGTTCCGTTTTTGTTACCGTCGCATTTTTTTTGCTTCGCATTTTTTCAGTCGCATTTTTTTTACGGTCACATTTTTTTCCTGTTGCTTTTTTCCCGTCTCATTTTTATTTCTGTGGCATTCGTTTTCTGTCAATTTTGTTTCCTGTTGCATTTTTTTTCCCCCGTCTCATTTTTTTGGTCGCATTTCTCCACCCCCCCGCATTTGTTTTGATGCGCCACATTTTTTTTCGCGGAGGAGGTTGAACTTTGACCCTAAGTACAGCTCATTTCAGCCAGCGACAAGCCTATGGTGTTCCATATGTGCTACCTTTTGTCAGATTTTTAAAAACTTAAAACAATGTTTTTTTCGTTACGTTTCTTTTTTTTAATCTTATTTTTTTGTTTAACGTCGTATTTTTTTTTGTCGCATTTTTGGGGGGGTCGTTTTTTTATTTTTTGCATTTCTTTTCTGCAAAACAACCAACATAAAAGAGAAAGTAGCATTACATAAGTAGAAATAGAGTTAACCAAATGCTTCTTTATACAGATAGGATTTTAAACTGTTCTTGAATATGCCAAGTGAATTTGAAAGTTTCACAGTTTCAGGTAGGGAGTTCCAAAACTTCTCTCCCCCATTGATGATTCGCCATTTTTTCCTGAAGGAGTTTTTGTTGTGCAGACCGTAAGCCACGATGCCCTGGGGCATATAATCGCACAAGATCACTTCAATATGCTGGGGCATCACCTCGTAAAATCTTGAAAATAATGAGGCACAGTTTATGTTTAACTCCTTGTTGGATGGGGAGCCAGTGCAAGTCGGCAAACACGGGTGTGATGAGGTCTGTTTTCTTGGTGTACGTGATCATCCTTGCCGCGATATTCTGTAGCCGTTGAAGACGAGAGGTGTATGCTGTTAATTCCATATAAGCGAGTTGCATGAATCTATCTGGATGTTATAAAAGCATGGACAATGGTTTTGGCAGCATCCCTTGTGAGGTGATCCGGTATTCTGCCAATATTCCTAATTGACATAAAAACAGCCTTAGATATTGCTGTCACCTGGCTTTCCATTGTCATAGCTGAGTCATCAAACATCACACCTAAATTACGAACATTAGTGGAAGGCTCAATGTGAGCATCACCAACTCTAATGTTCAATATTGACTTTCCTAATTTGCTGTTCGAAACCTAGAATCCTGAATTCAGTTTTTTGCATCATTTAGCTTGAGAAAGTTCTGATTCATCCATGTTCCGACATCGTCGATGCAGTGTTCGATGACTTCTCACTCCAGCCGTCAAACTCCAGCCGCCAAACTCCAGCCGCCAAACTCCAGCCGCCAAACTCCAGCCACCAAGTTCCAGTCGCCAAACTCCAGCCGTCAAACTCCGCCGTCAAACTCCAAACACCAGACTGAAATGAAATAAAATTCGGGACAATGTGTTAAGGAAAATGTGTTTACATGCTGAAAATTGTGCATGGTTTTCACTATCTCCTCTGACTCACACAACAGATTAAGCCCAACTTTTCACAGGTTTGTTATTTCATGTACATTGTATATGGTTGATCAAACAAAACATGAACACTGTCTGTGACTATTTTGCCCACAATAGTAGTGGGAGGGACTGGCCAGAGGTCAGAGGTCAGTGACCACGTCCAACCAAATCAAGTATTTTTACATTTGGTCACTAAACTCAAACAGAGGAAAGTTTACCCTACATGTACAAACTGCTCCGTGATTTTAAAATTGTTTGCCTCTGCTGGATATCCAATCTGGATTGAGCCTGACCAATACTCTGACTATGCATTCATTTCTTGTCCTGTTCTATGATAATTGGTGGAGTGTTGTGGCCTACTGATGCAGACCTCACTGAACAGATCAGACTTGTTATCATCACCACACAAAGGACACTTTAAATGTAGTTCCATCAGCCTGCGTGGCTTACGTTTTGATCTGAAAGTCTCCAAACTATTAATGAATGTCAATCACTCAAAAATAACAGCGATGCTGTTGATACCCCTCAGCCCTTATGTTGTAGCTACCGCAAAATATCACCAAACCATGTTTGTATACCCAAGCATTGTGACCTTCACATTTAACCTGTGAAATTGAACTCATCACCTTTGACCTTTTCAACCACAAAACAATCCCAACTTTCCTTTCTCTAAGAGCAACCCCCCACTTAAATTAAGGTCCGGAAACCAGATAGCTATGACTCAACACAAAGACCTGGACCTTTGACCTTATTCAGCCCCAAAACAACTTTCCTTTCTCTAAGAGCAACCCTCCACCCAAGTTACATGTCCAAATACCCTTTGTAACTCAAGTTACAATCCGGAAACCATTTAGTTATAACTCACCATCGTGACCTAGACCTTGACCTTTTCAAGTAAGTGGCATGGAAAATGTTATCTTTTGTTATTTCTTTTCGGGAATTAAAATTGCTGGAGAGTGCAGCTTTTTTAATTCAAGCAAAAATGAATACAGAAAACTAAAAATAGCGAAAGAAGTTCTGAGAAAATCGTGCGTTTCAGGATTGTTTATATTTTTGCAATAAAAATAAGCAACACAAATTTGAGGGGTTCTCTTGACGATTGGTGTTGGTATGAGCTTTCTTATCACTGAGTCCCCAGAATGAAACTAATCAAGAAAGTAGCATGGACAATTTGAATAATCAAAAGCTAAATTTTGTTATTTCTTTATTTAGGAATTTACCTTGCTGGAGAGTGCAGCTCCTTTACTATAGGCCAGTCAAGACATCTGCTTATTGCGGGTAGATCACTTTGCCCTTTCGAGATGGTCAGCCTCAGATGCAACACAAACAAACGATTAAAACAGTCAGTTTCAGAAAAATTGCTTTACCTGAGAAGTTGGTGTAAACTTCAAGCAAAACTGAATACAACAAAATGAAAACAGCCAAGAAAAGTTCTTGGAAACTCGTGCATATCAGGACTCTTTTGGCTGTTGCCATTAAGATAAGCAACAGACATATGAGGCGGCATCTCAAATGCCGCAAAGAGTTCTCTTGACAATTGGTGCTGGTATGAGCTTTCTTATCACTGAGTCCCCAGAATGAAACTAATCAAGTAAGTGGCATGGACAATTTTAATAATCAAAAGCTAACTTTTGTTATTTCTTTATTTAGGAATTTACCTTGCTGGATAGAGTGCAGCTCCTTTACTATATGCCAGTCAAGACATCTGCTTGTTGCAGGTAGATCACTTTGCTCTTTCGAGATGGTGAGCCTCAGATGCAACACAAATAAACGATTAAAACAGTCAGTTTCAGAAAAATTGCTTTACCAGAGAATTTGGTGTAAACCTCAAGCAAAACTGAATACAACCAAAATGAAAACGGCGAAAAAAAGTTCTCGGGAACTCGTGCATATCAGGATTCTTTTGGCCATTGCAATCAAGATAAGCAACAGACATATGAGGCGGCATCTCAAATGCCGCAAAGAGTTCTCTTGACGATTGGTGCTGGTATGAGCTTTTTTATCACTGAATCCCCAGAATGAAACTAATCAAGTAAGTGGCATGGACAGTTTTAATAACCAAAAACTAACTTTCGTTAATTCTTTATTTCGGAATTTACCTTGCTGGAGAGTGCAGCTCCTTTACTGTAGGCCAGTCAAGACATCTACTTGTTGACGGGTAGATCTCAGATGCAAAAAAGAATTCAAACAAAATTCCACAGATGAAAAAAGTGATTTAATAATGAAAATATCACAACTTCAAGAGAAGATCTTACACTCTACAAAGAAGAAGATCTTACGGGATAGGGCTTGCACAAACTCCAAACTGCAAACTTGAAACTGCAAACATGAACATACAAGCTGGAAACTACAAACTGTTGGCTACAGGCTGGAGCTACAGGCTGGAGCTACAGGCTGGAGCTACAAGGCTGGAGCTACAGGCTGGAGCTACTGGGCTGGAGCTACAGGCTGGAGCTACAGGCTGGAGCTACAGGCTGGAGCTGGGCTGGAGCTACTGGGCTGGAGCTACAGGCTGGAGCCTGGGCTGGAGCCTGGGCTGGAGCTACAGGCTGGAGCCTGGGCTGGAGCTACAGGCTGGAGCTACTGGGCTGGAGCTGGGCTGGAGCTACAGGCTGGAGCTACAGGCTGGAGCCTGGAGCTGGAGCTACAGGCTGGAGCTACAGGCTGGAGCTACAGGCTGGAGCTGGGCTGGAGCTACAGGCTGGAGCTACAGGCTGGAGCTACAGGCTGGAGCTACAGGCTGGAGCTACAGGCTGGAGCCTGGGCTGGAGCTACAGGCTGGAGCTACTGGGCTGGAGCTGCAGGCTGGAGCTACAGGCTGGAGCTACAGGCTGGAGCTACTGGAGCTGGAGCTACAGGCTGGAGCTACAGGCTGGAGCTACAGGCTGGAGCTACAGGCTGGAGCTACAGGCTGGAGCTACAGGCTGGAGCTACAGGCTGGAGCTACAGGCTGGAGCTACAGGCTGGAGCCTGGGCTGGAGCTACAGGCTGAGGCTACAGGCTGGAGCTACAGGCTGGAGCCTGGGCTGGAGCTACAGGCTGGAGCTACAGGCTGGAGCTACTGGGCTGGAGCTACAGGCTGGAGCTACTGGGCTGGAGCTACAGGCTGGAGCTACAGGCTGGAGCTACTGGGCTGGAGCTACAGGCTGGAGCTGGGCTGGAGCTACAGGCTGGGTGACTGGGCTGGAGCTGGAGCTGGAGCTACAGGCTGGAGCCTGGGCTGGAGCTACAGGCTGGAGCTACAGGCTGGAGCTACAGGCTGGAGCTGCAGGCTGGAGCTACAGGCTGGAGCTACAGGCTGGAGCTACAGGCTGGAGCTACAGGCTGGAGCCTGGGCTGGAGCCTGGGCTGGAGCTACAGGCTGGAGCTACTGGAGCTGGAGCTACAGGCTGGGCTGCTACAGGCTGGAGCTACAGGCTGGAGCCTGGGCTGGAGCTACAGGCTGGAGCTACAGGCTGGAGCTACAGGCTGGAGCCTGGGCTGGAGCTACAGGCTGGAGCTACAGGCTGGTGACTGCTACAGGCTGGAGCCTGGGCTGGAGCTACTGGGCTGGAGCTACAGGCTGGAGCTACTGGGCTGGAGCTGCTGGGCTGGAGCTACAGGCTGGAGCTACAGGCTGGAGCTACAGGCTGGAGCTACAGGCTGGAGCTACTGGGCTGGAGCTACAGGCTGGAGCTACAGGCTGGAGCCTGGGCTGGAGCTACAGGCTGGAGCTACAGGCTGGAGCTGGGCTGGAGCTACAGGCTGGAGCTGGAGCTGGAGGCTGGAGCTACAGGCTGGAGCTACAGGCTGGAGCCTGGGCTGGAGCTACAGGCTGGAGCTACAGGCTGGAGCTACAGGCTGGAGCTACAGGCTGGAGCTACAGGCTGGAGCTACTGGGCTGGAGCTACAGGCTGGAGCTGGAGCTGAGCTGGAGCTGGGCTGGAGCTACCTGGGCTGGAGCTACTGGGCTGGAGCCTGGGCTGGAGCTACAGGCTGGAGCTACAGGCTGGAGCTACAGGCTGGAGCTACAGGCTGGAGCTACAGGCTGGAGCTACAGGCTGGAGCTACAGGCTGGA
Organism: Plazaster borealis; assembly: GCA_021014325.1. Lineage (NCBI taxonomy): Eukaryota > Metazoa > Echinodermata > Asteroidea > Forcipulatida > Labidiasteridae > Plazaster > Plazaster borealis. Next base: position 13,173,922 of record CM037476.1, on the reverse strand, counting down.
GCCTGGGCTGGAGCTACAGGCTGGAGCTACAGGCTGGAGCTACAGGCTGGAGCTACTGGGCTGGAGCTACAGGCTGGAGCTACAGGCTGGAGCTACAGGCTGGAGCTACAGGCTGGAGCCTGGGCTGGAGCTACAGGCTGGAGCTACAGGCTGGAGCTACTGGGCTGGAGCTACAGGCTGGAGCTACAGGCTGGAGCTACTGGGCTGGAGCTACAGGCTGGAGCTACAGGCTGGAGCTACAGGCTGGAGCTACAAGGCTGGAGCCTGGGCTGGAGCTACAGGCTGGAGCTACAGGCTGGAGCTACAGGCTGGAGCTACAGGCTGGAGCTACAGGCTGGAGCTACAGGCTGGAGCTACAGGCTGGAGCTACAGGCTGGAGCTACTGGGCTGGAGCTACAGGCTGGAGCTACTGGGCTGGAGCTACAGGCTGGAGCTACAGGCTGGAGCTGGGCTGGAGCTACAGGCTGGAGCTACAGGCTGGAGCCTGGGCTGGAGCTACAGGCTGGAGCTACAGGCTGGAGCTACAGGCTGGAGCTACAGGCTGGAGCCTGGGCTGGAGCTACAGGCTGGAGCTACAGGCTGGAGCTGGGCTGGAGCTACAGGCTGGAGCTACAGGCTGGAGCCTGGGCTGGAGCTACAGGCTGGAGCTGGGCTGGAGCCTGGGCTGGAGCTACAGGCTGGAGCTACAGGCTGGAGCTACAGGCTGGAGCTACAGGCTGGAGCTACAGGCTGGAGCTACTGGGCTGGAGCCTGGGCTGGAGCTACAGGCTGGAGCCTGGGCTGGAGCTACAGGCTGGAGCTACCTGGGCTGGAGCTACAGGCTGGAGCTACAGGCTGGAGCTACAGGCTGGAGCCTGGGCTGGAGCTACAGGCTGGAGCTACAGGCTGGAGCTACAGGCTGGAGCTACAGGCTGGAGCCTGGGCTGGAGCCTGGGCTGGAGCTACAGGCTGGAGCTACAGGCTGGAGCTACAGGCTGGAGCTGGGCTGGAGCTACAGGCTGGAGCTACAGGCTGGAGCTGGGCTGGAGCTACTGGGCTGGAGCTACAGGCTGGAGCTACAGGCTGGAGCTACTGGGCTGGAGCTACAGGCTGGAGCTGGGCTGGAGCTACAGGCTGGAGCTACAGGCTGGAGCTACTGGGCTGGAGCTACAGGCTGGAGCTGGGCTGGAGCCTGGGCTGGAGCTACAGGCTGGAGCTACAGGCTGGAGCTACAGGCTGGAGCTGGGCTGGAGCTACAGGCTGGAGCTACCTGGGCTGGAGCTACAGGCTGGAGCTACAGGCTGGGCTGGAGCTACTGGGCTGGAGCTACAGGCTGGAGCTACAGGCTGGAGCTACAGGCTGGAGCCTGGGCTGGAGCTGGGCTGGAGCTACAGGCTGGAGCCTGGGCTGGAGCTACAGGCTGGAGCTACAGGCTGGAGCTACAGGCTGGAGCTGGGCTGGAGCTACAGGCTGGAGCTACAGGCTGGAGCTACAGGCTGGAGCTGGGCTGGAGCCTGGGCTGGAGCTACAGGCTGGAGCCTGGGCTGGAGCTACAGGCTGGAGCTACAGGCTGGAGCTACAGGCTGGAGCCTGGGCTGGAGCTGGGCTGGAGCTACAGGCTGGAGCTACAGGCTGGAGCTACAGGCTGGAGCTACAGGCTGGAGCTACAGGCTGGATGCTACTGGGCTGGAGCTACTGGGCTGGAGCTACAGGCTGGAGCTACTGGGCTGGAGCTACAGGCTGGAGCTACAGGCTGGAGCCTGGGCTGGAGCCTGGGCTGGAGCTACAGGCTGGAGCTACAGGCTGGAGCTACAGGCTGGAGCTACAGGCTGGAGCTACAGGCTGGAGCTACTGGGCTGGAGCTACAGGCTGGAGCTACAGGCTGGAGCTACAGGCTGGAGCCTGGGCTGGAGCTACAGGCTGGAGCTACAGGCTGGAGCTACAGGCTGGAGCCTGGGCTGGAGCTACAGGCTGGAGCTACAGGCTGGAGCTACAGGCTGGAGCCTGGGCTGGAGCTACAGGCTGGAGCTACAGGCTGGAGCTACTGGGCTGGAGCTACAGGCTGGAGCTACAGGCTGGAGCCTGAGCTGGAGCTACAGGCTGGAGCTACAGGCTGGAGCTACAGGCTGGAGCTACAGGCTGGAGCTACAGGCTGGAGCTACAGGCTGGAGCTACAGGCTGGAGCTACTGGGCTGGAGCTACAGGCTGGAGCTACAGGCTGGAGCTACAGGCTGGATGCTACAGGCTGGAGCCTGGGCTGGAGCTACAGGCTGGAGCCTGGGCTGGAGCTACAGGCTGGAGCCTGGGCTGGAGCTACAGGCTGGAGCTACAGGCTGGAGCTACAGGCTGGAGCTACAGGCTGGAGCTACAGGCTGGAGCCTGGGCTGGAGCTACAGGCTGGAGCTACAGGCTGGAGCTACAGGCTGGAGCTGGAGCTACAGGCTGGAGCTACAGGCTGGAGCTACAGGCTGGAGGCTACTGGGCTGGAGCTACAGGCTGGAGCTACAGGCTGGAGCTACAGGCTGGAGCTACAGGCTGGAGCTACAGGCTGGAGCTGGAGCTGGAGGCTGGAGCCTGGGCTGGAGCTACAGGCTGGAGCTACTGGGCTGGAGCTACAGGCTGGAGCTGGGCTGGAGCTACTGGGCTGGAGCTACAGGCTGGAGCTACTGGGCTGGAGCTACAGGCTGGAGCTGCAGGCTGGAGCTACAGGCTGGAGCTACAGGCTGGAGCTACTGGGCTGGAGCTGCAGGCTGGAGCCTGGGCTGGAGCTACAGGCTGGAGCTACTGGGCTGGAGCTACAGGCTGGAGCTACAGGCTGGAGCCTGGGCTGGAGCTACAGGCTGGAGCCTGGGCTGGAGCTACAGGCTGGAGCTGAGGCTGGAGCTACAGGCTGGAGCTGGGCTGGAGCTGGGCTGGAGCTACAGGCTGGAGCTACAGGCTGGAGCTACAGGCTGGAGCTGCAGGCTGGAGCTGCAGGCTGGAGCTACAGGCTGGAGCCTGGGCTGGAGCTGCAGGCTGGAGCTGCAGGCTGGAGCCTGAGCTGGAGCTACAGGCTGGAGCTACAGGCTGGAGCTGCAGGCTGGAGCTACAGGCTGGAGCTACAGGCTGGAGCTACAGGCTGGAGCTACAGGCTGGAGCTACAAACTACAAACTGGGCTGGAAACTACAAACTGGAAACTACAAAGTTCAATGTTCACACTCCAAGCTCCAAACTCCAAGCACCAATTTACCTTGCTGGAAAGTGCAGCTCCTTTACTATAGGCCTGACGGGTAGATCTCTTTGGAGAAGGTGAGCATACTGCAACACAAAATAAAATTAAAACAGTTCATTTCAGATAAATTGCTTTTAAGTAGGCCATTACATGAGCATGCATCACCGGTTTGGTGCCCGGCCTTGTCCAACCAACAACACACTTTGGAAAGAGTTCATTTGAGTTTTCTTTTTTGTCTAGGTATTCCTAGAAAGGCTTTAAATATTCCTGACAAAGAACAGTGTTATCCAGTCCGATATATAAAGTTGGGACTTTCATTGTTAAATAACAGGGTCCATTTCCGTGCCAGTTTGGGGTTAAATTGCTTCTATAAATGTTTGATTTACCAATTGCTAATTGTTGTTGTTTACCCTATAGACATTATGATGTAGTGAAATTTCAAGACAAATGGGCGATAACAAATGCTGCTCATCACGCTCTTTTTTTATCGTTTTCCAAGGCTGTAGGACGTGATTCCCTCTGAAGTAAAATAAACCATTGTTTTTAGCATTCATTATTTTACTCAATCATCTAATGGCGCTGGGGTTGGGGTTCCTCTTTTTGGGGTTCCTCTGACATAAATTAAATAAGGGGTTGCAAGGAACCTGTTTTTCTGTTCCTTTTCTTTTTTAATTGGCTATTTCCACTGAACTATTTTTGCTATACATTTTAGTTGTTAAAAGAAATAATGTTCTAGCGCAATTTGTATTGTTTTCTTTTCTATGTGTGTTGTGATGCAGCCTTAAAAGCTACGGGCAATAACAAATCGTAGGGGCACAATGTGCCCCCACCCGTCTGCCATCCCCACCCACCCCGGTCCTGATACAGTTAAGAACACAGATTTGGTGAACATTCATCTCACATTTATAATAAGGAAAAACACAAGTTAACTACTCTTAAAGATCCTGTAACTTTGCTAGGGAAATTGACCTATTATCAGAGTTTTAGCACTCGAGTCCAGGACTCAAACTCGAGTCCATCTCCAGTCACAATTTCGGTGACTCGGACTTGACAGTAACTTTTCTCAGATAGTGTATTCCAATTGCAGATTATTCTTCCTGCAGGGACAAAACCGCTCCAGATTTTTTGCGATAACTCAAAAACGCTACCACCTTTTGAAATGAAATTTTCACAGGTTAGTTGTATGGTATATCTACAACTATATAGGATTGAAACAAACAGTGGTTCCAATTTCCAAACGTATACAATCACTTTAACCATTCTTTGCACATATATATACCATAGGTCCCCCTGGTTGGTAGGCAGCTTGCAGCAGCTAATTTTTTTTCTCATTTTGAAAAGAAGACAAAATACTATAGGAATTATGTCAACCTTTTAATCAGTAAAGTGATTGTTTGTTGTTGTGTTTTTGATGCCCGATTTTTAATTACAAATAAATATAAAACTTGTCCCTTGTCCTGGATAATTTTGCATCAAAGATATTTGGTACAACCCACCTGGACAGAATTAGGGTCAACGCTACTAAAAAGGGGTTTCATTCATCTCATGACTTTGTTGTATAATAAACTTTGGATGTGAACAGTTAAACAAAACGTAGATAATTTTTTATACCAGATCATTTTTATGTTTAATTCTGTCTGTGTAGGATTGTAGTTTTAACCATAGCACAAGTAAAAGCAGTCAATTTTTGTTTTAACACCCCAAAGTGTGCCTGGATGTCTTGGTATCAAGAAGCTGCTGTTGCTATAGGTATAATACACTGGTTGCTATAAGTATACTACGTTCGGTTGCCACAGTTATAGTAGTGCCTCGCGTTCGCACAGTTTTCTAGTAAAAATAAGACATATCATGTGACGTGCTTTAAACCAATCAAAGGGAAGAACCATTTGAGGTGTCTACTACTATCTTGATTGAAACCCTCGTGTCACAATCGATTGATTTAGCTTGATGCGCTACATATTTGGCAGCACAGGCTGTATACTCCCAAGGGAGCTGAGATGGTTTAAGGAATGAAATAAATTGCCCGATGATCGGGGTGATAATGTTGGAGCACCATGAGCGTCACTGAGTGACGGATTTGAGCGCTATATAAGAAACCACTATTAATATTATTATTGTTACTATTATTAACCCATACTTACCCAAAGCCTGATAATTGTTTTTTTCAGTTGCACCAAGTCTGGGTTGAGAGTCCCAAGAAAGAAAAACATGTTGAGTTGAAGCAACGAGAACCAGATGAGCAGGAAGAGTGAAGGCAAATATAACAAACAGGATCTGAGAGATGGATAGCGTAACTTCTTCACGGCTTCAGTCACGCTTTGTGCGGAAGCATCTTCTGTAATGGAGAGATCCCTGTCCTGTGGTGATTTAGAGTTCCTTTCTTCAGAACTGTTTCCATTAATGGATGTGTTCTCAGTGAGTTTGCTCTCTGTGGCTGGTTGTGTCCTGTGTGCTGTCGAGGTGTTTGTCATGGCTGGGGATGCCACACGTACACTTCTCGCCCCATGGTGTGGCTTCTCTGATGTTGAAGGGTGTGGCTTCTCTGATGATTTGGTGTCATCTGTTGATGGGTGTGACTCTTTTTGTGATGATGTGGCATCCTCCGTTGCTTGGTGCAGCTCTTTTGATGATGCAGTGTTATCCGTTGCTGGGTGTGGCATCTGTGGTGACGTGCCATCCTCTGTTGCTAGGTGTGGCTCTGGTGATGAGGCGGAGTCATCCATTGCTTGGTGCGGCATCTGTGGTGATGTGGCATCCTTCATTGCTGGGTGTGGCTCTTGTGATGAGGCGGAGTCATCTGTTGCTGGGTGTGGCTCTTGTGATGATGCAGTGTCATCTGTTGCTGGGTGTGGTTCTTGTGATGATGTGGTGTCCTCTGTTACTGCGTGTGATAGCTTTGATGTGGTGTCCTCTGTTTGTGTGTGTGGCACCTGTGATTTAGTGTCCTCAATTTCTGGATGCTCAATCTTTGATGATGTGTTGTCCTCGATGGCCACATCATTATTGAGCATAGCTCTATTCTTTTCTGTATTGAACAAAATAAATGACGTTTATTCTTTCTATGAGTTGAATGGAAGTATGGCAAAACTAAAATGATATTGTTCCTTACAAGGTCACTAGTGCATGTCTATGCAGTGTGAGAGACTGTGAGTGACCAGAAGATCTGGTCACTCACAGGCCCTAGTGACCGAATTATAATTTGCAGTGTCCATATGTGTTTTATAACACACCTCTTACCCAAATATGAAAAACAAACATATATCATTATTTTTTAGCTGAACTGTTTAATTCAACAATTGACTCATGAGCAAGACAACCATGAGCAAAAATTAAAGGGATTGTATACGTTTGGTAATTGGAACCCAGAGTTTGTTTCAATCCTATATAGTTGTAGATATAAAAACCATAAAACTAACCTGTGAAAATTTCATTTCAAAAGGTGGTAGCATTTTTGAGATATTAATCTTGAGTGGTTATGTCCATGCAGGAAGAATAATCTGCAATTGGAATACACAATCTGAGAAATGCGCTTCTCAGATTCAAATTTTGGGGTATATAAAGTGATATTTTTTTCTATAACTGCAGTTCTTTGAGGTGAAAAGTTTCTCAAAATGCATACTATCCAAAAGCTGTTGTACTTCTTACCAAGTAAGCTTTTATTACCATTTAATTCATTACCAAGCGTATACAGACCCTTTAAAGGACCTCTTTTAGTTTCCCTAGTTTTATATTTTTAACTTGCTGTTCACTGTTCACATCATGAGAGGCTGTAACAGTACAAACAAAAAGTATGGTGCCCGTTTTTGGAATTTTTTATTTTCTGCGATGTCTTGGCGCGCATGATGTCTCTGACATCTAGGTCATAGTGTGCACTTCTGTTTTATACTATACGAATAATGAATGTTTATGAGTGCAATGGTGAAAATATTATGAGTTGAAAGATGGAATGCTCCATTCACTGAGGTGAAGCCGAGTTGAATGGAACAAGCCATCTTTCTACGAATAAAATATTCTCTCCAATGCATGAATGCAACACCCATCAAGTAAATCTTAAAAATTTCGAGCAGAAAAACAAAATTTTCAGAATAATGTAGGCCATTCTGCTATTTATACTTATTTATTAATTGTAAAAACAAGAGCCTGTAAGCTGCTGTGTACAGCGCCTGCGCCCACATAATGCTATGGTCTACCGTGCACAGGTGTGACACGTGTGAGCTTGTGGCAGTCTAGCGTGCAATAGTACAAAAAGATAGTACCAGAAATGCACGCTGTATAAAACCAAAAATGCACGCTCAGTGACATACCATGAAATGGTGTGAATAATTAATGTCTCGTGAACTCCAATCCTCCAATCAAATGACAAGAATTTACTTGGGTGGTATATAAAACACATTATTGACTTGTCATAGCCCGTTTGTGGAATAATTTTCATGTTGAGTCTTTGTTTTCACTAAAAAGTTACCTATCACTGGAGAATACTGTCCCTCTTCTTCTGCATGAGATTCCTCCAAATTGAAAGTATAGATACCATCAACTCCTTCCATGTCACCAACAGGCACTTTCTTCCTGTAGTCATCAGGGGGTAGTGGGTAGGAGACATGTCCTCTCTTTGATAGTAAGAGACAGAGTATTGAGCACAGCCCCGCCCAGATGAAGAATGAAGTCTGAAGTGAGAACTCATAGGTCTCGTAGCCAAACTGAAAACAAGACGAGATATTTGGTTTCAAAGGACAATTGGTACAATCTCGATCAGGACAGAATAGACCTCTTGCATATGACTTCATAAGCCAGAAACAGCACCCTCATTGAGGTAATTGAAGACCTATTATTGATTGAGAGTTTTGCGCAGCGCATACACATTTCCATTGAAGTGATTTGAAGCTTTGTATGGTGTGGACAATAGGAAGTAACTATGAACAGTACACTTGCGGGTACAACCTTGTGTAAAATCTCTTTTTGGAGGAGCGTTGGCTCTGAAAAGAGACAGTTTTGGCCTCGACGTTTCGAACAGTAAATCTCCTGAAGACGAGCAGAGTATACTGTTCGAAATGTCAAAACTGGCTCTTTTCAGAGCCAACTCCTAGCTCCCAAAAGAGATTTTACACATGGTTGTACCCGCAAGTTTACTATTTATAGTTACTTCACATTTCCATTGTTTGACCTCAGCAATGACAGGTCAATGCAAGAGGTCTACTATATACTTTCATCCCAATTCTAGCCTCCCTTTTACGCAGGTTTCCCCTGCCGATTTAAAAAAAAATTCATTAAATTTCGTTTGAAAATGGACAATCTGTCGCATCAGCATTCAACAGCCTAAAGGGGTAATTCAATTTAAACAGTTCAGCATTTACTGGTTGAATAAGATCATTCAAATTCAATAGGCCACAAAGATCATTCAATTTTTTGAAAGCATGCAGCAAGAGGCTATAATTCATCCATTTGTTCTTTAATGATAGTCCTTTTGTACATTGTTAGGGTTTTTTATATCCCTCTTTAAGCACCTACAACCAAGTCTTGTCTTTTTTAAAATTTTTTATCTTTGATGTTTTCTTTTATACTGCACGTACGTGAGGGCCCCAAATGATCAGCTGTGCTGGATGGGTTACCCTCGTTAAATATGGTTTAAATAAATAAATAAATAAATAAATAAATAGTCAACCAATCAATTTCATCAATTGTAAATAGGTAGTAGAAATTCAAATGAATACCTACCAATCAAATAGAATGACTAAAACGAACCTGAATGATTGAAATATTCTAGATGAATAGTCTAGATTTAAAAAACAAATGCTGACGAATCAAAGCATCCAGACAGAAGAGATTATTCTCTTTATTTCCTCCCCTGTTTCGTTGTCAAATGTAATCTTCTTTCCAAATCTTTCCTCCGAATGCGCACACGCTGTCAAATCTTCTAAACCATTTATGAAATACCCTTTTGCTCACACCTGTTTTTCTGCTATATAGTTAGCACATATATTCTTGCCGGTAAGCAGCTTTCTGCTATGTAGTTAGTCTTGGTGAAAGACCTTCTCTGGTTAATTTGTCAATTTTTTGCTCTCACACACGAAACGCTCCAAGAAAAGGTCTAAACACTAAACACTAAACGGGAACGCTAAACATGTTATTTTTTTACTTCGCCTCAGACAGAAAAAATTATAAAATAAACTTACCTGCATATTTACAAATAAGATTTCAACTCCACTGAATATCAAAAGACAAATAGCTGGAAAGATGATGTAAGAAGTCTCTCTGGAACTAAATGCTACTAAAAGCAAACTGGTCACCAAAAGACTGCCGAGTCAAAAAGAAAGAAAAAAACTAATATTTATGTTCAGTAATAGGTAGTCAGTTAATTACACACTGATAATACAAAATATAAACACAACGGACTTGTCTGACATTTTTCTGTCACAGCTCAAAACTGGTTTTATTGAACCCACAAGAGCATGTCTTTGCCTACTCCTAGAACTATGAGGTTTGCTACGCTATCGTCTCCTTAATATCAATTAAATAGCCAATACGTGACAATGTAGGGTCGAAACGTCAGGCCACACTTAGTATTTTTTGCGTTTTCTTTTTTTTATAACACTGACCACACGTTACCTGTTTAGTTCTCGGCTAAAATTCTGTATTTGACTTTATCTACTTAATTTAGGTCATTCTATCCTAACCTGTCCGGAAAGGCGGATCATTCCTTGAAATCGTCAAATCATGGTTACAAAAACGACAAAATAAACTCCAGCCTGCTCCCCGATCATGTCACCAGACTGCTGAAGCCCTCGCACACAAACAAATTTGGTGCTGGCATGCACCAAAATAATTTCAAAAAACCTTGTCAACGACCGTCACTGACAGTGCCGAATTCAATGGCAATGTTTTCATCGTAAAAACGAGAAATCTTTAAAAAAAAAAAAAAAAAATAATAATAATATATTGTATCCCAAACCATAATGCAGATAAGCGCCCCAATTCATTATTCAACTGGTTAGCCTAATTTCTCAAATAGAGGCCGGCATGTTTGAATCTATAGGAACAGTAGCCGTTAGGCACAAACATTTTTAATGGGATGATATACTTCGGAATCGGAACTATCAAATTATTCCTTCTATGATACAACTAAATGCATGATCATGTATCCATCAATCTAACTGAGATTAATCTTAATTATACTTACATGATGAACAAAGAATACGAGTACAGAATAAAGTGATAACTTGAAAAACAACGCATAAACTCAAGAGCAGAAAATCAAAATGTCATCGGGTCTTCGTACAGAATATAATAGCAAAACCCGCGAAAAATAACAAAGGATTGTATTTTGCTGCGAGGGCGCTGTACAATAAAATAAGCTACACCACAAGTAAACAATACGTCACTAGTATGCTACGTCATCAAAGTAAGCGCAAATGAACTGGGGGGGTACTTCATACACTCGTCACATTATTCAACCTTGAGAAATTAGTCATCCTTGATCTAGCAACTTTTCTGAATTCAGTAATCAAGATTAAATAAATAAAAGTAAAATAAATAGTGCATGTTATTGTAATCTTAAAATTGCATACATTTACTTAAACAAAGATTTAAAGGGTGTGTACAACATTGGCAAGTATGAAAATATAAATGCTCACAGATTTGCACATAACTCACATGGTATATAAAGATGGTAATGGTAGAAAACTTCCCTTGAAACAGTTTTGCTTGAAATGCCATAGTTTTTACGAAATGAGTAAAATAATAGTATTTAAATTAAGTGTGCCCAGTGGTGTGGTCTATCAGATTATTGAATAAAATTTCATATTTTATGCAAGATGAAGGGTACATTTACTTTACGGTGAGTACATTCATAATAGTAAGTATTGTGTACAAGTACCATACCGCTAACGTAGAAAATGACGTGTATTCTAGCGGCTAATTAGGTATTAGTGATCGGATTTAATCACCTCCAAAATTGAGTGAGGCCAGTGGTGTGGTCTATCAGATTATGGAATAAAATTTTGTATTTTATGCAACATAAAGGGTACATTCATTAATAGAGTCTTGTGTACAATTAGTATACCATACCCTAAGGTGTGATAGAAAATGGCGTGTATTCTAGCGGCTAATTAGGTATTAATTAGTGATCGGATTTAATCACCTCCAAAATTAAGTGTGCCCAGTGGTGTGGTTTATCAGATTATAGAACAAAATTTTAAACAAATTTGCAACATGAAGGGTACATTTACTTTTGGGCGACTGCAAGTTTTCCAACAGTTGTGTATAAATGGTCTGATTGATGAGTTCTTAATTGTGGCGGCTAACTACTCACTAATTAGGTTGCTAAACAGTCTAATTCTTCCCTCGAGTATGCCCAGTGATATGTTTTCTCTGAATTTTGAAAAAAAATTACCGATAAAGCAGGATTAATAAAAATATCGTTAAACTTGAAAAAAATTGCAAAACAGAAATTTCACCACCTTTTACCGCATGGATTCTAATTTTCCTGAATACGCGGCTGGCCAACCCCCGATCGAATCCGCGGATGGAAAATCTGGCCCAATACGCGGGTAGCTTCAGTCTGGTGACGAACAATACGCGGGTAGCTTCAGTCTGGTTTTTGGGTCATCGCCAGCACATGACCATGTATGGTTCCTAGACTCTACTCACTTCAACGAAACCCATACACGATCCCTAGTGGGCAAATAAGTCAGTATAGTAAAGGTGTTCACAACCGTGCCATGGCCAACGAGGAAATAATAATAAAATTCATTATGGTTATCCTCTCTTTGACATGACAGCATTTAGAGAAATGTCACGAGTCTTCTACTTGCCATATCTATTCACAGCTAGGTACAGTACAATACTAGCTAGCTAGCATAACTTATCCCTTTGCTGTTTTTATTTAGTTTTTTGGAACAGAACTGTCGACTGACCGAACGCTGTTTGGACATTTCACGGTGGTGTGAGCTCTGCGCGTCCGTCCACACCGTCTTGACAAGGCCGTCTAGACTGCAGTTTTGACGGGCCAACAAGTCGTTCGCAGCCCGGTAAAACCCGTAGTCTTCAAGGCTTTTATTTTTCTTGACAATGGCTACGGCAGTTGATTCTACAAATGGCTCACCATCTGATTCATCTGAGTGTGTTCAAATAGATTCTGAAAATGGGCAGTTCAGGTGAGTACTTTGTAAAAAACAGTGGTATTATAATTTTGTAAAAATTTGCAAATTGCAAATATTTGTTTTTTTTTGCCAATGCCATGGAGGTAGGATGCTTTTGCCATCTTGCCAACATTCTGGATGAAGGATACCTCCATGCATGCTAATATAAATAAATTGAATTAGTTTACTAAATTTCAATGTGACCAAATTTGTAGAATTTGTACATAAGTTTAGTACTAGGTTGGTAGGTTTATTTGGATTGGCAATTACCGGCACTGGATAAGTTTTACGAAATGTTGCTATTATTAATTGCTGGCAAATCGTAGTAGTTACTAGTTTGTACTTTGAAGCACACTCTTTGACGCATACTGAAGTAGCCAACATTATGTAATGTACTTAATTGCAGGCATTTTCGTCCATTGTTGCGTAGCGTATTATGGAAGCCTCCCTCTAACTCTATACCAACTGACATGCTCCATTTTGAAATCCCGCTACCAAAACCACTGTTTTTTAATTTTTATCCCAAAAAATGATATTCTTTTATTTTGTTTAAAGTTTACTCTAAAGTCAGAAATTCAATAATTAATGGTCTATTCCCTAACCGAGCATGTTCAGTGCCGGCACAGCATACACTGCCTTATAAATATTCTTGTATTTTAACATGGTAAATGATACATGTGCGTATGAAATGCAATTGCAAACCATCAGAAAAATTGCTGTATCTAGCCACCACTTCTCACTTTTTCCAAATATGATGTACTTAAAAATAAAATCATTCTGGGTGGTTGTTTTAAAAAAATATATATAAAAAAATACTGTTATTGAGTAATTTTTTTAAAAAAAATTAAATACTGTTAATGTAGTAATACAAAAAAATAAGCAACCAAAACGATTTGATTTAAAAACACTGCACTAAGGAAAATTCCAAAATCGACCGGGGCTTTTTCATTTCTACCGTGTCTACTTATATCAAAAATAGTATTTTGTTTTTGGTCGGTTAGTGATAAAGCTTCGGTCAGATGTATACAGCATTGCCCCATGGTGTAAAATGTAACTTGTAGGTGGTTATTGGTGGTTGGATACGACATAAGACATTCATACTTTGTGCATGTAACCATAGATTTTACTGAGTATTTGTACTGAGTTTATGAGTGCAGTGATATTAAACAGGCCTGAGTTGTTATAAATTATTAAGGGCGAGGCAGTTTTACCTAAAGTAGTATGATCATGACATTATGACACCTCAATGAGGGAAATGTAAATTTCTAAAGAGATCGTTTCAAGGTGCACCAAGGCAATGACTAGGGCTTGATTTCACAAAGCGCTAGGGAGCGATTTCGTACTCAGCAATTTTGCTTAGCAAACAATTTAGACTGAACTTAGCACTAAGATAAGCAAAGCACTAAGATACATCTAAAAATGACTTGTCAATAGATGTACATTAGGCTACCAGTCATAGTGATTTGTGTTGTGACATCACACTTTACTAAGCAATTAGAGCGACAGTTAATTGATCAATCTAAGGCCAAGTAACAAAATAAACAAGTTTCTCGTCCGGACCTTTTAGAAAAAGGAGGAGGTAGGGCTTTACCACCAATTTACTATTTTTCAATTTGTTGCTATTTTTTTCCAAGATGGCCACCATGGTAAATATGGCTGACGAAGGTATATTATTCACAGATATTGTGCTTTAGTTTGAGTATACTGATGCAATGTGATTTGTATCATTTTAGGCCATTTGCTAAGCAAGTTTCAAAATTCAGAAACGGCTGTTGTATTGTAAAGGTGAAAAAAGAGTCTAGACAAATTCTTAGGCAAAAATAAACCAAGGAACTTTTTTTTTCTTCAAATTTTACCCTTTTTTTTCTGTTCTGAAATTAGTAAATAGTTAAAAAAAAAGGAGGCAGCGGCCAAAAAGGAGGCGGGTGGGGACGAGAAACTTGTTACTTTTGTTACTTGGCCTTACATGTAGCTCTTCAAGAAATGGGCCCCAGGAGCTCAGAGGTGAATTGCTCCCATTGCCTCTGACTGTAGTCATGGTAGTGTAATTGAAGTATTGAGAAAATGAGATTGAGAAATTTGATTGACATTGCATGGTTTAACGTTCAGGTTTGAGTTTCAGGGCAGGCTTATTATTTATTAGTGTGGACTGCAATAATTCTTAATTGCTGTTGGCCATTCTGTGCCATCATTTTGTGGGAAATAGTTGGCAAAACTTCTCCCCCGGAAACCAGGTTCACGAAGAGTAGACTAATTACATAGATAATTAAAAAACTGCATTTAGCTTTGTCACACAAAACATACAATCAGCAGCGCAATGGTAAATCTTTAGGGGGGCTCAAGGGGTTGCACATTTTTTTTCTTCTTGAGGGGGCACTTCTGGCAAACTAACTGTAGTTTGCATTTATATTCATAAAAAAAACACGCTTATCAATCTGCGCGTGACTGGTTCAAACCACAAAACAAATGCATACTGTACACCAACATTATGAACATTGTGTACTGTGATAGAAAAATAATTTAAAACATTGATAAAAGAGTGAGTTCATAAAATGTGGCATTTTATTCTGGTACTTTTTAATCGCGAAAGTCCAGATTTCAAATGTGGGACAGGGGGGCATGGACATACATGGGGGAAGGGGCAGGGGTACTGACTCGCCCCCCCCCCCCTTACACTGTAGTTTATAATCCCACTACATACATCCCTTACAGTACAGGCTACAGTCCATGCCATTAATACGTAGGCCTAACGTTTTGTACACAAATTTAGTTTCTCATTACATTTTAAATGGCATTGCACACATGTAGCTCTACAGTTTTATATTAATGAAAGTAATATTACAAATAATTTGGTTTTCTCCTGAGGCTTCGGAAATAAATATCCGTGCTAAACGGAGGGGGACAATATGAGCTTCTCGAGTTAGTTGTATCAAATGCTGAGTGTAAAACACTGAACAGTACAGTGTGCATAAATAACTTGTACTATGTCAACTGTAAAGTGATACATGCACAGGTTTTCTACCTATATTATAGTAGCTCGTTTATGGCCCAGGTTGTAGAATGCACTCTTCGGATTAAATATCTGGGCATCTTCTTTGACAAGGATCTCATCATCAAATGATGAATGGGAACACAGCTGTGGCAAATACGTGTACAATGTGCACCCCCTTGATCATCAAGTCCAAATCGTTCCCCTCAAATACTTTTGAGTGGGCCCTAAATTAAAAGCAGTGTAGCAGGCGTGTGATTTCCCAGTTTTTTTTCCTGATTTCAGGATTTTCTTGAAATCTCCTTAAAGGTATCGTACACGTTTGGTAATGAGTAAAAACAAATATTAGCATAAAAACTTACTTGGTAACAAGCAACGGAGAGCTGTTGATAGTATAAAACATTGTAG
The DNA here is from genome assembly GCA_021014325.1 of Plazaster borealis. Lineage (NCBI taxonomy): Eukaryota > Metazoa > Echinodermata > Asteroidea > Forcipulatida > Labidiasteridae > Plazaster > Plazaster borealis. The sequence goes on along the minus strand of CM037476.1, from coordinate 13,158,200 downwards.
GAAACGACTCCCTCTGAAGCAACGTAGTTTTTTGAGAAAGAGGTAATTTCTCACTAAAATAATACAAACTTCTTGCAAGAAGTTTTTATTCCTATCTGAAAGCACACAAATTTGTACAACAAGGGTGTTTTTTTTATTTCATCATTTTCTTGCAACTTCGATGACCAATTGAGCCCAAATTTTCACAGGCTTGTTATTTTATGCATGTTGGATACACCAAGTGAGAACACTGGTCTTTGACAATTTCCAAACGTGTTCAGTGCCTTTAAGCTATTATTTGACTCTTCTTAATTGCAAGCAAACTTTGATGTCATTAATACAAATCATTATAGTGATAATTAAAATTAAAGAGCTTAAAAATTGTCTTGAAAGAATTATGCAGTCACCAAAGGGAGAGAGAAGTAGTCTACTTACACTGTGTCTGCTCTGTAGTTTTGTATTTCGGGTGATCATAGAGTCTGTAATGTACAGTGTATGTTCAAACCTCCTGAATTGTAACATCTGGGAGTTCAGGGTCTAAAATAAAGGGGGAACCCATGCCTGCAACAGTGCAACCCAGTTTCAGGAATTTTCACATTAAATCTCATCCCTCGGGCAAGCCAAAATTCATATTATGAAAGCGAAAAACAATCTGCTTGCCAACAGTTAGGTGACCAGCCAAAAATTCCAAATCATACCATAGAGAATTGATCACCCTCTTTGACTGGTTCCCTGCTAAGTTTTGCTTCTACCTAGCAGAAAAATTGTTTGCAAAATTTTCTGCTTGAAAGAGCTAGCTATGAACTTGGGCCCTAATCTGATATCTAGTGTAATTAGTTCTTGTGAGAGCAAGGCAGATTTTTCAGTAGTATTTGTAAGGGCACCTCACACAATCTGAGGGAATTTTCAATTTCTACTATGAACATTTTCAGGATCACCCATGTATGACTTGGGCCCAATTTCATAGAGCTGCTTAAAAACAAAAATGAGCAGGATACCAGTCACAAATTGTATGTAAAATGGTATTTCGGCTGACTACATGTACCTAAATTCTGGTTGGCATCATTTTGTTGTGCTTGGCTACTTTTTGTGCTTTAAAGCAGCTCTTCGAAATTAGGCCCAGCTGGGTGTGGAGGCAATTTAAAGCAGCTCTTCGAAATTAGGCCCAGCTGGGCATGGAGGCAATTACCTGCTGTTGCCTCTGTGATGTAGTACCCTTTCTCTATGGTAGTACATTGTACACATCAGGCCTGCAACACTTTGTAGTGTCTCGTGCCATGTGTCTCCTGCCATACATGTATGTTGATTGTTTTCCCTTCCAATCTGTTCACATTTTTATCACAATAGACTGTGCAAGTCTCGCGTTCATTCGAACTTCCAACCATATGGAGTTTTACGTGGGCGAGATTTTGTTTCGTCCATTATTTTAGTTTAACGTAGTTTATGACTGTGAAAACGTTGTTGGGAATGTAATATTTATATACAAAAAATGAAAGTAAAATCGATTCAACAATTATAACGAAGAAAACCTGAGAATTAAACTTGACCTCAGCTTCCGGTTACTGCAAAAATTAAGAGTTTTGTGCTCACCTCCGATCACTAAACTTATGTAAACGCTTGTTTTGGATGCACGATGATAATCACCAGATGCTGTAATGGCAACGCAAAGCCTTTTCTTTGCAGTCTATGGTTGTTTAGGCGTCAATGTCCTCTATAAACTGCGTCAAGCGTTAATTTTACGCCCGTGTGACAACCGGGTTAGTTAAGATCAAATAAGCATCCTTGTCCCAGAGTTTTTGTACATGTACATACATGTCATGATCAACAATACATAGCCCTACATGTCATAATTTATGCAGGCATGCAATTGTTAAGCTGATCAGCTGATTGTCTTGTTTTTGGTTTCTCAGCTTTGAACATTGAAAAGTGCAGGCAAAGTCTTGTGCCTGGTGCTTTCCAGGCACAAACTGCAGTCCAATCTCTCTTTATTATCCAATAATTTATACTCGCCAAGAATGCCAAGATGCCTTACTGAAATTAAGATGATCTGTCCAGTTCTTATAAAATGTAGTTTGAGTAAGTCGTCTTGGTGCAGACAAATTATATGTATCAGAGCAAGTGAACTTCTTAGGTTGAGCAATCATGCTGCCACCATAGTGGTCAGGTACCCTGTATCCAGTAACTAGTAATGGATGCCAATATTCATTGTACAAAAAGGAACCAGACTATTTTTCCTTCCAGCCTTGGTTTAGTTACATTGAGTTGAATAGGAGAAAATCAAGATGACCAACCGCACTATGATGTAAGGTCTATTGACTTTGGAAAATAAATTGTCTGAATCAGAATGGCAAGTCAATTTCTTACAATGTACATAACTTGTAGGTTGAGCAATATTAACTTGAGGAGATAAATTATCTTCACCAAGTAAAAATAAGTTGACTTGGTGAGATAAATTATCTGGATACATACTTGTTTCAAGTGGATGACACTCATTGGGCAAGTCCCTGTATAGTTTTGTACAGTGTTGTTACTTGATACTGTAATTCAGCTACAGTTACCAGGTGCTACTGGTGAACTTTGACATTCTCACCAGCCCTGCACCAGGCATTTTGACAGCACTACTGTATGCGCGATTTATAAAACCATCGGTCTCCCTGGAATTCCTCTATGACCAATGACGTAAATCCACCACCTCTCTGCCTGCTGCATGTCCAGGGAATGATGGGGGGGGGGGGGTGCTAAGGGGAGGGATGGGTGGGCAATTGATGACTAGAGGTGATATTTACAGTCTGGCATAATAAGGAAAGAGATTCTTGGAGAAGTCATAATTATTTGTAGAATGTCAGGATGGGTAGTGTGGAGGTTTCATTGATGTTCAAGCATTGCATCTTGTTTTATTCTGTGAGGGTACATGTACACACATGTATGGAAGTGTATTTAGGACATGGTTAAAAAAAACTATTCCGTACGTACGGATGACTAATTTGTACGTACAGTACAAATTTACGTACAGTACAAATTAATGTTTTATACGCTCAGATTACTATAATTCTGTACGAACATACAAATTAGTCAGGGGGCCTACAGTGTATGTATCATCCATACGTACGAATTACTGTTCCGTACCAGGGATCCGTACGTATGAATTAGTAATTCATACATATATGTACAAGAATAGTTTTCTGTACGAATTACTATTCCGCACAAACAGATTACGTTTGAATTCCGTACAAATGAGTAATTTATACTGAATATGTAATCTGTTTGTTCAATTACTAATTTGTACACGTGTACGGAACAGGGTTTTTTCACTACATGTACGTATGTCCTAAATAAATAAAATTCCATAGGGAGGAGCTCTAATGCTGTAGCAGCTGTCAATGCTTGAAAATATGTGTTTATTTTTGTGAGAATTGGGACAACAATTTTTACAACAGTTTGTCCTGTAGCAGGTCGTAAAAAGCAATAAAATTACTAACTTTAAAAACAAATGACGCTCTTACATGTAACTGGTACTTGTTCATTTCCTAGAATCAAATTCTTAAGTCATGTTTTTGTCCATTCCTCAATGTAGAATTTAAATTTGGTACAACGACTATCAAACGGCTGAGAAACACAAACTTTCACACAATTTTGCACATGAATTGCTTAAATGACCTTTTGCAGTACACACTTTCCCTAAATAGCCAAATTTGTCTGGGTACACGGCGAGTGTAGCAGGCTTAAGATTTACACAGAGGACATGGCCTCTGTTGCCCCTAGTCATGGCCTTGGTGCCCCTTCAAAAGTTTCCCCTATTTTAAAATGTCTCCAATTAAAATTAAAATGGCCTTGCCCTCTCAAAGATGAAACTCCAGGCCAGCTGTAGGGCTACATTGTATATTTTTAGGAACGTATGTACATCCAGGTCCGGCCAGGGCAATAAGTACACATTTCAGAACCAACACTCCTCCCAAAGAGATTTTACACATGGTTGTACCCGCAAGTTTACTACTATTTATAGTTTATAGTACTTCTTACATCAATCATATCAATTGGTTATAAATTCAAAATATCTGTATCATACACGTACAGCTGTATTATACGCCAGTAGCCTACCGGTTAGTGTACACGTATACAATTTTGTAGCGTGTACTATACGTACATTGCTTGTATAACCTAATTTTGATTTTCTGGTCCATAAAAGATCAATGGCAATTTTCACTGAGCTGTTTGCGCCTGCAGTGTTGTGTGGACAAGGCATACATGTAATTTGCACTGAATTGAGTGTCAATCTTCTATCCTTTTTGTGTTGAAATGATGTGTCTACATGTGTTGAAATGACGGACACAGTTTTAATAGAGGGTCTGAGGGTATAGATTGAACAAATTCCATAGATCTCTCACCATCTGCAAGATAGCATCTTTGGAAGATGTTTCTTAACACATTAGAATCCCAATTAACAGACTACATGTATCTAGAGTATGTGAATACAGTCAGCACCAGCCAAGGATTCTCATCATTAGTGTACTTGATTGAGTTAAACCAGGTTTTCTTGTCGGCGAGATGGACCACAAACAATGCCAGGCACTTTGAACATCTTGTTAAATTGCAGACCAAATAGATCTGTGCTATAATAAGTTTTGTGGCAAGTACATCATGCACCAGAGTTGTCATCGAGTCTTTTAAAGGGCAAGTCTCATATCTATCTACATGTAGTAAAGTCCAAGTCAAATCACAGGAGGCCTGGAATTACGAGGAGGCCATGGCCAGCCTCTATTGCCCATAGCAAGTGGCATTGGTGCCCCTTCAAAAGTTTCCCGTAGACTTTAAGATTTTCCAATGGACGTGCCCTTCGCAAAATGAAAATAGCCTTGCCCTCTCAAAGATGAAATTCTAGGCCAAGCAATACAAGCAACCATCATGGTAGTGATTTTGAAGCTATAGCATGGCGTCCATCTTGGCAGCTTGATTTATTTTTGAACTGTACTCGGTTTCCCAAGATGCATTGCGGTGGATTTTTAAGATGGCGCTTGTGCAGATAGCCTATTCAAGAGAATCATAAAGGGAAATGATATAATATTGTTGTTTGTGGAGAGTAAATTATTCCTCTGTTGCCTCATTGAAGTATCAGGCCTGAATCTTGTACTTCAATACTTGCCATATTTTACAGTATCTGAAATAAAAAGTTGCATCCCCTTTCTGCCGCTTCCCAGGTTGTATCGTAAACTTGGGTGTGATCCCTGGCTACACGGCAGTTTACGGTTGTATGGCTTCTGACTGGCACCCCCGAACAAAGATATTGACAAAATAGGGAGACCGCCAACATAGGGCTAGAGCTCAATTGGTAGAGCGTCGGCACGTTAATCCGGAGGTCGTTGGTTCCAATCCCGCTCTAGACAATTTTTCTTTGTTCTCCCCAATTCAATACTTGCCAGTGAGTGGTCCTCTGGCCAATTCATCTAATGTACATACGTAAATGTAGCTTCACATGCACATTACATGTTTGTTAACCTGATAATTAAAGGACTTTTCTTTGTTCTCCCCAATGGTTTTGTACACAAATATATTCTCTCCAGTTTTAATGTCCTTTAAGGGTGGTCTCCCACAAACATAGTGTTAGCCAGAGGGGTGTACGGGTGTTTTTTGGACACCCTTGTTTTATCTGTCATTTACATACATTGTACAAGTAAATATATTGTAAGTGAACAACTTGGACACACAGTTTTTTTTAATTTCCAGCAAATTTTGACATCCTTTTACCAAATCCTGGCAAAAACCTTGCCCACAAGGGACTAAGTTTGGGCCATTGGTTCTCTTGCTAATAGTTGCTGTCAATTCTGAAAATGTCTTTAACAGTCGATTGAAATGTGTTGACAATTTGACTAATTGTGGAGAACAGTGGAGGTAATGATTTTCACAATATGCAACCTGTTTTGAATGAGTTCAGTGGATGGGCTTAATTCCAAATAATATGAAAATCAATCCAGATAAATGTGCAACAATGACTGTATGCTTTAATGAAGAATATCCCTTAGCTTCCTCCGCTACAAATTCCATCCACTGATCTCCACACTGTCGATTGTGTTAATTATTGGCGTCTTAATTAGTTCTGACCTCAAATGAGATTAACATGTTAAATCAGATTTATCGTAAAGCTACACACATTTGTAGCAGTAAGATTTAAAGGCACTGAACACGTTTGGAAATTGTCAAAGACCAGTGTTCTCACTTGGTGTATCCCAACATGCATAAAATAACAAGCCTGTGAAAATTTGGGCTCAATTGGTCATCGGATTTGCAAGATAATATTGAAAGAAAAACCACCCAGGTTGTTGTACAAATTTGTGTGCTTTCAGATAGGAATAAAAACTTCTTGCAAGAAGTTTTTTATATTTTAGTGAGAATTACCTCTTTCTCAAAAACTACGTTACTTCAGAGGGAGTCGTTTCCTACAATGTTTTATACTATCAACAGCTCTCCTTTGCTTGTTACCAAGTAAGTTTTTATGCTATTATTTGTTTTGAGTCATTACCAAACAAGTACGATACCTTTAATCATGCCTAAACTATTGAAAAAATTCCACTTATCCATTCCAGATTTATTAACATTTTATAACGGTTACATCTTAGACCATTGACAGAGTATGCAGCCCCAGTATAGAATGAAGGGTTCTAGAGCTCATGTCAACAAATTGGAGATTATTCAAAACTGTGCTCTTAAAAGTATGTTGGGCTTGGGTAAATGTAAGTTACGATCATGCGCTTATTAATTGCAATTTTAGTCCCACTCCATGACCTCAAAAATGATCTTTACATCAGCTTTGCAACAAAACTGAAAGATTCTGGCGTGTTCCATCAGTGGTTACCCAAGCCACGAGGTGGTAGGGTGCAATATCAATTAGGGAACAGTAACAATCTTTCCGAAATTAAGTGCAAAACAAACAGTCTACAAAAGTTCTGATAATGTACATGTACCTTAGTTTGTCAGTATTTTGAACCAAGTATAACTTTCTCCTTTTAAAGTGTGTGCTATGTTTTTGTTTTCTGAATGTACATGTATTTTAGTTTTCATGCAGTGTGTAAATCCGTAACTATTTTTAAAGAAGTAATTTTATGTACATTGAATTGTTTTTAAATTGTAAAGTTTGTGGCAATTTAGCCCCTGGGCTAAAATAATAATAAATAACAACCTGTGTTTGGCTGTTGGACGAACACCTAAAAAGTAAAGCGATGATGTCCTCGCTTTGTCAAAATACCCGGATTCCTATCATATTCAAAACCACGATCGATTTACACGTGTACAGTAGACCATGTAACCTTTGATTACAAAAATGGAACAATTGAACTTCACAGATTTTTACACGTGGCGCACAGGATTGGCCAATGAACAACCTCCTTTTTACCTCTAGGCGAGGGCGCCCTACTCTTGTTCATAAGGTCTAGATACTAAACTCTGTGTTTCTTGAATGAAAATATTTGTGTTTTAACCAACAACTCTTTTTTTCTGTTGTTTGTGCATGATAAACAGGGTCCAGTAGCTGTTTTAAGGTGTAACTGATGCCAAGTTCACCAAACTAATATCCCCTAACGAAGAGTGCTGTGTTAGTCAGCTTTGCAAAGGGGCATGACTAGATACGACCCTTGGTGGCATGCTACATGTAGTTCCTGACCTTCCAGACATTTGTTAACCGTGCATGCTGTCTGTTGCGCCAGTCTATAAACAGCCATGCTTTTTACTGTTTGCTACGGTTATCTAACATTGTCCACCGCTTGGCGTGACCACAGACAGAAGTCGTTGGTGATGAACGCCCTGCGTTCCCACGGCGCCAAGGCTAGCATCTCCTTCAGGAAGATTCTCCAGGAGGGCGTGGTCACGGATGCGGAGAAGATGAGGGCATCGCGTCTCTGCGAGACGGGACAACAAGACATCATCTCACAGCTTCTTAATGAGAAGAGGGGAAAGCAGATGCTGGTGGTCCATCCTAAGGTATGTGTACAAATATTCAGATTTGAATTTGTTTGTGTCTGCCTGGTGACAAAAAATGCAGTAATTTTCTAATAAGGGAAATCATGCTCTTTGATCGTGGCCGAGCGTTCTAGTTCATCGGACCCGAGTTCTGGTGTTGTCAGCAGTAGAGTCTGGGTTCGAATCCCGGTCATGTAGGGTGTCATGGCCGAGAGGATAAGAGCACCGAACTCAAGCTCTGGTGTTTCTGTTCAGCAGAGTGTGGGTTCGAGTCTCGGTCGTAACACTTGTGTCCCTGAGCAAGACACTTACATGTAACTATAATTGCTTCTCTCCACCCAGGGGTAAATGGGTACCTGTGAGGGCAGAGATGGATCTTGTGATTGATTTAGCCGAGTAGCGCATGTCTACTTCACTCATACTTACCTGTAGAGCTCAATACTATTTTTGCATATTTCCCTATACCGGCAGGTAATACCGCTAAGATTTTACATAGCGCCCTCTATTGGGCCACCCATAGCGCCCCGTGGTACACCACATGATCCTCCTCTTTTCTCTTAGCGGCAGGTCGGGTAAGACGTGTTTTGGATAAGCTCCGTTATAAGAAAAACATTACGTCTTATTCCCGTTTTTATTGCCTTGAGAGATTTTTTCAAGTGAGAAAAGAAGTTAGTGTATACGTAAGCTGTGTGTAGAGTGCTTTTTTTGAGTGTGTAAAGTTGAAGATGAAGCATTTTGGGAGGAATCCTTCTGTCGTAACCGGGGGCAAATACTCCCCCCCCGGGACAGACCGAATCCTCGGTGGACTGTATTGGTGACGTTTCGTTGCCGGGCCAGTCTGCCGTCCAGCGCCCGCAGCCTCTGGTGGCTACGGGTGCTGGCAGTCCCGCTGGCGGAGTCGCGGGGCCGAGTACTCGGTCCCCGGCATCGACCAAGGGTAGCGGGACTACCAAACGAAAGGCAGGTTCAGGCAAGGGGCGGGTTACCCAGGCCCCCGATGCCGGAACTAAAGCCAAGAAGGGTCGACAGGGTAAACGAGGCGTAGTACCGGGCCTCTCCTTACCCTTCGATCCTCCCCCGAGCAGAGAGCTGCGCGATGGGACAAGCCTTCATGGCTCAGTGGGCTCCAGTCACCCATGTCCCCCCGGTTCTGTGGAGTACAGCACAGGCGGCCGGGGCGAACTATTGACCGGGTTCCCCGACCACGCAGCGCCTGCCCAGCCAATATTCGCTCGTAGACCCCAACCACACTACTGTGGGGGGGGGGAATTTGTTGCGCAGGCTGTATACTCCCCAGGGAGATGAGATGGTTGAAGGAATGAATTCATTGTAAATGGCTCAGTGACCAGGGGTAATAATGTTGGAAGCGCTTTGAGACGCCCTTCGGGTGTGAAAAGCGCTATATAAAACTGGTTATTATTATTGTTATGACACTTGTGCCCTCAAGCAAGGCACTTTTAAAACCATAATTGCTTCCTAAAAAGTTGGGAAGGTAAACTGCTCTATTGTACCAGCCATGTTCCTAGTGGATGATACCCATGACTGTTTCAGCCTCAGGGGTACATGTAAGTGGCAATGCGCCCTAGTGACTGTTGAATTGGGTCGAAAGCCCAAATGAGTTAAGTGTAGCCCTCACCTTGAAGTTGCCATCCAGGTGTGTGATTTTAGGTGATATCTCATCTAAAAAAAAAAAAAAAGAGCTGAGGACTGTAACCAAAAGGTTCTTGAAATCTACTAAACATGCCAAAAGCAGACATACAATTTTTCAGCTGATAAGCTGATTTCCTCGTTTGGTTGTTTCAGCTGTGCCATTGAAAGTTGAAAAACACTGGACAAAGTCTGTCTGAGCCTGGCACTTTCCTCTTTTTATTCCATCATTTATTTATTTTTCCCATAGAACTGCCTTAGAAGCACAAAACATCTTTGCTTACCAGAATAAAGTTTAATGTACCAGCCAAAATGCCACATAACTTAATACCATTTGTGACAGGTTTCCTGCAAACTTTTGCTGAGCATAACTTTGTGAAGCTACATACAGTCTCTGTTGAAGTAGCCCTACATGATTGAAGTTGGGCCCACTGCTGGCTAAATGCCACAGCCCTCCAAATTTCTGGGCAAAAAGTGGGAAAATTTGGGCACAGCAAGAAGGAAAAAACAATGGCCAGAGAATGCAAAAAAGAATACTTAGGCCGATACTTAAAAATACTTATTATCAGTTCTTAGAAATTGGTACATTTACTTCTGTTTTTATTTGTGTAAGATTTGGGAAAAATTAACCCCTCTGCCCCGTACCTAACCAAACAGTCCCATGCCTTAAATCCATGCAAAACCATCGGAATATTCCTGTCAGACCAGTCTAAAATTATGAAGTTTAAAGGCACTGTACACATTTGGTAATTACTCAATTAGCATAAAAACTTACTAGGTAACGCGCAACGGAAAGCTGTGGATAGTATAAAACATTGTGTGAAACGACTCCCTCTGAAGTAACGTAGTTTTTGAGAAAGAGGTAATTTCTCACTAAAATATTTGAATCTGAAAAAGACTGAAGCCTTTTTCAGGCATTTGAAAGCACACAAATTTGTGCAACAAGGGTGTTTTTTCTTTCATTATTTTCTTGCTTATACTTTCTTGTTATTTTATGCATATGTTGGGATACACCAAGTGAGAATACTAGGCCCAATGTCATGGCTCTGCTTGCCGTAAGCAAAGAATCGACGCTTACGGAAGCAGGGAATTCTGCGCTTACGTCAAGAGTATTTCATGGGTTAGCAGGGAATTTTTGCTTGTGCGTGTGCGTACTACACGCTACTAGGCGTTCTTCGCTTACACAGCTAGCACAGAAATTCGGGGCTTGCACAGTAAGCGGAGAATGGAGATCGTAAGCACAGAATTCTGCAGTCACCAGAGCCATGAAATTTGGCCCTGGTCTTTGACACTTACCAAGCGTGTCCAGTGCCTTTAAACTGTAATGAAGAACATACGTACATGTTCAGTGAGTGTAATAAGGTGAAGTAATTTCCTGAGCAAATCAAAATGGGGGATGAAAATAGTTCAATTATAGGGAGGGGAAATACTGCTCGAAATTTCAACAGTATATCCAACTCCAAGAATGGATAGGTACATAAAGGCAGTGGCGGAACCAGAGTTTGGTGGGGTTGGGGGCGGGAAGGATCAATCAATCAATCATACAAAATTTATAAAGCGCCTAAATCAAAGGTTTGCTCAAAGGCGCTGAGGCACAGAAGAATTAAATTGATGGTAAGCCTCCTGAAACAAGAGGGCTTTCAGAATCGTCTTAAATAGTGTTGAAGGATGTTGTGACCCTGATGTGACCCTGATGTGACCCTGATGTGACCCTGATGTGACCCCTCTCCTGATCAGAACCTTTACCCCCAAATGAGATCAAAGAAAAAAACAACTGTATTGATTAGCACTGTATAAAATCCTGTGCCAAAAGCAATTTTTTACTTTTATTCAAATCAGTCTGTGAGTTTCCTAACCAAATGAAATGGAAGGAAATGCTTGTGAGATCAACATTTCCCGCTTGTGAATGTTGGAATTAGGCAGTGCGGGATCGTGATACATTTATGTACACTCTAATCCCTAATCCAGACCTTTAATCTTATTGTTGGTAGAGTACACTATGTGTATAAAGATCTCAACATTTAAATTATTTCCTTATGCTCCCCAGCAACCCCCCTCAAAAAAAAAATTATACTAATGTAAATGCCCAAGTGCCTTGATCTGTAACCCATAGACTAAGGCTTATCGCATTGTTATGGTTCTGTTTTGAAGTGTTTGTTTGTCTGGTTGAAAGAGTCTAGACAAATTGTTTGTCTGGCTGAAAAAGTCTAGACAAACTGGGCTTTGCTGTTTAGGTGTGATGATCAAAACCTTGTCACATTGCTAGCCGTGTCAGTTCCAACTGTACGCAGTATTTTTGTGCCCAAGATAATTCTCCCCAGAAAATTTCACCGTCTGAATCACTACAACTCATATGACTTGTACATGTAAGTTACCGTTTCAGTTACTCATACCTGTTGCTGATACTGATAGTGTATTAATTGTTGCATGCTGCAGTCCTGGAATTTCATCTTTGAGAGGGCAAGGCCATTTTAATTTTGCGAAGGGCACTTCCATTGTATAATCTGAAAGTCTATGGGACACTTTTGAAGGGGCACCAAGGCCAAGACCAGGGGCAACAGAGGCCATGGCCTCCGTGGCCTTCGTGTAATTCCAGGCCTGATGCTGGGAGTGTGATGGGGTCCATGGTGTTTTGTACCCCTTAGGGGGCTAATGGCACCCGAGGCGGTGAGGCTGTACAAAACCGGACCCCATCACAGCGTGCAACAATTGTTATTGTAGTGTAATAGTCCTCTTCTTTCGAGACGACCTGTTGGGCCCAATTTCATAAAGCTGTTTAGCAGAAATTCTGCTCAGCAAATTTCTTTACTAAGCAAGAGATGAGTGGGGTACCAGTCACAGCAATGGCAACTGTATGGTATTTTGGCTGGTAACCTATTTTTGCTAAGCAAGAGTTTTCTGTGCTTAGCAAGTTTTTGTGCCTACATGTACATGTACATGCTTTATGAAATTGGGCCCAGGCCTGTACAAACATACATGTAGATTTTCCCCTATGTGCAACGTAAAATAATAAATAATAATAATAATACGAGATATTTATACTGTATAGCGCATAATGCAGAAGCCTCTATGCACAACACAAAACATAAAAACAATGAGATGAAAATAATAGCAAGTTACACAAATAAAGATTTAAACAAATTAGTTTTTAAAAGTCCCTTGAAAATTTGAAGAGAGCTAGCTGGGCGAATATGAAGAGGTAAGTCATTCCATAATGAAGGTGCAATGTAGTTGAAGGCTCTTTGACCATAGAATTTAGTGGAAAAAGTACTTTGCGTCAGACGGGATTGGCCAGCAGATCGAAGAGGACGAACAGGAATATATTTACGGAGAAGATCTGATATATAGACAGGAGATAAGCCATGAACAGATTTGAATGTTAGAAGATATAACTTATACGATGCGCAGTTTGATCGGGAGCCACTGTATACAGTGTATACAGTGTATCTCTCCACGGCTAAGAATGTGTTGGCATTTTCTTTCAAACAAGAGCAAAGTTCAAGACATGTGCGCTGGGGATCTTCATACCTCTCTCCACCTCCGATAAACCTCCTTCCATAGATATTATAACCCTGATTAGATGAATTGGCTCTTGATGCAGTATGCCAGGCATGCTCCCAGTGCCTCTTCAGGAATGCTGCTTTCCTGACACCTTATGCCCAACAGGTTCATTTCTGCTACATGTGCTGGACAGTGTTCTTCAATTGGGTTTATTAAGGAATGTGTATATTCATAAAAAGTAGGAGTGTGTTGCTCGATACAGGAGGATAAAATTCATCAAAAGATAAATAACAAAAAGGTGACAAGACTTGGCAGAAGGTCGTTAAAAGGGAAATAAATTACAAACAATTTACAAGAGGCCTAACATAAAAGGACAAATGAACGAAATTAAACCCCCTAAGACTAGAGCCAAACACACAAAAAGCTGGAGATTAAAAAAATAACAAAATCGCATCCCCTTAAGGTGATCCCCTGGCTGCCACTTCCTAGGTTGTATCGTGAACTTGGGTGTGATCCCTGGCTACACGGCAGCCAACGGTTGTATGGCTTCTTATGGACATCCCCGAACAAAGATATTGACAAAATAGGGAGACCGCCAACATAGTGCTAGATAGCTCAGTTTGTAGGGCGCCGGCACGTTAATGGTTCAAATCCCGCTCTAGTCAATTTTTCTTTGTTCAACCCCAAATCATGTAATAATAATAACTAGTTTTTGTATAGCACTTTAAATTATCTACGGGTGTCTCAAAGCGCTCATCGTCATATATTTCCAGACAGGTTTTTTAAGCTTTTGAATTATGAGACCAATTTATGTAACACCTTGTACATGTAAGGGTTCGCAAGGTGCTGCGGCACATTCAGCAGCCAGTGCCAGAAACATCGGGGTAACCCCCTTTTCTTAGCAATAAGTGTAACTGGGTTCTTTTACGTGCATTACACAACACACGGGACCAACAGCTTTACGTCCCATCTGTAAGGATGAAACAGAAATGGTTTAGTGTCTTGCTCAAGGACACAAGTGTCAAGAGCGGGACTCGAACCCACACTTTTCTGATCAGAAACACTAGAGCTCGGGGGGAAAATCCACAGCACCACAGAGCCAAGTACATCATGTAGGTCAAAAATGTTTACTGGACCAGAATTCTTTTTACAGGACCAGAATCAAAATGAGAAGGAAAACAAAATTACACAGTTTAAAGGCAGGGTATACTTTTGGTAATTGTCAAAGACCAGTATCCTCACTCGGTGTCTCCCAACATGCATTGGTATTGGTATTGGTATTGGTTTATTTTCATTCCACTCGTGGCCCACAGGCCAAATTACTAGAATGTTACAATAATATAAAAACATAAAATAACAAACCTATGAAGTTGCAAGAAAATAACGAAAGAAAAAAATACCCTTTTTCTGTTGTTGCATAGAATTGTGTGCTTTCAGATGCCTGAGAAGCCTTTCTCAGATTCAAATTTTGGGGTGAAAAATTACCTCTTTCTCTAAAACTACAAGTACATTACTTCAAAGGGGGTCATTTCTCACAATGTTTTCAGCTCTCCAGTGCTCTTTACCAAGTAAGTTTTTATGGTCATTAACTTGTGGAGTAATTACCAAAAGTACACCCTGCCTTTAACATAAACTGTTTTTATTTGGACAAGCGCTGAGAGAAGATTGCTCTCATTTGTACTATGGGCAAGTACATGTATATCTTGATATACTCAACAGAATTGAAAGATATTACACAGTGAGGATAAAAACTGCTGTACTTTTTCGATCATGAGTTTACTGGCCCGATGCTAAAATCACTGACCTCCGACCTGCGGTCTAGTGTAAATCTTGAGCCCTATAGTCCACCTTTAACAAATAGAAGATGCCGAATTTAAAAGGTGTTTCCTTCCGTTTTGAAGCTGGGAGCTTTCAATCAGTAAATTAATGCGGAGTGGATCTCTGAAAAGATGTTAGTTATGTCTGATAGTCAGTTTGCTGAATGATTAAATGTCATTTCAGAGAAATCTTGTTGTTGTCACTCACCATCGTAAATGTCAAACATTTCTTGAGGGTGTACTTATCGGACGTCTAGTAATGTGGATTGGAAAGTTTCCATTTGCAACTTTTTGTTTGTCATTGTCAAAGTTGTGTTGTTCATAGTGCATGAAATCTGCCTGACGACTGACATTAATTGTGTGTAGTGCATTATACCTTGTACTGTACACTCAAGGATTTGACAAGTTTTAAACTGTTGTTTAATGGTTTCAGAAATGAATCTAAAAGCTTTTCTTAATTGCTGAATTGACTGAGACAGAAGATGGAAAGCGGATCTCGAAACAACCAGTAGTATCACATACAGTGTGTAAATGCTATGCATTAGCTGTACAATGTAATGCCTTTAGGCAAAAATCAACTTCTAGTTCTAAACACTGACTGCAGTCGAGGCAAGTTCAAAGTTGGCTTCCCAAACTTCAGTTTGGTCACAACCTGAACCTTCACAAAGGTCATTTTTTAGGTCACATGGTGTGTTGTGACCACTGTACCAGGGTCAATTCAATGGAAGTATACAGCATTGTAATACCCATATGAGATAAATCTTCGGAATCTAAATTAAAGTCGGCCAAGCATCCTAAAATGGAAACACCACAACAACTTTTGTAAAGAAGACAAACGAGATTTCAGTTTTAGACGTGGGAGGAAAACCCCAAAGAGAGCCACGCAATCAGGCAGGGACTGAAAACCAGGGTCCACAGAGGTGAAAGGCAGGGACAGAAACCTCTGAGCCAACCTTCTCATGGTGTTTGTTCAAATAAAATATGTTTACATGTTAAACTGTGTAGAAAGTTTCTTTGTTTCTTATTTAGATATGGATTGTGAAATAAACTCTTTCTGGAGAATATTTTGAGCTACAAGCCAGGCTGCGGTCTTGTGGAATTTTACCTGAAATTTGAGCTCTGCTTTTTCAATTTGGGAGCTTGCAATCCTAAAGTCATATTGTGAACTCTTTTTATCCAATTGAGTTTTCCCCAATTCTTTTTCTCTGAACACCTCGTTGTTTTAAACATCCTGTGTCTTTACAGCTTAAAAGTATTTCTTTGTTTGATGATTTCACAGCAATGTGTCGACCTCTCAAAGGACTGGACATCTTTCATCGGCACGGCAACCTCCAACGCCTCCCACTATAAGGGCCAAGACGTGACCCCGTCCTCCAACCTCAACTCAGTCTTCGTCCTGTTGGAGGCCTCCCCACCCAAGAAGGACCCCCAGGGGCGGCTCAACCTCCGCAAGGTGGCCAGGGAGCGCGTCGTCAAGCTTTCAGGTCTCACCACGCCTCTGGCTTGGAAGTCGGGGGAGCCCTTTGGGATACTCGTCAAGGCATCGGCCAACAACTTTGGGCTGGTAGGGTCAGCTTACCTGGAGGGAGTGTTAGAGTTGGATGATGGGCTTCTAGTGGAGCAGATAGTCTGTAAGTTATGGCAATAGTTGTTTATTTAAAGAGGGGCTGCAACTGCAAGGTCAAATTCAGTTTTGTGATCCATCCATTTTCCAATAGATAGAGTCTTTATGAATTTTTTTTTTTTTTTTACAAGTTTCTTACCTCAGGTTAAAACGGTGTATAAATGCCACTGTGTTTGATACCCTTCAAGTGCAATTTTGATTAAAATCCAAAAAACGTTTGATGAGGTCACATTTCAAACATGGTCTGTACATTTTTGTACAGACAGTTTTGAGTTCATTCCTGAATTTTGATGTTAAATCAATCAAAACTGCATTGTAGTTAGGTAGAACCTTGATATGACTGTGAAGTAGGGTACTAATGCAATTTTATTGCTGAAAATGATAGCTGAGGGTGTCTAGATTCAGAATCTGGCGGGTGCCCACTTGGCACCCTTGGGCAATTTTATATATTGACGTCAATAAAGGAATGTTATTGGCCCAATGACCAGGGCACTAATGTAAAGCGCATTGATACGTTTATTGTAAAATACGCTTTATAAGAACTTGTTATTTATTTATTTAACAGGTTAGTAAGCACCACTTCTCAACTTGCCCTGTGAGCTACTAAAATCTGTGCTACGAACTTGTTAAAAATGCTCATATTTCTTCCTTTTCAGATGTGAATAAAACATGTTTTGAAAAGTGTTAATTTATTTTCGAGTGTGTGAATGTAACTTCATTTGACCGTTAAACTGGTTGTGATTGCTACCATTAATACATCAGATAGATACATTTATTAAAATCCGGGCTACTAAAACTTCCTGGGGGCAAGTAAAACCCACAGTTGAGCTCGGTGGGCTACTTTCAAAAAGCTTTAGGGCAAGCAGGGTTTGCCCTTAACTTTTTCAGTGACTAGCCAGCAGGACCAGTTAGCTTGTCATTTCACTGGTCTGCCAGGTTTGTCACTAGTCCATATTTCACATTAGGCATGCTTTTCAACATTGAACTTTATAAATTTTGGTTTTTACCCATACACCGATGTGTGTTGTCCCCGATGCAAATTTAACATCTATTATAAACATTGAACTTGCCAGCCAGACCACTTGGAGTGAATTTTGACTGGTTCTCATACGTGTATTAACTGGCATTTGGCCAGCGGACCACTGTTTTAGGGAGAACGCTGGCTCTTAAGGTCTGTCATTCTTAATGATATCACTTGTTTTCTACTTCCCAGGTGTGGATACCATTGGAGAGCCATTCAACCTCGTCAACCAGGACCCCAACACCCCATCCCCAAAACAAAACCAACCCCAGTCTCCCTTCCAGCGTCCCCCGTCGGGGAACAACGTCATCCAAAGAACCAGCGCCTCCCGCAAGGACCCCAGCCTCCTCCGCCGAAAACACTCCCAGGAATTCCTGAAGAAGATGGAGGAGCAGCAACGCCGCTCCGTGTCTCGGAAATCATCCTCGGAATCCAGTGACCCTGGCGCGATCTCGTTTGAAATGACGAGCCCCGGACCGGATGATGAGGTGATGTTGGAAACGGAGAACGCCCCCATATTTGAAATTGGAAGTGATCCGATCGTCGTCGGCCAAACTGAATGGTTGAACGAGAGTAAATTGTCCTCTGGAACAGGGCCCTCCAGTGGCAGTTCTGCAAAACCGCCAAACATTCTGGTGTACACTGGCGCCGACGACAAAACAGCTAAGCCCGGATTTGAGACCACTGTGGCTTTCCTGGAAAAGTTTGTGCGTCGGGACGGCTACGTTGTCTACCAGCTGAAAGAATCGCAGCTATTGACGCATCCGTGGGTCGATAACTGCGCTTTGCTTGTCGTTGTAACCAGCATTGAGACAATGCAACAGGATGCGTTGAGGAGGTGTACCGACTATGTCCAATCGGGAGGGCAGCTTCTTGTACTGAGCGGTGGCAGCGTCCAGCCCAAGGAGAATCTTGGTGTCTGTACCATCGACTACTCCGCATCCCTGGACAACAACAAGATCCAGTTTAAGGCACTGTGCTCGGGAGATGCGTCACCTGTCGGCATGTTCACAGGTAGCCAAGTCAAGGTCCTTGGAGAGAGCCAGGGAAATGCAGTCATCACAGAGACAACGTTTGAGGGGAGCACAGGAAAAGTTATTGCATCACAAGTGAGTAGAAGTGTATAGAATATTGAGTTTGAAATTGGTTGTGATTTCTTATTTTTAAAATATTTTGTATGCAAGTTCACCCCCAAAAAGGCTCAAAAGCCACTCTTGGAAAGGGACTACACTTAACAAATTAAACTTAAAACCTGTACTAAGTAATGCGGCCTTCTAGTTGTACTTCACAGAGGCGATGGAGGCAATTGACTCCATGCCCCCGGTCATTGCCTTTGTGCCCCTTGAATTGTTCCAGTAGAAATTTAAATTTCCCTCATGAATGTATAGAGAACAAAACTGCCTTGCCCTGACAACGAGGGCGTATCAGGCCTGTACGTATGCGCACTTGTGTGGTACACTGTACGTTGTACACTGTCACTTTAAACATCGTATTTCCTGATAGTGTCAAGGTTAAATATTTTCATATTACAGGGCTAACCCTTAACACTAGCTCAGCGTATCGTACAGCAAAAACTGCTACGGACTAGTACTTCTCAACTTGCCCTGTGGACTACTAAAAGCTGTGCAATCTACTTGTTTATAATTTATAGTATGGTAATGCAAATCTTCCTTTTCATTATATGTGAATAACAGATTTTTGAGAGTGTGAATGTTACCATTACATGTACTTGCACATGTACAGTACATGTAATAAAGCCATTTAAATCCCCCAGATTGCACAGTAGAGCTCTTTAAACCAAGCATTAACATCAAGTAAAAAACACTCCAAGAACCTTGTTTCAATTCAGCAAAGTTTGCCCCACAGTTTTGAAAAATCTTCAGTTGGAGAAAGAGGCCTGCAGTTTGTGTATGATTTCTGGTCGTGTCAATTTCACCGGACTCAAGCTCTGGTGTTTCTGATCAGCAGAGTGTGGGTTTAAGGCCCATGACACTTGGTGTCCTTGAGCAAGACACTTAACCATTATTGCTTTGTCCTCCGGATGAGGGAAAGCCGTTGGTCCCATGTGCTGTGTATGCACGTACATGTACATACATGTATGTAATTTCAGAACCCAGTTACCGTTATCGCTAAGAGAAGGGGTTTGCCCCGTTGTTTCTGGCAGTGGCTGCTGAATGCGCCGCGGCACCTTGTAAACCCTTGAACATGTAAATGGATCTCATAATTCAAAAACTTCAAAAATGTGTCTGGAAATAAAAAATTGTGAACTCTTTGAGACGCCCGTATCGTTATAGTGCTGTATAAAAACTGGTGAATATTATTGCAATTAATTTTACCACAATGTGCAATACGTACAAGCATGGAGGAATAAGAACTTACGTGTTCTTATTCCTCCATGGTACAAGCAATTTTTTTGTGGTGCAGTATGTAAGCATGTGTGAGTATCGTGTGCTTTTCCTCTGTGCAAATTTGTTATCACTCCAAGAACAACTAAATTACAGTTCTGTGAGATTGACATAAATGTCCTGTGGGATGAGCTCTGAAGTAAATTATCGCCAGCAAATTAAATTTGAGGGGGAACAATGTACTGCAGGGAAAATGTGCAAAGAATTACTTGTACCCATAGAATTCATTACACATTGTACATGAAAGACCTTTTCAGTGAAGTCAAATGTAAGACGTTGTGATAGATCACAAGACTTGTAATTTAAGTTGTAGGCCTACAACTCCTCAGTCATGACAGCGCCCCCAACTTTTTGGATGGGGTGCTTTAATAGGCAGGTCCAAGCTTATGCTGGCAAAATTTCATCTTTATAAAAAAAACCACAAAAAACAGGCGTCATTTTGAAGCTAATTAATTGAAGTTTATGATTCAAAAAGAAAATGGGGAAATCGGACAACGTTTATGAATGCCAAGGTCAACAATCACTTAAATATTTGTTTACCGTGACGTACGGGACATTTTAAAATTAGATGTGGGGTACAAGAGTGTTGCAAGGACAAATTTCGTAAATAGTGGGGAACTAAAGAATCAAGAGCTTACATGTAGTTACACTCAAAAACAAAATTCAGCTTGCTCAACTACTTATGCAAATTAGGTGCCGTCATAGCATGACATGTCCCGTACGTCACAAATTGACTTGCAGTTTTTTTTTTTTTTTAAAACATAGAAAGAAGTAACATTTGAAAAAGATTTTTTTTTTTTTAAGTTCTAATTTATGTTAAGCCCCAACTAGGGCTAGGCATAAACATTTTTATTTACTACTGGATCTCGTTAAAAATCATAGGTAATGAATGTGACGTACGGGACATTTTGTGACATACATGTACGGGACATGCATAGTGCATTCTAAAGGGCCCAAAGAGGAGGCACCCCTTGTTAATTTGTTTACATGTTAGTACTTCCATTTTAAACAATTCAGTATTTGTTTCCACACACTTTTTCGTTTGCAAAGGAACAAGTTTCTGACCAGGAGCAAGTTTCTGACCAGAAACAAGTTTCTGACCAGGAGCAAGTTTCTGACCAGGAACAAGTTTCTGACCAGGAACAAGTTTCTGACCAGAAACAAGTTTCTGACCAGGAACAAGTTTCTGACCAGAAACAAGTTTCTGACCAGAAACAAGTTTCTGACCAGAAACAAGTTTCTGACCAGAAACAAGTTTCTGACCAGAAACAAGTTTCCGACCAGGAACAAGTTTCCGACCAGAAACAAGATTCTGACCAGGAATAAGTTTCTGACCAGAAACAAGTTTCTAACCAGAAACAAGTTTCTGACCAGAAACAAGTTTCCGACCAGGAACAAGTTTCCGACCAGAAACAAGATTCTGACCAGGAATAAGTTTCTGACCAGAAACAAGTTTCTAACCAGAAACAAGTTTCTGACCAGAAACAAGTTTCTGACCAGAAACAAGTGTCTGACCAGAAACAAGTTTCTGACCAGAAACAAGTTTCTGACCAGGAACAAGTTTCTGACCAGAAACAAGTTTCTGACCAGAAACAAGTTTCTGACCAGAAACAAGTTTCTGACCAGAAACAAGTTTCTGACCAGAAACAAGTTTCTGACCAGAAACAAGTTTCCGACCAGGAACAAGTTTCCGACCAGAAACAAGATTCTGACCAGGAATAAGTTTCTGACCAGAAACAAGTTTCTAACCAGAAACAAGTTTCATCTGACCAGAAACAAGTTTCTGCATGTTCTGACCAGAAACAAGTTTCCGACCAGGAACAAGTTTCTGACCAGAAACAAGATTCTGACCAGGAATAAGTTTCTGACCAGAAACAAGTTTCTGACCAGAAACAAGTTTCTGCCCCCAGAAGGGCAGGGTGATTTTTTTCTCAGTAAAGGGCACCTCTTTACATTATGCTGTACATAATGTACACGTGTACTTGAGTACATTGCTCTATCCAAACAGTGTACTAATTATACGTAATGAAGGTCTACAATGTACATTTTTGTGAACATAGTTACAGGTACCTGATGTACACATTATGTATATGTACAGTAATAAACATCTCGGATAGTACAAGTCACACGTACATATGTCCTGTAAAAATTAATGGATTAAAATTAGAATAATTTGGATCTCAGCATGGTCGAAGCTGCTTGGGGTTGCAGGAGCATTTGCAGAATGGGCAAATGGCATATTAAAAATGTAATATACTGGACAGAATTTAATTCTCTCATCAATTTGCTCTTGTGAAATGGTGCAAGCATTCAGGCCTGGAGTTACACTCAGGCCCCAGAGGCCATGGCCTTCGTTGCCCTGGTCTTGGCCTTGGTGCCCCTTCAAAAGTTTCCTATGGATTTCATGATTTTCCAATTGAAGTGCCCTTTGCAAATTGGCCTTGCCCTCTCAAAGATAAAATTCCACGCCTGAGCATTTCGACAGTTCTACCCTAACCACCCAAAACCTTCAAAACCCAAGTGCATGTTTTATAAAATTCTGTTAGACTTACGACTTACAAACTATTAAAACTAGTTATGTTTTACACGGGATCAGACGTGTGTAATATTAAATCAGACGTAATGTCTATCAGTGTCAATCGCCATAGAGTTGTGCACTACAATGTAGGCAGACGCACAAATGCGTGTGCGTCACGCCACCATCAGCCCCATACAAAAAGGCGCGATGTTCCTTCATTTTGCCCAACAGTTGTGTTAATGCGCATGCACGATGTGCAAGTTACATGGGAATGGTTTAGATTCTTTCTACATACACGCACAAGATGAGGTTGAATATCCACTCTGTCAATACATACTGTACATTATGTGTATTTATTGCCTTTATTAACCCTGACAGACTAGGCAGGTTGGCTAGCGTGTGACCTACATGTACATACATTGTACATGTACAAATGTACATGTAATTCCTCCGTTATCGTCTTCTCCTATACATGTATGTCACTCCACACCAAATTGAAAGATAAGATTGGTACACTACATATGCCTGACCCTGTGATAAGCACTTGTTGTTTGGGCCTACTGACCCCAGTCCTTCTGAATCCTTCTCTTTCGCAATTTGGTGGAAAGATTTGGGACTGTATTTTGGGACTGTATCTCTATTTTAAGACATCTCAATTTTGCAAAAACATTGTATCTTGCATGACAATGCTCCGTGCAAAAACGTTATCTAAGTGCGTAGGCCTACTTGTTTTGTTTGTACATCCCGGGTATTTTAAGTGATACAACGTTTTGACAATTTCAAACTCGCGCGTATCGTAAGTGCTATTTTAGGAGATTCAATGTTTTTGCACTGAAACTATGATAAGATGGAGAAATTACGAGGGCACCTCTTGGTGTCCTCCATATCTCAATAAGTCAAATTGCCTTCAGGAAAAAATTTGTCTATTCAATGGATCTAGTCTTCCTGAGACTGACATTCTACACTTACCGTTCCTTTAAAATTCTTTCACCACATGTCCACCAGGAGTACACATCCTGATGCGCTTCTGTCATGCATGCCTGTTATTCAATCTGAATCAAGTTCTGCTGCTAACAGCTGCCTGACTATTTAGTCCCAGATACGTTGGGCCATCGTCTCAGCAAATAGGTCTCGAAATGGACCTTATAAATACATTGAAGTCATCACACCACCATCTTAAAAGTAAAACGATGATGAAACAATGGAAAACGCGCATCTTGTACACGTGGCGCACAGTGTGAGCCAAGAGCACCCTTCTTTTGACCTCTAGTCGAGGGCGCCCTACAGGAAGAATCGTCATCATCTTGTGACGATGGAGTAACACGTCTCGCAAATGTCATATTATTCTAACTTTAATGCCAAGCTCATCAGTTGTGGATACATGTGCAGTAATACTTAGAAATATAATGTTATTTGTGTGCGTTTCACCTGCCCCCAGGAAGTTTTATTGGCCGTAATTATGCCTATTGTCAAAACTTTATCTTTCTGATATATTAGTTATTAATACCAGCGATTACAACCAGTTTTAATGGTCAAATGAAATTACATGCACTCACACAAAAATATATCAACACATTTTAAAGAATTTATTATTCACATGAGAAAAGGAAGAAATATGAGCATTATAAAGAAGTAGGTTGCACAGTTTTCAGGGCCTGAATTTGGGAGGAAAATCCACAAGACAGCAGGGCTTGTAGCTCAACATTTTTACTGGACCAGCAAGACCAGAGAAAAACTTACACGTACACAGTTTCACGTAAACTGTTTTTATGTGAACAAGCACAAGAGAAGATTTTTCTGATTCGTATAGGCCTGTACATGTGTGTACTAGTACATGTAATACTTTTAACTCAACAGAATTGAAAGATTATTATCAGACTTAAAAGTCAACATCAAACATCATTTAAAAAAGGGCAAGTTGAGAAATACTTACTAGCCGACATCAGTTTTTACTGGACAATGTACGCTGCTGAGCTAGTGTTAAGGGTTAGCCCTGCAGGAACATGAAGCAGGAGTTAGCAGTATCCAGGCACAGTATCAGGGTTTCTCAAAGTACAAGCAACATGTGCAATCCTTGTCAAGACACTCTAGGCCTACTGTACCTGTACAACTGTCAGTAGTGTTAGCTAGAGGGGTGTCTGAATGTGTCTTTTGGACACCCTGTTTTAAATTTGGACACCCTGTTTTAAATTTGGACACCTTGTTTTATCTGTCATTCACATGTAAATGTATTGTAAGTGAAAAGTGAACAATTTGGACACCCAGTTTTTAAATTTCTAGCAAATTTGGATGTACCTTTTACCAAATCCTGGCTAATACCTTGCTAGTGTACTGTACTTACACATTGTACATAGACATTAGAGCCAGCTGATTTGTAATGTAGCTTAAACGTATTTCAGTAAAACTCGGTGTCGCTGATAAAAACATTATAAATCGATTTGACCAATGTACCCGACCTTTATATCTCTATTAGCATTTAATGAGCGGGATATTTTGCAGCACCTTCCTAATGAGTAAAGAGTCTGTTGGAATTTTAATTTCATTTTAAGGTGTTGAGGCAGTACATTGCGTTGACGTGTCATACGAACATGTTGTGTTGTACGTGTTCATTACAATGTACGTATGCATACATGTGCACATGTATCTCATGCATGATATTCTTTGTGTAGGCTACTTTAGTCTGAATTCAGATTTTGTTTTTCCCTTGGGAAAAAAAACCCAGAAAAATTGTGATTATACATACTAAACATGCAAACTTAAAAGAAAAGGATGACAAATCATCGTCAAGTCGTGGCGGGGAAAATTTCTCCATCAACACAACGGGCACATGATTACAAAGTAAGATGATGTACTACTGTACATGTTACATGTTGTACACTGATCTTATATGTATGAAAAGAGCCTGCAAATAGCCCCCACCCCACATCCTGTTAACACTCTGCAAAGAAACGATTTATAAAAAAAGTACAGAGGGGGCCTAAAGAAGTAAGATTACATGTACCTGTATGTTGTTTTGATTTATTTTTATTTGGATGATCTTCCCATCAAGAAACTCTGCAAAGCTCCCACAAGGGGGAAACGCAAAGCTGGCAACAGCCAATCTCTCTCATATACATGTACAAACATTGGTCATAAATCAATAAATTTGGCTTCAGTAATTACATTGAGATGATATTCTACTTATTCTAGTCATTGTGAAGTCAGCAGTTACATAGCTTGGCTGGATTCGAACCCACAACCTCGTGATTGCAAGTCCTGCAGTCAAACCAGTTGGCCACAGAGACAATGTACTGTACCTCACCAACAGCATTTGAAAGAATTTCTTTGATTTGATTTTTTTTCTGCAGATCCCCCTCCAGCTGGTCTCTCCGGAGAGCCTCGTTCCTGACACAGACGCCTTCTCTGACCTCAAGCAGAGCAACGAATTGCGACATACTGTGACCCTTGACCTCCTGGGACATCTGGGGTTACAGTGCGCAACCACTGAGGTGCCTGAGTTGACATGTGGCTTTTTACTTGGTACTACTGAGGTATGAAAAACCAAAAAACAGGGATTTTTACTTGTAGCTGGACAGTAACCGCTTTTGAAGGGGCAAGGCCATTTTTATTTTGCAAAGGGCACTACCATTGGAAAGTCTATTGAAACCATTTTGAAAAGGCACCAAGTCCACGTCCAAGGCCCAATTTTATAGAGCTGCTTAAGCACAAAAACTAGCTAAGCACATTAAATTTATACTAACCAGAAAAAGGTTACCATCTAAAATACCATTTTCCATGTAGCATTTTTGACCGGTATCCTGCTTATTGATGCTTAGCAAAATATTTTAAGCAATATTTTCTGCTTTAGCAGCGCTATGAAATTGGGCCCAGGGGGCAACCAATCTAGAGGCCACGGTCTGCTATATGTAATCCAGGTCTAATTTATTGGAAATGGGCAAGATGGTTCCCTACCTTTCATCTGTGACCCCAGTTCAAATCTCACGTTGGAATGGGGTCCAGTCTCTACCAGAGTCACGTGGGTTTTCCCAAATATTTTGAGGTTTTCCCTCCCACATCTAAAACTAAACATTTCGTCGGGGTCTCCTGTTCAACCTGTAATAAAATAAATTAAATTAAGAAAGGTCTTCAGTACTTTGTATTCTGCAAAGTGCTGTAAACATGTGCTCAAGTCGACTTGTAGCTATTTTGCAAAGAGCGCTATCACCGGAAAATCTTCCAGGTTAAAAAACATAGAGTCCATGACCAGGAGGCAACAGAGGCCATGGTCTTTATACAGGCTTGAATGCATAAGATGGCTGTAGAAAAAAGGCCTTTAATAGTTTGCATTCTGTGATGTGCATTTATCATACTCAAGCAGACTTGTGGCTATTTTGCAAAGAGCGCTACCACTGGAAAATCTTCCAGGTTCAAAAACAATATTTTGAATGGGCAGTGGGCACCAAGTTCATGTCCAGGAGGCAACAGAGGCCATAGTCTTTCTGTGTACATGTAATAACAGCCCTGAACGCATAAGATGGCTGCAGAATTAAGAAAAGGCCTTCAATAGTTTGCATTCTGTGAAGTGCATTCATCATACTCAAGCAGACTTGGCTATTTTGCAAAGAGTCGTGCTGTACCACTGGAAATTCTTCGGCCATGGTGTAATTCCAGCTCTGAATGCGTGAGATGGTTGCATAAAATTAGGAAACGGCCTTCAAAACATTGCATTCTGTTTCTGTGAAATGCACTTATACTCAAGCAGACTTCTAGCCATTTTGCAACGACTGGTAAATCTTAAAATCAAAAAAATAAATATTTTGAATGTGCACCAAATCCAAGTCCGGGGGGGGCAACAATAGGCAAGGGTCTCTGTGTAATACCAGGGCATGAATGAGTACAATGTAAGATGGTTGCGGAATAGACTGGGCAAGTCTCGCGCATATATCGAAAACGGAGAAAACAAATCGAACAACGACTATTTTTTTCTATGAAATCAAATATCTTTTTAAAGTTATATTTGTAAATACACAATTCTTGAAAAATACACATAGTAAGTTGTCATAAATAAATTTTCAATTTTTGTATTTAAACACAAATAATTTGTTCAAATTAACATTGAAAGGAAATTAAAACTTAGGACGAGGATGCTTATTGTTAGAAACCTCTTTTGCCAATCACGCCTGAATGTGTGTGTCTATCACAACATGACTGCTAGTTGGTTGGGCAGCATTCTTAATTTTTACAAGGTGTAACCGGAAACGGAGGCCAAGCCTTATTCTCGGGTTTTCTTTGTTATTTTGTTGAATTGGTTTTACTTATATTGTTTATCACATAGTATTACATTCCCAACATCATATATAATTTTCATGGACCATAAACGTGCGTTAAAGGCATCTTACACGTTTGGTAATGACTCTGATAATTAATGGCAATAAAAGCTTACTTAAGAAGTACAGCAGCTTTGGATAGTTGAGGAACTTTTCACTTTGAAGTACTGCGGTTATGGAAAAATATATCACTTTTTATCCCCAAAACATTTGAATCCTGAGTGTGTATTCCAATGCAGATTATTCTTCCTGCGTGAACATAACCGCTCCAGATTTTCGGCAATATCTCCAAAACGCTTCCACCTTTTGAAATGAAAATTTCACAGGTTATTTTTATGACATACATGTATATATTACAACAATAAAGGTTTGAAACAAACAACAGGCTCCAATTACCAAACGTGTACGATGCCTTTAAACTAAAATAATTAACGAAACAAAATCCCGCCCACGTAAAACTCCATATGGTTGGGACCACAATGGTCCCGAAAGTTGGAATATGCGGGAGACTTGCACAGTCTATTCAGAAAAGACCTTCACTATTTTGCTGAAATGCTCTTTGCACTCCAGCAGGCCTCTAGCTATTAATTGTCCTCCCCAGGACTCAAGAAAATCTGTTTTCTGGGCTACCGGTGATTTATAACAGTTGTGTCATCTGTCCCTGTGTGTTTATTACACACTGGGGTGGTAGAGGCGTCACACCACATGATGCTGTATAAACGTCCTGCATACATGTGCTCTATTAGACTCAGCTGGATTTAAGATGCGTCGTCGTCGGCATTTCGTATAATTTCTCTATTCTAGGATTTGACAGGGGGGGGACACCACTTCTTTGTGATGACCATGATTTCTTAAAGGCAAAGTATATCTTTGTTTCCTTCCTCCATGGTTTTAGGAACGGTTCGATTGTTTTAATTCTATATTCATGTAAATGAAGATAATTATACAGTGAAACTAACCTATGAAAATTTCATTTCAAAAGGGGTAGCGTGGTTTTTTTTGGATATCGCCGAAAATGTCCACTCAGGAAGAATAATCCGTAAATGAAATACACAATCTGAGAAACGTTTCATGCAGAAACGTTTCTCAGATTGAAATGTTTTTGAATCCCTTTCTCTAAAACCACATTCCTTAGAAGGGGGATTGTTTCTCAAAATGTTATACATTATCAACAGCCGCAGTGCTTCTTCTACAGAGTAAGTCTTTGTGGTCATTATTTTTTTGGAGTGATAATCAAAGGTACACCCCTTTAAACTAGTTTGTTGTTGTTAGCATAACTTGTGGCGCCTTTCTCCGTTCATCAGTTATCGCTCGTCTGTTTATGAATTTGACATTTTGTTTTGTTTTCATGGAGGGAGGCTGTATCCCAAATGCCATCTTTGTTGTTGTCATTTGTCATATTTTAAAATACATATTGCGAAATGGTGCTGGAAGTTGTTTCAGAAGAATATGAGAAAAGGTAATGCAGAGCTGCCAATTCTCCCTGATTTTGCAGAAATTTCCCTGAAAATCAACCGATCTTTCCATGATCTGATGAACAAATTTGAAAATCTCCCTGATTATGGAAACTTTTCTCTGTTATGTTGAATGGAATTCTAAATATCTCCCTGATTGCTGTACAAAATCTCAGATATTACAATGTAGTAAATACTTATACCACATATTGTGAGAGATATTTCCTTCCTACTGGTAATGAAACCAAGGGTGCCTCATAAGTGAACTTAATCACCGTAGCTCGCAAGCCTGAGGAAACCTGTAAACAAGGGTGCTTGTGTGAATCAGAAACACTGGGGCTAACCCCTACTCTTCCTAGTGTTCTGGATTCTTTTACGTGCACTACCAATCCTAGCACACGGGGCCTACAGCTTAATGTTTCATCCGAAGGACAAAGCAATTATGGTAAACTAATAGGCATACATGTTTTGTTTCTATACCACAGAATGCATCCACGGCATTTTTGTCATCCATCAAGCCAGTTCTCAAAGAAAACAAGCTGCCCAGCCGTTATGTCACCATGCAATTTTCCCCTGACTCGACAGGGGTCACCGCTGTGACCCCTGATTTTCTCCCGGTTATCACTGGCCAAATGTCCCCTCCAGAGGGCACATTCAACTTTGCCGTCTACAAGCAGAACTGGACTGCGAAGACTTGCGGGAATGTGGTGCTGTACACTGAGGTGGTACCGACCACCATGACACTTTTTGAAAGGTAATGACCCCTTCAATTTGACGTCACAAGCCCAAACAGCGCCCTCGCTGAGGTCAAAGGAAGGCCTATCGTTGGCTGAGACTTGTGCGCGGTGCGTAAACCTGTGCACGTTTCTATTGTTTGACCTCAGCGATGGCTGCCAATGCAAGGGGCCTACATGTATGCAGTATATCGGTAATAGTAATAATACAAATAACAGGTTAAAGCAATATGAGAACCCGAAACCCCTCTTTTTAGATTGATGGTGCGAATATTTTGTGAATACAATTGGATGTTAAAATAAGCTCTTCTCTTTTAACCTGAGTGTTATTTATTTATTTTTGTGTCAGTTTCATGTTCAAGGTGCCAGAAGACGTCAGTGTGGTCACCATAGCAACCCGTATGACCCAAGGAAGAGGTAAGCATCTTGAGCCAACTGCTTTAAAAAACAATCGCGAGTCAACAAAATTTGTCAGAAGTCCGAGTGTTCACCCAAACCACTCCCAACACTGCAAAATCCAACTTCATGTTTTTGTTTGATTCTGTTGGACTGAGGACTGCACTGGTAAACTGACCATGCTTTACGAGGAATTAGGCAAACCACCATATTTAGAGTGCAACAGTTTGGATGTTGAGTTACTGTATGGTGTTTGACTGAGGACTGCACTAGTAAACTCTTTACATGGGATCAGGCAAACCGCCATAATCAGAGTCCAACAGTTTTGGTGTCGAGTTGCCATATGGTGTTGGAATTTGTAAGAGTGAGGAAGGATCCTAGTAAATCACTCATGGGATCAGGCATACCACCATAATCAGAGTCCAACAGTTTGGGTGTTGAGTTGCCATATGGTGTTGGATTTTGTGTCAAAGAGTATCGTACAGTTTCCCCAAGCCTCTTGATCTTTTGTTTTCTTTCTTCAGGGCGTGGTGGGAATAAATGGCTTGGGCCGATCGGTTGTGCGATGTTCTCGCTTCATGTGCGCATACCTTCTGGCTCGGAGCTTGCTGATAAACTCCCATTCCTTCAGCACATTGCAGCTGTAGCCGTTGTGGAGGCTGTTCGAACAATAAAGGGATATGAGGTAGGTAGGGATTGAAAGGAAACAATGCAGTATCTGTGGGAGGGAGAAACTGGTAATGTTACATAAGGATCTACATGTAATCCGCTTTATCTCTTGAATTCTAAACTGCCCTCTAGTATATGGAATTCTGTGAGATGCGATCGCACATGCGCAAAACCAGTAGCGAACGCTAATACGAACTAGACATTTCGATGTTTCGAATCCTGGCATAAAAGTGACAGAAATTTACAGTTTTGTTTTTTCATGCCAAGCCCCTAATCCCAATGGGTAAGGGTGACAGAGGCAAAAGTGATGCCATTGGCTCACAAAATCAAGAAACATCAAAGAGGGGAAAGGACAATGGTCATTCCCAGACAGAGAACAGCAAATGTGACAATCTCTTGAATTATAGGTGATGCCCAACCCCCAAATTAGGCACTTTTCGGGAAACAGCGACATGGCATTAAAAGTGAAGACAAGACATCAGCCTTAATATCAGTGTGATGTGATTCTTCAACATTCTATTAGTTGAGAAATGTTTACCTTATTGGCCCTAATTAGGCGTGTCGTGGCTGAACGGTTAAGAACACCGGACTCAAGCTCTGGTCCTTCGGATCAGCAGAGTGTGGGTTTGAGTCCCGGTCGTGACACTTGTGTCCTCAAGCAAGACATTTAACCATTATTTTTTCGTCCTTTGAATGGGACGTTAAGCCGTAGGTGTTGTGTGTTGTGCAATGCACATAAAAGAACCCAGTTACACTTATCGCTAAGAGAAGGGGTGTGCCCAAGTTTGTCTGGCAGTGGCTGCTGAATGCGCCGCAGCACCTTGTAAACCCTTATAAGGTGCTATATAAAACTTGGTCACATAATTTCAAAATATTCAAAAACCTCTCTTATTGTTTCTGTCTGTTCAAGCACCTCGAGTACCTTATTGGTAGATACGTGTGCTATATAAGACTATATATTATATGATTATATTATTATTTTTGAAAGCTCTTCCTGCATCTATATTTGATGAGTAAATAAATCCAGTTTTGAGTTATGGCAGGAAGTGTCTGGTTTTGGCATGGAGCATCACATATAAAACTGTCTTGGGCATTGTTGGGTTTTGATTTACATATTTTCTCCCATTACATACCTTTTACATACATAGGAACATACTTCTGTGGATAAACGCCAAAACTCATTTTCCCATTCATGGTTGTCCTGCTATAAAAAAGTGTATTTAATGTTAGGGTCATAGATTTGTTTTTTGTCAACGTAATGCTGATTTATAGGCAAATTATAAAGAAAGATACATTAAAAGTCACCTGTGAAAGTTCCAGCTGAATACAGTGTCTACTTGTTGAGAAAACGCCAAAAAACTGTCATTTTCATCAAGAGCGTCGAATCTATCAACATTTTAGTGAGGTGACAGTGGGTGCCATTTTTCACAAACAGACGTCACGGAAATTTGAATCTCTTTTTGGAGATTCAAATTTTGTCGACATGCCCTTTTTGATTTGTAATCAACGGGGCATTTCAGACGAAATTCAATTATACTTAGTTTCACACACACTTGCAACTAGCTCCTGGTCCCCGTACCCATACTTGCTACGGTGAACGAGCCTTCTCCGTTTGTGCCCCAAAACTTTGGAACAATCTCCCCACCAGCATACAGGATTCCCCGACTCTGAACACTTTAAAGACTAGATTGAAAACTCACCTATTTAATTCAACTTCATAAATGCTCTTTTTTGATGTTTATTGCTATTGGTTATTTTTGTTACTTTTTGTAAAGCGCTTAGTAACACTTCGTATGAAGCACTATATAAATGTTGTTTATTATTATTATTGTTTGAAATAATTTCACAGAATGCTTACTACCATTACCATTTTTATAACAAGTAAGCTTTCGGATAGAAATGATTTTGTTCGGGGTCATTACAAAAGTATGACCTTTTAACACATGCAATTATTTCTTTAAAAAGAAAAACCAGAATTTGTTGTTATGCCTGGCAAGAAAGGCAAGAAATCAGAAATAAATATTCTTTGATTGTTTCAGTGTTACTCAAAATTGACTCTCTTTCTTATTTGATCTCCTGTTGTCACATACATGTAGAACATTGACATACGACTTAAATGGCCCAATGACATCTACTATGGTGACAAGATGAAACTAGGAGGTGTCATTGTCAACTCCAGCTTTCTGGACAACGTGTTTCATGCTATCATTGGTAAGCTTAGATCTGTGTCTGGAGTACGTTTTTGCAGTCGTAACCAATAACTGTTTCGGTTGGCCATTGGTTAATCACTGGTCAGTGACCGAAACAGTTATTGGTTACAGTTGCGAAAATGCACCCCTGATAGAGTAATAACAGGCAATTATGGGGGGGGGGGGTAACTTTTATTAGTTTGAATTTCATTTCTTTCATTTATTCTCTTGTGCAATTAATTCATCCTTACCAGAGCTCGAATTTGGGATAGAATTCCCAAGACCGCAGGGCTTGTAGCTCAAATTGTTTACTGGACCAGACATTTTTGTACAAGACCAGAACCAAAATGAGAAAAAAACTTCCTGAGTCCTGACACAGCCATAGTTTAACATGCATGTTTCTATATTGAACAAGCTTTAAGAAAGACATTATAGAAGAAGAGAAGATTCGTTAAATACACAAGACCGCTGGACTTGTCCGGTCATAAGTTTACTGGCCCGACACTAAAACCACTGGCCTCGGGCCTGTGGTCCATTGTACTCGAGCCCTACTTACATTGTTTGTGGTACCCGCTGCTGATTACAGGATTCAAACTGCCCTCTTGCCAACTGGCATGCTCTGTGGTCTTGTGGTTAAGACATCCAGGGCCGATTTCACAAAGAGATAAGACTAGTCTTATCTGAAGTTAGGACCAGTAACTGGTCTTAACTTAAGACTAGTTCTATCTCTTAGCATTGCCTAGGACTAGTCCTAAGTTAGGAAGAGTTTTGTGAAATCGACCCCTGGACCCAACCTTATGGTTTTGTTAACCACAAAATTTTGCGCTTACAGCGGTCACATAAAGCATGTAATTTTATTGCCCGTAAAATACAGAATTCCACAGTGAGCAGCGCCATGAAATTGGGTCCTGATCTAAAAACATTTCCCGTATTAAAATTTACAGACCATATATTTGAAATGTTACGTCATTGGATGCTTTCGGTAAAAAAAAAAAAAATGCACTGAAGGTTATCAAACACAATGGCATTTTACACCATTTTACCATTAGGTTAGAGACTTTTTTTCCCACTTTCATAAGGACTTTATCTATTGGAAAATGAGTGCAACTCAAAACTGAATTTGACCTTGGAGCCCCTCTTTAAGCAAACTTGGTCATTGGGATGGGGTCATTCCAAATCTATGGAGTAATTTTTATACATTCTCTGTTACTTTCTTTTATAGGATGTGGATTCAATGTAAGCAATAGTGACCCAACAATCTGCATCAACGATCTTGTGCGACTTTACAACAAACAAACCAACAGCTCCCTCTCTCTGCTGTCAACGGAACAGCTGATTGCCAGAACCATCAGTGAGATCGAAAAAATGATCTCGGCATTCCAAACCCAGGGGGCAAACTCCTTCCTCGAGTTGTACTACAGAAGGTGGCTCCACAGGTGAGGGAACGACCAGTAATGCACTTAAATAACCTTGTTTGTGAGATGGGGACATTACAAATCCAGGGGGTAATACTGTCCTTTATTTGTTGCGGAAGAGGTTGGCTGTATGGGATGAAAATGGCCAACAATTCACTTCACTTTAGTGAACTTGTTCTAGAGTCATACCTAACAGCTGTACAATGTTTGGGTAATGAAGCCTTGTGAGCTCTTTGATTTCATGCAAAGCCAGCTTCTTCAACGGAGCAGCCCTCAGAATGCTGATTTGTTTCCCAAGCACATTAGTTCCAAACAATTACATTCACTATGGCTCTGTGGGTGCCATAAGACTCTGTGCAGATTTACAGATTCCCAATTTGTCAAAGAAATTCAAAATTCTCCAGGAAAAAAGTTGTCTTGTGCTTTACGGCTCAAAAGTAAATTGAATGTTTCTGAACGAAACACTGGAGCAAGATGGATTGCTGGTAGGGCCTTCTGCCAAGTACCAGTTTTCATTCTTGTAAGAAGAGTAGGATTTAAAACTCTGCATGGTGAAGATACAATCAAGAGAGTTTTGCGAAGACACCGTTTAAAAGTAGGATATACTTTTGGTAATTGTCAAAGACCAATATCCTCACTTGGTGTATCCCAACATATGCATACAATAACAAGCCTGTGAAAATTTGGGCTCAATTGGTCATCGAAGTTGCAAGAACATCGTGAAAGAATAAAAAACTCTTGTTGCATAGAATTGTGTGCTTTCAGATGCCTGAAAACGGCTT
The DNA here is from genome assembly GCA_021014325.1 of Plazaster borealis. Lineage (NCBI taxonomy): Eukaryota > Metazoa > Echinodermata > Asteroidea > Forcipulatida > Labidiasteridae > Plazaster > Plazaster borealis. The sequence continues at coordinate 13,122,796 of CM037476.1, read as the reverse complement.
CATGCCTGAAGCCTTTCTCAGATTCAAATTTGTTGCTCGAAAATTACCTCTTTCTCTAAAACTACATTACTTCAAAGGATGTCGTTTCTAACAATAATTTATAGTATCAACAGCTCTCCAGTGCTCCTTACCAAGTAAGTTTTTATGGTCATTAAATTTTAGAGTAATTACCAAAGGTATACCCTCCCTTCAATAAATGTCTTACGAGCTATGGTGGTTCTGAGAAGGACCTGGGCCCAATTTCATAGAGCTGCTTAAGCAGGAAATATTGCTCAAAAATTTTCTGCTTAGCAGAAATGAGCAGGATACCAGTCACAAATTGTACATGTGACATGGTGTTTTGGCTGGTAACCCTGTTCTGGTAAGTATAATTTTGTTGTGCTTAGTTACTTTTTGTGCTTAAGCAGCTCTATGAAATAGACCTTTATCATGGTGCGGCCATCTTGGTTATTCCCCCCCCATTCAACTCAATGTAACCAAACCGAGGCTGGAAGGAAAAAATAATAGTCTGGTTCCTTTTCGTACGATGAATATCAGCATCCATTACTGTTACTGGATACTGGGAACATGACCAAGTTGGTGGCAGCATGATAAAGGTCTATTGGGCCCTGAAAGGGGTTTAACAACTCTGGGCCTTCTCTGAGGACCACCACAGCTCATAAGAGATTTATAAAACATGGTGTCACCGCTAACCTCACTTGATCATGTAAGAAAACTTCGCACATTGACAAAGATCCTGCAGTTATCAATGTGAACATTGTTAAACTTGGCAAATTGGCAAAGGTCGTGGGTTCGAATCCCACCCGAGTAATATGCCTGTGGATTTTTTTCACAGGACTCGGGAAAGTACTGAGTATACAGTGCTTTACACACATCGGAAAGGGTAAACCAAATATAATATTCTTTATCTCATGATGCAAGTTTAACATCTATAAAATTGTTAAACTTGTAATTGCTCTTTTGTCTCTACTCATTCAGTGACTGTAAAGTGCGTCTTGAGAGTGAGACTGGACCTGAAGTAGCGGTGGTGGGACTGGACAAGTCTGGCTTCCTCTCTGTCAAGGACCAACAGGGGGCGCTGCGCAGTGTTCAACCTGATGGCAACAGCTTTGACATGACCAAGAACCTGGTACTGATGAAGGAGAGAGTGAAGTGAGCCCTCACTTGGCCAAGTTTAACCAGGTAGTGAAGTTGTTGGGGGAAGGGTGGGGGATGGGGAGGGGGTTGTAAAACCTACCACATTAAAAAGCAAGGCTGGATGTACAAAATGTTCTTCATTAAGCAGTCTGATTATATAAGGCTGTCCAAATTGGCAGCTACGGCTGCGGCTATGGCTGTGGCTGTTGCTATGGGTGATGGTTGCTATTGGCAGCCACTAATTCGGACACGGCTTACGGGTTAACGCATGGTTGTTATCCCATTTAAACAAAAACTTAATGTATATTGTGTGCACATTTCAATTCATTGGGATAAAAAAGAAAAAAAAAAAAAAAAAACACTTACATTTAGGCATTGAGGTATGATACATCATTGGTTTTTGGAAAACCCCTCAGTTTTGGGAGTTCCTGTCCTCTGGTTTCAATTAACCAGCCTTTAAAACAAAAATCATCAAAACAGTGGGTTTATGTTCTGAAAAAAAAAAACCCAAAAAACTGCAAAGGTTATGGTGGTATTTTGTGTGTACTTTCCTCGCACTTCGCAATAATTAATTTTCAGATGGTGATACATCTGGGAAGAATCGGGACGTGTGTCTTCTGTATAAAAAGGATTTTTCCTGAGCCTTTAAATTTTCTTGAAAGAAGTACAGCAGTCACTTAAGGGAGAAAGAAAAAGTCCACATTGTGTCTAAAACCTGTAGTTTTGTAATTTCGGGTGATGGCACAGAGTCTGTAAACCTCCTGAACCTTGGAGGGCCCAGGTCTAGATTAAGGGGGAACCCAGGCCCCCAAGTAATTGTTCAGGAATTTCCACATTCCTCAAATCTCATCCATGTTATTTATTGTTTTCATTGCGTTGCTGCCAATCACGTATCATACCTTGAAGGAAAAGGTTTGATAACATTTAAAAAAATATATACTGGGAGTGTCGGGTTTTGCAAAAAAATAAAATACAAAAAAATACGTGTAATATGCTGAGACTTCAATAACTTTACAACGAACACAGACTATTAAGAATCGGAATGTACTTTACTCAGATTTAAAAAAAGAGTCTCTGATATTTGGAGTTTAACTCTTTCACTACGCGCCGATTAGTCGCTAGCGACTGATTTAAATCAAAGAATCAGAGAAATAGTTGTAAAACAAAAAAATAAAGATCGCAAGGCCACACAGTTTTCAGAATGGAAAAGAGGGCTCTTGAGGGTGCTATTGTAATATTTTTGTTGGGGGTTGCCATTTGCAAAAAAATTATGGCACAGAGTCTGTAAACCTCTTGAACTTGGGAGACTCCTGTCTAGATTAAGGGGAACCCAGGCCCCCAAGTAATTTTTCAGGAATTTCCACATTCCTCAAATCTCATCCATGTTATTTATTGTTTTCATTGCATTGCTGCCAATCACGTATCATACCTTGAAAGGAAAAGGTTTGATAATATTTTAAAAATATGTATTGGGAGTGTCGGGTTTTGCAAAAAAAATAAAAATACAAAAAAATACGTGTACTATGCTGAGACTTCAATAACTTTACAACGAACACAGACTTATTAAGATTCAGAAAGTACTTTACTCAGATTTAAAAAAAGAGTCTCTGATATTTGGAGTTTAACTCTTTCACGCGCCGACCGGTTGCTAGCGACCTGTTTAAATCCCTTCTGAAAAATAGTTGTAAAATAAAAAACAAAGATAGCACAGCCACACAGTTTTCAGAATGGAAACGAGGGCTCTTGAGGGTGCTATTGTTACCTGTTTTTTGGGGGGTTGCCATTTGCAAAAAAACCCCGAGTAAACAATTAATGTGACCATACGATCAATCACAACAAAAATGGTGCATGAAGGGGTTAGTTGAGAATGACACGCACAAGAACGATAATAGAAAGGGAAACAGTGTAAATAATAAGGGACAATGGTGAGGGGAACATCCAGCTAGTGGATTATCCTTAAGCCTTAAGCCTTAAGTATGGGAAGGAGGATGACGGGGTCGATCATGACGCTGACGAGGTTGAAAACAGATTCATGCTTTTTTATATTTTGTTACTCGAGCCCAACAAAGCAACATTCAACATGTGCTTCCTTTTAAAATAGAGGGTTTAAAAAAGTGCAGCATAATTTTATCCCCAAAGTGTAGGCTTATTACCCCAAACACCCTATTTACAAGAGTCCTTTACTCTAGCAAATTTTTACTCTATGGTACTCAAGCTGTTGGATTCTGATTGTGGTGGTATTTCCTGATCCCATGTAAAAGCATGATCGGTTTAGGAGTGCAGTTCTCTGTCCAGGAGTGCAGTTCTCTGTCCAGGAGAATTACAAACAAAAAGTGTGGTGGGATTTGGAAGGGTCGGGGCAGATAGGCTTAATGGAAACTTTGATGCAGAATAAGTTCCTTTCACTGCAGACAAGCGTTTTGCTCAATTCCATGAGAAATCTAACTTGTCAAGTGAGCGGCTCTCTTGGATTTCCAAGATGAGTTATTTTTTGAAAATTATAATAATAATATCGACTCTTATATAGCGCAGTTCCAAAGAAAGATCATTGTGCTTCAAACATTATTACCCCTGCTGGTCACTGGGCCATATACTTCCTTCCTTAAATCATCTCAGCTCCCTTGGGAGTATACAGCCTGTGCTGCCAAGTTTGTAGCGCACTAAGCTAAATCAATCACAAGAACCATCTCTGCCCTCACAGGTACCCATTTACTCCTGAATGATGAGAAGCAATTATAGTTAAGTGTCTTGCTCAAGGACACAAATGTCATGGCCGGGATTCGAACCCACACCCTGTTGACTCAGCAACCAGAACTTGAGTCCGATGCACTAAACCACGAGATGAGGACCTCCTCCCCCGCCCCCCTGACTCCCTCATCCCCCCATTCCTCATCTTCCATAAATCCCCTCCTGCGCTCAAAAATCTACCAATATTGAAAGCTGTCTGCAACAGGACTCTTTGGGACAAGTCACCACGTTTAAGCCCTGAATGCCCTTGTTTGTTATAAATAATCTGGTTCAAACTGGGTGTGTAATTGCTTGAAGTGCCTACAGACGGACAGAGCAATGAGAGTGAAAATAGATTAAGAAAATGTGGCATGTAAAAGTTGATGTTTTCCAAGTTAGCCATAATGCTCATAGGGCTGACCCATGTAGGTTCATTTCCCTAAGGTGTCGCTGACTTTCCAGGGGAACTGCACGTATGCAAGCCAAGTTGACACATTTGCAGCGTGTCTAACAGTGCACTCAAACATAAAAGCCACTCGTGCTCTCACAGGTACCCGTATACTCCTAGGTGAAGGGAAGCAATCTATTCCAAGTGTTCTGATCAAAGACACACAACGGTGGTAAAGTGTGGAATACCTCCATAGGAATAAAGATGGCAGTTTGTGGACACCTGTCCGCCACTTTCAGCTTGCAGGTTCAAACCTCACTGGAACAGTAGAACACTGTCTTTGTTTTCTCAATTTTTTTCTTCTTCATTCTACTGGGCTATGTCACTTGAGGCAACTTTTACAGTTAATTTGGAGGCAACCAACTGCAGTGCATGCAAAAGGAACACTTCAGCAGTGCTGGAGTGATATTTTCTAACTGTGTCTTACTATATCTAAGAAAGTATATAAACAATTAAAATGTAAATGCCTTTTCTTCATGGAGATTGCCTTGAACTGATTGTTTGGATATTGCTTCGCGGACTTGCCCCTAATAGTATAAACTTACAAGGCCTATACGGTGGAAAACAGCACCAAGTTTCCCACGCAACCAAAATATGTGGGTACACTAAGTACAGGCTCTTCCATAGTTGTCTAATATTAATGTACTAAATTTGCTAAATAGGATTTAATGTATAAAAGCCATTTGGGAATTTGATTTGAATAATGTCTGATACAGTGACTTGCTTGGGGCAGTCCGGTTGGCGTAGTGGTTTTCTTTCCTTGGGCTCTGGTTCCGATTTGGGCTCTGGCTTGGGCTCTGGCTCAGGCTTGGGCTCTGGTTCCAGCTTAGGCTCTGGTTCCGGCTTGTGCTCTGGTTCCGGCTTAGGCTCTGGTTCCGGCTTAGGCTCTGGTTCCGGCTTGTGCTCTGGTTCCGGCTTAGGCTCTGGTTCCGGCTTGGGCTCTGGTTCCAGCTTAGGCTCTGGCTTGGGCTCTGGTTCCGGCTTGGGCTCTGGTTCCGGCTTGGGCTCTGGTTCTAGCTTAGGCTCTGGTTCAGGCTTGGGCTCTGGTTCCGGCTTGGGCACTGGTTCCGGCTTGGGCTCTGGCTCAGGCTTGGGCTCTGGTTCCAGCTTAGGCTCTGGTTCCGGCTTGGGCTCTGGTTCCGGCTTAGGCTCTGGCTTGGGCTCTGGCTCCGGCTTGGGCTCTGGTTCCGGCTTGGGCTCTGGTTCCAGCTTAGGCTCTGGTTCAGGCTTGGGCTCTGGTTCCGGCTTAGGCTCTGGTTCCGGCTTGGGCTCTGGTTCCGGCTTGGGCTCTGGTTCCGGCTTAGGCTCTGGTTCAGGCTTGGGCTCTGGTTCCGGCTTAGGCTCTGGTTCCGGCTTGGGCTCTGGTTCCAGCTTAGGCTCTGGTTCCGGCTTGGGCACTGGTTCCGGCTTAGGCTCTGGTTCCGGCTTGGGCTCTGGTTCCGGCTTGAGCTCTGGTTCATCATCAATTTTAGGAGCAGTGTACAACATCTTTCCTTCCTCCTAAACAAAAAGAGCCCTGAGGCTGAGCCAAGGTTTGGAAAAAGCCTCATGATGTAGCAAAGCTTGTTCTTAGTCTGGAGAACTCAAAAGTGAATGTTCACAAACTTGTGACTTGATAAGTCATCATGTCAGACATTCAAACTTAACTTGCAAGTGACACATGGACATATGTTGTGTTCTCATTGTAAATAATGGTAGTTTTTGAACATGTTCCCCAAATTTTGCCCAGAATTTAAGCCCACTTGGAATGTTCTAGCTGATTCCTATTAAGTAAAACGCTCTTATTTTTTACTTCCAATTTGGAGTGACGTGCTGTACATAAGTCATTTTGCCAACAATTAATAAAGTGATAACGCGTGTACCAACCAACAAGTGTACTCTGTTATTGTTTCCCGAGTTAAAGGCACTGGACACTTTTGGTAAATACTCAAAATATATATTAGCATAAAACTGACTTGGTATTCCCGAGCAACAGAGAGCTGTTGATAGTATAAAACATTGTGAGACACGACTCCCTCTGAAGTAACGTAGTTTCTGAGAAAAAGGTAATTTCTCACTAAAATATTTGAATCTGAAAAAGGCTTCAGGCCTGAAGCCCTTTTCAGGCATCTTAAAGCACAAACATTTGTGCAACAAGGGTGTTTTTTCTTTCATTATTTTCTTGCAACTTCGATGACCAATTGAGCCCAAATTTTCACAGGTCTGTTATTTTATGCATATATGGGATACACCAAGTGAGAATACTGGTCTTTGACAATTACCAAATGTGTTCAGTACCTCGATACATTGATATACAGTGACTGTTGCTAGGGGTATGTTGACTGTCTTTAAAACAAGGTATAGGGAAAAAACATTGGTACTGTTGACACAATTACTGATGATATGGTTACTCTCTTTGAATCAAGATAAAGTATATTGATTGTACTGATTGCATAACTGATGCTACTACAGCTACACGTATAGCTGCGAGTCAATGTAATGTTGGCTGAACTGCTGTTTTGGGATCAAGATATGCAGCAAACAACCACAACTCTGTTACGCTGTTGTTGTGTATTTTAAAAATACCTGTATTAATTGAAAACAAATGGCGAAGTGATGTATAATTGAAGACAAATGGCGAAGTGACGTATAATTGTAGACAAATGGCGAGGTGATACATAATAATACATTATAAGCAACATAATTGTAATTTACATTGGGAATGGGGGAAAATGTCATGAGCAACTGATGCTGTATCTAATAATTTTTAGAAAGCGAGCCTTTTTTCTCGCTGGTGGGGATTCCAGGATACCAATGTACAGACCCGGTGCAGATTCAAAGCATCGACAATAGAACCAGACGATCCTCCTTCCAGCCTCGGGTTGATCTCGACAGGAAGGCCCCCATAGTGTTTGATGGACAGCTCTCTCTTATAGATGACATTGCACCCTTTTGTCTCGACGTGTGAAGACCCTAAATTTGACAGCCCCCTATGAGGGACCGTTTCCGCCCCCGTCCATTGTGCCAGCGACACCATCAAGCCCCTCTCACCGTGAAGCGCCAACAAAGACGGGACAAAGACTGCAGGAGATTACACGTCCCCTCTCCGTTCGGTGTTTTCGTTGGATCAATGTAGTTGAATCGGACTGCTGGTGTGTTATAGCTTCAGTTCAGGTGTGTCCACACGTGTTTCTAAGTACTAAGGTGCTCACACCTGTCACCCTACCTTCCCCGCGCTGGCATCAAAGTTAGTCTCCTATCAAGCTTGATACTAGTGACAGTCTTTCCTGGCTCCTGAAACCAACAGGAATTTGTAAATGAAACCGACCCTTGCGCAACGTTCATGAAGAAGCTCTTAGAAGGGTTTTGTTTCATCCCCTTTTGTTTCTTATTGTGATTTGTAAACACCCGAAGACAGGCTTTGCCGCGGCCCTGTTGCTGCCTGCCATTGGCGTGTTTGTTCTTGCTAAACTCCCTCTGAAGGGTATCGAAAGCCCGAAGAAATTTTGCATGAGTTGGCCACTGAACCTATAAAGCGAAGACGATGAAGTGTGTGCCGAATTCGAGACCCAACACCTAAACCTGACTTTACTAATGAGGAGGGCGCAGACAACTTTACCAAACCGATTTTCTTGAAACGCAACCAGCGCTTTCATGTGATTAATGTTTTTCGACACGAGAACATTTGGCAATTATAAGGAAATATCAATCAAAATGAAGAGAAACAACGACATTACAGGAATATGTTTCCTCCAAAAAATTAGGATGCTTCATGCAATAATAGTCAATTAGGGTGCAGTAACATCTTCCACATTATTGACAACATTTTAGGCGGCTCGAAATGAGTTTACACCCGTTTGTCGATCCCCCTAGTCAACAAGGGCTAAAGTAACGCACCCCTTCCCCCCTGTCAGCTTATCAATAGCCCACAAAAAGACAGTCCACACCGCCCATTCATAGAATTAATTGCTTTTCCGTGACGAAAACGTCATAACACCACACAGGTGTGCAGCTCTGCTGAAGATTCGACAAAGAGATCACGATTTATGTCCCATTCAAATTGTATTAAGTTCAAAAGGCTAACATCTAAATAAAGTTGAGAGACAGTCGGCAGGTGAAGAAATAACGAAAAAAATCTATACCCAAGGAAACTTAAATCAACAAACTAACAAAGATTTAACTGTCACTCGTACTTTTATCTCGTTAATATCGAACAATAATTGGCAATGTTGATAAAACAAATCAGCAATAACAACCACACCTTAATCATTATAAGTATTTTGTTTATAATTACAGGTTAAGATTGCTGTATTTGTCCAAATGCATTCCAAATGCCTTTTTCCACATGCATTCATGTTCTCTTTTTACACTATTTTACTTAATTTATCATTATCTTTCATCATTGTTGTCTCTACCTGTCTGTCCGTGCGTTCTTGTTCCTGTGTATGTTCCGTTTGTCTGTCCACCAGGCATCTCACCAGTCACCACAAGCCCCAGCTTCTAGAAGACTGCTTCAATGCTTATGTTGGTTTCTGTCTGGTAAAACTGAATTTATGGCTTCTTCTTCAGTTAATTATTATGTTGTTATGCATCATACTTATTTTGGTTTCTCTCTTGTAAAACTGAATTTATGGCTACTTATTCAAATCATTTTGTTGTTAATATGCGTGTTGGTTTCTGTCTTGTAAAACTGGATTGTGGCTAGTACTTCTTCAATTCATTTTTAAGTTGTTATGCATCATACATATTTTGGTTTCTGTCTTGTAAAACTGAATTTGTGGCTACTTCTTCAATTAGTATTATGTTGTTATGCATCATACTTATTCTGGTTTCTCTCTTGTAAAACTGAATTTATGGCTATTCTATTCATTTTGTTGTTGTTATACATCATACTTTAAGTTGGTTTCTGTCTTATAAAACTTGACTTGTGGCTACTTCTTCAGTCATTTTTTTGGTTATGCATCAAATTCAAGATCCTCCTCCTCACTTTCAAGGCTCGTAATGGACTTAGCATTATCCTAGACATCAAAGAACTCACCACACCCAAACTGCAAACTCCATCCATACGTCTCCGCTCATCATCCACAGCACACCTGCAACTAGCTCCTGGTCCCCGTACCCATACTCGCTACGGTGAACGAGCCTTCTCCGTTAGTGCCCCAAACATTGGAACAATCTCCCCACCAGCATACGTGATTAACCCGACTGTGAACACTTTCAAGAATATATTGAAAATACATCTATTTAATTCAACTTCATGATTGATCTTTCTTTAGACGTTTATTAAAGGCAAAGTATATCTTTGTTTTTTGGAACCGGTCGAATGTTTAATCCTATAGGCCTGCAATAAAATACAATAAAACTAACCTGTGAAAATTTCGTTTCAAAAGTGGATATAGCGTTTTTGAGATATTGCTGAAAATCTGGAGCGGTTGTGTCCACGCAGGAAGAATATCCGTAATTGGAAGACACAATCTGAGAACCGCTTCATGCAGAAACTTTTCTCAGATTGAAATGTTTTTGAATCCTTCTCTCTGAAACCACATTCCTTTGAAGGGAATTGTTTCTCAAAATGTTGTACATTGTCAACAGCTGTAGTGCTTCTTACCAAGTAAGTTTGTATGGTCATTAATTTTTGGAGTAATTACCAAAGGTACCCTCCCTTTAAGCTATTTTTATTTTTGTAATTTGTCGTAAAGCGCTTAGAAACACTGTGTATGAAGCGCTATAAATGTTTAGTGTTATTATTATTGTTATTATTCTTATTTTTTGTTCAGAAATTGTCATTAAGTGTGGAAAAAATGTGAGTTTTTAAATTGAATTGAAACAGACGTAGAACGATTACAAATTAAAATACTCATGATCGATATTGCACAAAGGGCTTATCAAAAGTTACTTGAATGTGTAATTTACCGACAAACGCCCTAAAAAAAAGTCGTGATAATTATTTTCCAATAATTGATATTAAGATTATATATTGGCACACAAATTACAGTATACAGTTTCTGATTAGTAGGTTGGTTGCAAATAGTTGCCTTTTTTTTGCAGTCGTGGACGTACCGCATTCACGGACAATATTTTAATGTTGGTATTTTTTTTTTCGAGTTCGGTCATCCGAATTCGAAGATTTTCAATTTTCGACCTCTTCTTCTTCTTCTTTCGTGTCGATCATCTACTCTTCAAATGTTTGACCAGGATTGGGCACAGCTCATAGCCTGCCCGTTTGCAGGTCTTCAAGACAGCACTGTTCCTCAAGGGCTGGGCATCGTAGAAGGTGTGGCATAGATTGGGGGTGATGTGCCACAATCGCAATTGGTGTCATCACCGTCAGTTAGTCCCCATTTCTTCATGTTTGATTTTCGATCTCATTGTTATTTGATGACATTTAACAAAAATCCACACATTTTCTGGTTTAAGTTGTTGTTCTTGTAGCCGTTGTTGTTTGTTTATGCATAATGAGTTTAGAAATGTTTATTTCGGGAAAGCTATACGAAAAAAACCCACTGCAGACTAAATCGACCTTACAAGCAACAACCATGCTGTGTCGTGCGTCATACACTCCAACAATATCATGGCAGACAACGGTATTTTCAATACCGGGTCTTGAACAAGGTTTAACTTTACACGGACATTCAAACTCGAACAAAAGTCCACAATGCACTGAGACCTTGGCATAGTATATTTCCCTGAGTGTCACAGAAAGGCCAACTCTTTCAGCAACGACCCACATTTTCATACAAACAAACATTTTGAAAAACCACCGGCGTGTAAAATCTAGATCAAGTGCAGTTAACTTGTTCAGGCAAGTTTGCCTTAGTATTGATCTAAAAGACCAAACCAAGTGAATGCAAAGAGCGCGAAGATTTAGGGAGTCCCAAGGGCAGATTCGGTTTGGTGTTGCTGTTTAGTTTAATGAATGAAGGGGTTTTCAAGGTGCGTGCGTTACAGAAACTGTCGGGCCTTTCAGCTCTGCGTTTCCGGTGGTGCTTCAGGTAGCCAACTTGTAATTATATACAACGCTTCAAATCAAACTCAATTGAACGAAAAACTTCAAATAAATTCTTGTCATTTTGGGGGGACGTTGACGGATGTTTTTATATCGGAACGTAGACATTGAAGTTAAAACCTCGCAAAGTGATATTGGTACTGTTTGGAAACACAACAATAATTATAATCACTTTTTGGGGGGATGGCGAACGCCGAAGATGTACATGTAGGCCTACATTAAAACCGCGCAAGGGGGCAATGGTAGGCCTATACTGTAGCATTGTCATTAAGAATGTTTCAAGTACAACAATTATATATAAAACGGAGCTCGTTTTCACAACAACGTCAACATAAAATCGAAGTAATAGTCCAGAAAATTGAAGCTATCTGTCAAAGAAATAGTAGATGCGTGAAATTTGGCGCCTGGGGGCGTTTTACCGTGTTGGTTTCGCTCATCTGATTTCCACCATTTCTCTCTATGGTTCCACACGCGCAAAACTAATGCCTATACCGACCTTTAATTGATGAATACGCTGGAAGTAGTGGATGGGAAGCTCTCTGAATGAACCATATGACGAGGTGATAACAACAATACTGGGGTACTTTAAAGCATGGGGTAAATTCACTTGAAATTATGGAGCGATTTTTTTTTTTGAAAAGCACATGTTTGCAAAATGATTTACTTAGGAAAACTCAAGGCCGGGACTCTATATTCAAAGCTAACAATAGCATTGCAATTTCAGCAAATTTCAAAGAAAAGTACGTTCACGTCCAGAAACCACTTGGGGCTAAAATCAAAAAACGGGCCACGTTTGTTGATCTTTTGAAGGATTTCACGCCAGAAATAGGCCAAATGATCAATTCCCACATTGTTTGCATCTTGTAGCGCGACGTTTGTCGAACAAAGCGTGAAAATGGCGAGGGGGGAAAAAACACCGGTGGCCCCCGACGACTACGGCCGATGGTTCTGGGTTGACGGGGGGGGGGGGGGGGGGCGCATCCATTTGGCCCCCTTCAACGGGGTTTCAATGTGTGCGTACACACCGTACATGCCGTCACAAGATAATACGGGCTTCCCTGAAAAGCTTGCATTGTTCTGCTGACCTTCTACAAGAAACTGGTTCAAGGATACGGAATACCCGACTCATCTTGCATGTCTTTGGCGAAATATTGGGTTAAGCCCAGGAAAAGAAGCCTATACGCAAGTTCTTTTCAGTCGGGGCAACAATGGATGAAGGAGCCCCGAACGTTTGCACCCTCTAGCTATTGAACTTGGAAGCCATGGGTGAAACTTGGGCTAAGTGCGCGGCGGAGCTGAAAAGAATTGTTACGTACTCCGTAGTGGCTAGCTTAGGTTTCTAGCGATGAACAAAATCAGTGCTGTTTTGCTCTCTCGTTGCACACGGCAATTTCCTTTTGTGACAGGTTATGTGAGCAATAAGTCTCCTCTAAGCCCGAAGGCACAGCCGATATTTGGCTCAAAATCGTTTACAATCATGCACTTTGTACCAAGAGCCGAAGTTTCGTGCAGTTGGGCCTGAGATGTGTAAGCTAATTAATTTATGGTCGTTATGTATTCATCGCATGAAACAATATTGTTAATACAATTTTTAAAATGCCGAGATAATTTTCTGTGAGTGGAAAGTCGATACTTGATCAGTACCTTGCGCAATGTGCATTAATACAATTATAAAAAATGATAAATAATTGTACTGAAGTAATTATATCCGATGTCAATTTATTGTTTATAACATACAGTTCGAGTCGATTTCAGTACAATGTAATTGAATGAGTGCATCCTACACAACTCCAGAGTGTAGTGTGTACCCTATGTGAAACAACATCACTAATTCGGCTCATTTTATTGCAAAACTTGATTTACATTTTTGGGAGATTGCAAGTGAGTTACAAGTGCTTCATTTTACCACACTTTTGCTCGTATTGATCTCGCGCGCATGCTGTAAACGCTGATTGGTTGATGAAGTCCTCCCTCACGCCCACACTTCACTTTCTCAAACAGAAGAGTAGGGGTTAACCCCGGTGTTTCTGGTTCACATAACAAGCACCCTTGTAGGTTTCCTCAGGCTTGCAAGCTACAGTGATTAAAATCACTTATGAGGCATCCTTGGTTTCATTATACTAGAAATATATAATACGCCCTTATAATAATAAACCAATGACAGTATATAGAACAAATTTAAAAATGGCTGACCGTGTATAGAAGGACACACATTGTGTTTATAATGTGGATAGTTCGATCGTGGAAAACTCTGTCATACCAGCAACTTGACACTAAAACTCACTGGGTTAAACGTGCTCTTCCAAAAACCAATGATGTATCATAAACCTTAAAAAACAACCTTTCATAAAAAAATTGAGAGAATTTTGACGAACGTAGGCTAAGCGAATTTTGTGGCATTCTTAATCATGTTCAAATAAACCCCTTGCACGTGACGCCAAAAGACACAAACAGCGCCCTCATTGATGCCAATGAAGACCTATAATCATTGGCTGAGAGTTGTGCGCGGGGCGTACACGCGTGCACCTTTCCATTGGTTGACCTCGGTGATGGCGACCAATGCAAGGGGTCTATTAAGTTGTTCCAATGATACATCGCACCTGCGAGAGACTTGTGTTTGTCATCTGTGTAAGCTTGTGTGATGTTGAAATGTCTTGACTGTGCTCGGCACTTGGCACAGATTTACCGCTTTTGAACACGATCTGATCTGACATCAGCTCGATACATTGAATGCAGATCTTTTAGCTGTAAGCTGGAAGGAAAACAAGCAACAAGGGGTATATAAGTATAAGGGTTTTGAAGTTTAAGGAACGTTTCAGGAGTGCATACCCGACTCAGGGCAGGGTGAAAAGGTCGCCCGGCAAATCGGCTGATAGGCACGGTCCGATGTCTCGATCCTTGTCACCAGCAATGTGCTTCGGCAGGAGATAAAGGCCGTATCCGAATTGGCGATACAGCTATGGCTATGACTGTTGCTAAGGGTGTTGCCAAGGACATACCATACTTCAACGCATGATAACGTGGTAACTTAGCCGTAGCCGTAGCCGTAACTGTAGTCGCCAATCCGAACACGGCTGTGTTCTCCAGAGACAGATCTTCCTTAGCTAGTTTGATAGAATTTCTAATACATGAAAACTTAATGTACTTATTTGCTGTGAAGGCCGCCCATACTTTTTCACACGTGGTTGGCGAAACGTGCGGCTGTGACGTAAAAGAAAAGGTCTTTACCTCGGGCAGACATTGAGCAAGTTGACTATGACCCTTTTCGAATCCACGGCTTCGGATTCGGCTCAGGCTAGCTAGGCCCCACAGTTGTTTTGACTATACGCCTGCTATGCGTTCAGGGATTCAGACGAGAGAACGGAGCCTGAAGCCGAATCCAAAGCCAAAGCCGTGGATTCGAAAAGGGCCTATGTCGAAGACCGCTTCTGGTTTCTGGCTTGACTTATGAGGGCGCTATCTCTGCTGCGTCACTGCTTCCTTGTTTTTTTTTACCTTATTCCAAAATGGAAAGTATTAGGCTTGCCCGGCCTAATCTAGGCTTGCACTGCGTAATATAATGCAATCACTTGTTTTACCTCTCAACATATAATTTGAAATCAACAAATTCAAGACATGGTCTCAGTTATTTTCAGCCACGCATTATGTACGTCATTCCATTTGCGTTTAACCACAGACACCAAGTGTTCGTTAAAAAAAAAGTATGTATATAAATCTCTCTCATACATTTTTATTTTTAGTGTGTCGTTGAAGAAGCCCCCGTTAATTTTTCTGTGAGCGACCAGTGGGTTATCGGGGTGTGGCTTGCCATTTGCTGGGAGTGGGTATGTGGTTTCAGTGCGTGTGTCTTTTTTTTGGTCACGCCCTGAACTGCCTCATGTCTGGTGCTCGCACGGCGCTCAGTGCACGCAGTTAAAATTTCAAGTCTTGGTTCTTGCACCCCCCCTTTCTTCACTGCTGGACAATTACATTGCAATTACCAAATCTAATCATGTAAAAAGGATATAAGAGGGGGGAAACAAGGCACACAAACGTCACCCATTGTGCCACTGATAAGCATCGGTTGTTCCATGCAATCGAATTTTTTTATGACGCAATGAAACGGAAAAACGTAATTGTAAGCTGGTCCGCTTGGACCGAGTGGTAATCAACCCCAGTCTTTAACGAGAGATCAACATTACCCGGTTTGAGCTCGACGGAAACCTATGCTTCTGAGGCAGGAGCGTGTTGTGTGTTTTTTCTTCTGTACTCTTATTCGATTAGGAAGTTTGGATGGTTAATTTGGTTACAATTTACAGCAATTCAGAGTCAATTTGTAACAAAAGAAAGCCATTTGACCGTCTGGAAAAAGGGAGAAGAAACCAGCACGACAGTTTTCGTGTTTCTGCATTGACTGCAACCCCTTCGTATTAGATATACACCGAATGACGCACAACGTCACGATTTAAAACTTGCCGACTTCAGTCGTGTTTATAGTCAATCTAACATGGCGAACAATTCATTATTTTGGTTTAAATTCGACTGCAGTACACCAGAGTCCAGTGAAATCTCGTTATAGCCTATAGTCGCCTAAAGCTATAACAACTTTGAAAAAATTAACCAACCTCTGCTGGAGTGACAGATTCCTTTCAAAATTA
The DNA here is from genome assembly GCA_021014325.1 of Plazaster borealis. Classification (NCBI taxonomy): domain Eukaryota; kingdom Metazoa; phylum Echinodermata; class Asteroidea; order Forcipulatida; family Labidiasteridae; genus Plazaster; species Plazaster borealis. The sequence goes on along the minus strand of CM037476.1, from coordinate 13,106,862 downwards.
AAATGAACACTGGGTCAATTTCATAGAGCTGCTTATTAGCAGCAATAAGTAGCTAAGCACAGCAAAACTATGCTAATACCAGAGTGAGATTACGAGCCAAAATACAATCTCACATGTACTACCTGTGGCTGTACCCTGCTTATTATTTTTTGCTAAGCAGAAATTGTTTAAGCAGCTCTATGAAATCGGGCCCAGCTTAACACATTTCTGCTAAGAATCACGCACTTTACAAGGCCTAATTTCATGGAGCTGCTTGAGCAGAAAATGATGCTTAATAATTTGCTACCGAGCAAAAATGAGCAGATAGTCACAGATAGTATTTGTGAGATGGCATTTTGGCTTGTAAGCATAATTTTGTTTTGCTTAGCTACTTTTTCTGCTTAAGCAGCTCTATAAAATTGGGCCCAGGACACCATCCGTAAGCGCATATTTCTGTGGTAATTATAGCCGTAAACTTGGGCCACGGCAGTTGCTAACAAATAATAATTAACGCGGTTGCCGCAGTGTATGACAAACTTAACCGTAGGCCTACCTTTCTTTTGCAACATCTCGGCCGTAGTATTTTATGCCAAAGTGTGGTTGGTGGATTTTTAAAGATAAACTATCCGTACACAAGAAAAACCCCACATTTTATATCCACAGAAACAAGACGAGGCAACCGTAGACCTTCTCCTTGCAGATGTAGATTTTGATTTGAGGAAGAAAAAACCCTTGTCTGCACTCATTGTTACCCATGTTTGAAGACAAAGAAATAGTACTTTAGGGGGCGTGTGGATATACCTTTAGGGAGGGGTGTGGGTAGGTTTACCTTTGGTCCTCCTTCTCAAGATTGAATTTTCAGATCGTGAAGGTCCCGTTCTTTTTTCCAATCCGGGGGGGGGGGGGGGCCTAGACCTATTGCACTTATGGCAATGTGTAATTCTGACTGATAAAAAGCAGCATTGACGTCATCACTTCCATAATGGACATTTAAACGATTTGAGCCTTTTTTTCAATAGACCGTGCAAGTCTCGCGCGTCGAACATTTTTTGGACCACTTTGTTCCACTCATAACGCGTGAAGGAAACAAACTCGCGCACTTTAAAAGGGGTCTCAATGTTTTGATACGCGTGAGACTTGCACAGTCTATAATCAAGGTTGCCTGATGTGTTAGGAGGTACATCATTAACTATTATCATAGGTCTCCCGCAGTCTGGGCTACCGTGGATAATGTACTTGTTCACAGGGGGGCCCCGCGCCGGTTTATCCATACCCCTATCCCGGTCAAATATACCGCGAAATTGCAACAATAATGCCCGGGCTTTACAATAACGTAAATGACTTGGATTGTGTCTGGAGATTCTTAGTCACTGACGAGTCATGAATGAGTGGATGATAAGAATGTAGAAAACCTTTAGGCTTCAGTCCTCCAGAGTTACTGGACTGCGGTGAGGCATACGGCGATGCTGCAAAGAAGTGGAAATGAGACAATTCAACGGGGTCTGATGGTGGAAAATCGTACAATGGAAGATTATCTCATTATAACGGATGATTTTCCACACATGTTCTGCGACCCTTTCATTTTTTTGAGAGGGAAGTGGGTGTAAAGCGGTGAAAGGGGTAATTTTCCAAACAATAATATTATTTTTGAATGTATGTGGTAGACCCCCACAAAAGACACCACCCCCCCCCCCAAAAAAAAAAAAAAAAAAAAAATGAAGAAAAAAAAAATTAATAATAATAATAATAATAATAAAAACAATAATAATAAAATAAAATTGATATAAATAAAAAAATAAAAAAATAAGTTATATAATAAAAGAACAAAAAAAAATAATAATAAATGCATAAATAAAATAAACAAAAGAAATAATAAATACGAACATGCCCTCACTCCTTTAATAATGGAGTCTTATTAGCGCTTGAACAAAGAGAAACACCTTTTTATGACAGGTTTTGAAATTTATGAATTATGAGACCCATTTTATGTAGCACTACAAAGGTTTACAAGGTGCTGCGGTGAATTCAGCAGCTACTGAAACCCCTTCTCTGTTTAGCGATATGGGTAACTGGGTTCTTTTACGTGCATTACACAACACACGAGACCAACAGCTTGACGTCCTACCTGAAGGACGGGGCAATAATATTTAAGTGTCTTTCTTGGTGTCACGACCGGGACTCGAACCCACACGCTGTTGATCAGAGCTCGAGTCCGCGGGTGCGCTTGACCACTCGGCCACGACACGCCCCACACACCTTTATCCATGACTCCAATTCTCCAGCCCCCCCCCCCACCCCGACCCAAAACTAGAAGTATTTGGGGAATTTCTTCTCCCCAGGTCGTCTCTTATAATCCTAATGCCCGCATAGGTGAACAGCAGAATGCAGAACGATGTAGTTGGGGGAAATGACGTCATTAAGGGGGTAGCGAGGTACATATACCGTAACGTATTAGCCAAGCCTGCGCAGTGTAGTTCTAATACGCGATTGTTCTCCAGATCACTCCAATCATTCTCACCGTTATATACCGGTAAAATCCCCCTCCATATACACCAGCTATTAAAAACCCCGTTCAGCGAATTCGATATGTGATAGGGCCTACTCATATATGTTACCAAAAATACATTTTGCGAATCTGGGGGGGGGGGGGTGAGGAAGGGTTGCTAGCCCCCTCTCCCGGTAAAAATTACCCTGAGCCCCCTCGGCAACGACTCTGGGCACGCCTCGGAATCAAAAATATCCCTTTAGCCGAAAATTATTTTTATACACGCCAACGTTTAAGCCGAATTCGCTATGTGTAATTGTAAGTACCGTACTCTCTCTAAAACTGTAAGGCACTGAATACAATTAATTTGGTTTTTGTACAACTATTGTGATGAATCACCATGAGCTTCTTTTTCTGTGTCACTGTTGTTACTTTCTTTTCATCTTCTGTATACACGCAGTAAATATTAATATGCGTCATGAAAATGTTTCGTTTAAAATCAAATTGACCTGTATTTTTTTTTTAAAAACAAATCCAGTATTTCTGCACCACATTAAAAATAACTCCAAGTACAAAAATACTGGGCGTGTCTTGTTCACAGGCCAGCTGTAAGACATTCAACAAGGCGCGACATTAGACCAATCACAGAGCAGGAAAGTCTTGATTGACAGATGCGACAACGAAGCCCCAGGTGGTGCAGTGGACAATGAAAAGACAACAACATTCGGCATGTTGACGTGCGCATTACACATGTGGTGTTGTCTGCAAAACAATGTGGCGGAATACGACATAACCAAGAAACACATTGGACCTGTAAAACTAATATACAACCAAGCTCATGTAACAGTCTCTCGCTCAACTCGACAATTACAAGAACATTAGAGGGTACGGGCTAGATAAAAGGTGAGTTCTAATTGGGTTGTCATTACTATAATGTGTTCTTTTGACGAACTAGTTCATGGCAGATGGTCTTTTTTGCTCCGGCGCGCATCATCAGTGTGTTGTCCTCGTAGTTTGCATTGTTCGCATTTTGTCCTTAAAAATTGTCGGCCATAGAATGGCACAACAAGACCCGCCTGACGTACAAAAGGCCCTCCGTTGCATCCTTGAAATTGATAGTTTCAGAACAGGCAAAAAGCAAAATAAAGGAGTGTTTAATAAATTGTCGAAATTGCTGTTTCTGCTAATACGCGAGTACTAGTTACACTACGGTGCCATTTCAATGCAAGCATGTGTTGCCTTTCACTCAGACGTAATAGTGTAGTGGTTACTCTTAGAGAAACGCAGTAATTTGTCCGTTCGAAAAGTGAGAAGTTCACTTAAAGTTCAACCTTCTTTAAAAAAAAGTCCGGCTATAGATTTTGTTTTACTTTCGAATTCTCTCTCATTCGTGAAAACAACGTGGCAGAAATTTGCAAGACAACAAACTGTACGCTAAAGTATTCAGACCTATTCTATTGTACGTATTATTTTCACAAACACAATTTCCTCAAATAGTTTTTTTTTTACAATGATTCTCATAAACAAACATTTATGATTTGGAAGAACATAAGTTAATCCTCAACAACCATTGGGTAGTACCGTACTGTTTGTTTACCCTAAACCAGAAACATGTTTGGGCCTGCCTTCATTGGTCAGGAGTTTACACAAGCTGCGGGGCGAGTTTTGTTGACCGTACTGACCAGGGCCCAATTTCAAAGAGCTGCTAAGCACAACAATTTGCTTAGCATGAAATTTCTTCCTTGATAAAAACAGGATTACCAACCAAATTTCCATGAGTTGCATATTGCTTGTTACTGGTATTCAGCTGTTGTTTGCTTATCCTGAAAATCACCTGGAAGTTTGGTTGGTAATCCTGTTTTTATCAAGGAATACATTTCATGCTAAGCAACTTGTTGTGCTTAGCAGCTTTATGAAATTGGGCCCAGAGCTATATTTGCCTGCGTTACGGTTGAATAGCAGGCGAAATTTGTCTGATCGGTTATCAAACGCATTCCGAAGGGTTGGTATGCGAGGAACAAAAGAAGGTATTTGGCAAATTTCTATTGGAAGAATGTGAAGGAAGCGTAAGTGTAACAAATTGTGTAATTCTTAAGGGCAGTTCAGAGGAAAAATTACGTAAAAGAATAGACAGACTGTTTGAGCTTCGGTCAACAGTTGAGCGATTTCGCGGCTTCGGTTTGATAAGATTTTAATGGTCTGAGCACCAAACCACGCCCACATAATAATATACACGGGCCAAGGTCGCACAAGGGGACCATTTGTCGACTAGTGGCTGGTATTAGGGTGTACTTAGGCCGTATCCGAATTGGCGACTACAGCTACGGCTATGGCTGTTGCTAAGGGCGTTGCTAAGGACGTCCTATACTCCAATGCACGACGACGCGGAAATCTAGCCGTAGCCGTAGCTGTAGCCGCCAATTCGGACACGGCCTGATGTTCGCAAATAATGTGTTGGGTACCAGGCAACAGTCGACAAGTGGTCCTTGTGCGTACTTGACCCATAGTACTTAATATGAAGAGAGCACCGTACTGCCCAGAGCTGTGTATTGAGAGAGATGCAACATGGAGGGACCAGTTTCACTTGGTCACGTGGTAAGCTGGTCCAATAATACCTTTCTTTTGTTGATAAACAAACCGCAGTGGTTGGCACGGACGGCCGAATGTAAGCAAAACATTCAATCGTGTAAACAGATGTTGTGATTAAATTCAAAATTTCTGAAAACTTTCAACAACAAAAATACATCTCATGATTGGTTGCTTATTTTTGTTTCCAACAAATTCAACTCTCTTTTTGAATATTTGTGTTACAAACTTGGGCTTTCTGTTTTTGCGTTGCATTTTATGGCAACCTTTGTTGGCAAAAAAACTCGGCCTGTGGCGTGGCAATTAGCCTTTTTGATATATGGTGGACACTTTAGGAATGCACTGTTTGGTTTGGTTGATACAGACAAATTTACCCAAACCTAATAGTGCCCTCGTAGTCTGTCCACCATATCTCAAAATGGCCAATAGAAAGGTCTATAGCACAAACCAATGTAATTTCTAGTCTGGCACCCTGTGTGCGCACATGCGTCTTTGGGGGAGCGAAAATGTCTTCTTATCGTATGGGATGTCGCAACTCTCTCAATACACAGCTCTGGATACTACTTGCTATACTTTAAAATGAGCCCAAGAGATCTGTTTATTTATTTTTGTCTTATTGCACTTATTATATAATAAATTAAATAATGTTTATTTTGTTTATATATATATATATATATATTTTGTTATTTATTTTATTTTGTATTTGTTTGTTATTTTATTTATTTTTCATTGTTATTATAATTTTTTGGGGGGAGGCTGTCAGGCAGAAGGCAAAATCTAGGTTTGAACCCGGACCCGTGGGATGTGAAAATGAGAATCAAGGGTATGGGTTGGCTTTGGAAAATCAAAAAGCCCTCCGTTGAACTTTCACAATAAAGAGTTGGGAAGAAAGAGTTACTCGGGCATCGGCCCTCTGGGACTCTACTCTTTCTCAAGTCGTTTGTTTTACTACCATTATTGTTCATACAATGCCTTTTAATAAAGAGACACTCGCAACTGATATGGAAGAATGGCTGCAAATTGACCCACTGCCATCTCGCAGTAACAATTACTCTCTCATAACGGACGAATTATGTGTGGTTAAATATTTACCATTCGATTTACAGGCACCGATCTGTGGTCGCGTCTTCACTTTGGCTGTCAGCAGATGAAATAGCAAGAGTATAGACTATCCATTGCAAATACGCTTCGTCAAATAACTACAAATCCACTGTTAGACAGACATAATTCAATTTTTCACGCTTTATTTCCAGCCGAGCTATAGAGATCGGGTATGCGAAAATCGAATCACGCAATTGATTATTATGGTTGGGTTGGCAGTGCAGCCGCGCGGCCAGGGACAGGCTGGATTGTTGTGTATAATGGTTCGGCGCATGCAGCCCATTTACCGGTCTCTAGCGGAGCTGTCTTTCCGCAGGAGGAGGCATGCGGGTGAAGAAAATGGAAACGAAGCGCATGTCTAATTTATCCCCAAATGGCAAGATAATGGCGTCAAACGGCAATTTCATTACCGGGACAATATTATACCATCATCCATACGGGGGCCAATTGCCGTTGGGGAAGGGTGGGGGGGTATAGGGGGGACCACAATCAACATGATTGCCGGCGGGATGTACCCGTTATTATGACCAGCCTATGGGTCCAGAGCTAAGGGGTGGGCCTATATGCACCCACTTGTGGACCGAGAAAAAGGAACGTTTCATTTACCCCCCCCCCCTAATGGCTGGGAGAAGATGTTCATCCACCGGTAACTCTTTCGTGACATCTGGTGCCCGTCTCGGGTCGATCCTCACTTCAGAAGAAGAAGAGAAAAAGAAAAGGGGAAAAAAAGAAAAAAGAAAAAGCGTCTAGAACATCAGTCATTTACATCATGGATGATAAATATTCTTGTTAAAAAAACCCTGTTAACAATTTTCCCTGCATTTATATAGTCCTTTCAGTTTGTATTCGAAACTTCTTTTAGTAAAGTTTTCTGTCACGTACGGTATCTGTCCATTCTTCTTTCTTCCCAAGCGTAACATCAGATATAGGCTCATGTCAAACTCCCATTTTGAAGATACTTAAAACATTTTTTCTATCCAATTTAAAAAACAAAAACAACAACAACAACAACAACAACAACAACAACAACATTTTGCCGAGATGCTCGCTCACACAAACTGACTTTGCCAAATTTAAATACCCGTTGCCGGGCTGCGCCTGCCTAGTCATAACTTCCACAAATTATCTGATTTTCGACAACACACAACAAAATTGAAAATTTACTTTCAGCCAGACCATGTAATAAACACGAAGCAGTCTGAGGGTTTAATGAGTTTGTAAAAAATATCCAAATGTACGCTGGATATTTATAATGGGGTTTAAGTACACGTGGCAAAACGCGCGAACCGATTGACCAATAACACGGACACACAAACAAACGAGAGGACCATCTCTATATGATACGTCAGTGCGTTCAATTAATGTTTCATGACCTACCATAAAAGTATGATTTAATACCAAGTCTAGGTCCCTGACGTAGCACCGTGGTCATAATACGACAATCGACAGTTTGTTGTTCTTGCAAAATTGTCTCTAAACAAGACAAATTAAATCTAGCGTGAATCAACGACTCTATAAATGGCAGTTGAATAGCATTGACGATGTAATGTAATATAACATCAATATCATTCCCAGAATTTCGCTGTCAAATTTGTGCCCGAGACCCATCCAGTAAATTTGTAGGGGGACGAAAACAGCATGCACAGCTATTGTTTTGGTGGAGAACGGCGTGCCGCCCTGAACATGTGTTTGACTGCGATCAGGGCGGGTGGCAGCGCGTTGTCACCGGGGGAGGCACGTAGCGACCTCCCGGGACGTGATCACAGCGACGCGTCGGTCATATCTCCGAGGACTCCTACAACCCAAATTGAATCTACTCGGCCTGGTCTTTACTAGCGTTTAGTGTCTTGTAGTTTTGCTTTCTCCATCGGTTTCAATGATATGGGGCGATGCCGTGGACTTAATCTAATAAGAATATTTCACCGCATTGTTTTGCTTTTTTTGTGTATGGTGACACGGAGCTAGCTTGTAATTTGCCGATCGCCAGAGACCACAATTACATTGTTATCTTACTTTTCTTTAGAGGGATGAATAGGCCTACATGCCGTGTTCCAAGGCGATTCATTCAGGCAAGTTGAAATATAGTAGACATTGACAGTAATTTGCTTCCCTTTTCAGTATGAGCAACTTACCACAAAATATTAACTTGGGCCTGCAGCGCGCCGTACTAAAAGCCTACGGTCGACCAGGCGGTCTGACATAGGTAGAGTTTAGACAACCATAGAGGCACTGCGTATACCCGCCCCCCCCCCAAAAAAGAGAATTATAATAACGAAGTAACAAAATATGGACGATACTTTGTCGAAGATAAATGTAAATATTCTATGTGTGTTTTGTGGATGTACGCGAAGTAGACCTAGTATTGTCAAGTTCAAACTGGGTTTTTTAGTGTGATTGTACTAAATTATTTACGAGGAGTGTAATAAGTTTACAGAGTGTGACATGCCAAATGCCTACATGTAACCCGTAAATATTGTGCTGTTAAAGAGAGGCTCATTAATTTTTAGAAAACAGCGTATATCTAAACGGTAGAATTATGCTTAAAGGTATTGTACACTTTTGGTAAAAGCTCAAAATCAGTGTTTACATTTTGTGTGATTCAACATGCATGAAGAAACAAACCTGTGAAAGTTTGAGCTCAATTGGTCATCGAGGTCACGAGAAAATAGTGAAAAGAGACATGTGTTTTCTGTTCTTTCAAACATCGAGTTTTTATCGTGCATGATAAAAACTATTATTTTACTCATTTCTCAGAAACGATAGCATTTAAGGCAGAAATATTTTAAGGAACCCTTTCTACCATTACTTACTTTAAATCATGTAATTTGTGTGAATCTGTGTGAATCTGTGAACATGTGTTTTTCGATCTTACCAAGTATAGTGTACAGCGCCTTTAAAGGTAGGGTCATACCTTGGTAATGACCATGAGCAAAAAATTGTACATTTTATCTGAAAGCCTTTACTTGTTATAAAGATGGTAATTGTAGTAACCATCCTGCGTCTGAAGTGCCCCCGTTAATTAGAAATCATTAAAAGTATTTCGAAAAGTATTTCTAGAGATGGTGGGTACCCGCTGTCACCACGCTAAACCGCACGTATTTGACGTTCTTGATGAAAATACCGCGACAGTCTGTTGTTGTTTTCTCAAAGAGTAGACACAGTCTTCGGATAAAACTTTCACAGGAAACTTTTATTGTACTTTAAAAAAATAATTTTGCCTATAAATTAGCATTACGTAGACAAAAAACAATCTATGATGACCCCCCTACCCTTAGTTTATGACACGCACTAAAACATTCGTGGGTCAGAATTGACCTGTAAAAGAGTCTGTATGGGCAGGAACACATTTCCTGGTCAACTTGATCCATTGCGGCGTCAATGAACTTGACTCAGGGTCGATGAACTTTACCCGGAGTCAAAAACGCTTGACTATTTCAGATTCCTGGTCTTACAGTGCGATCCGGAAGACGGATCACAATGACCTGAAAATGGACATGGCCCATATACGGATCCTTCTCTGGGTCAGAGCTGATCCGGGACTTTTACGGAGTGTAATGATCGCAGAATAAAATAAGTTGTACTTTTAATCTGTTTTTGTAACAAGTACCATATGCGTCCCGAAGAAATGTGCGTGAGAAAACTGTCCCACGATACACGGTTTTTATTTCAATCTGCACAACAGTCGAAATAAGTCATTAACGCTGATAAGATCCTCTTGTCGTCGTACAAACAGCAAGAAATCAAAATCATATTTTTATTGGTCATACATTCCCACGTTCTGATATTAAAATGAAACCACTAACAGTGCCCTCGTGATAAGTAACAATTTTATTTTATAAATCTACATTTAATTTTCCAAAGGTCACCCAAACTATTACACGATTATACCATGGTTCCTCCATGATTGTACACATGAATGTGTTTATTGTACATACATACTAGTCATCTTTCAGTTCAAAGTTTTACATAAGGAACGCTTCCGCTCATCTATGAAATAAAAATAGTTAGGCCAGAATTGGTTGCATTATATGTCAAGAAATTGAACTATTATAAGATTGATTTGTTTTCCTACAACTAGACTTCCACCTGATATGCCTATCGACCCATTTCACGACGTGCAGCACACTTACACGCGCCTATCCTGTCCGCCATTTTTGGAGTAAAAATGTACGCACAAAATGGCGGAAATGGTAGACGCGCATTGTGCGGAGGTCCGTTCCGCATCGTGCACGGGGTCATGTACCCCAGTAGGGGTCGGGTAGACGGGTGCATACAATTCCTTTTCTCTAACAACCGCTCTGAAGTTAATACAGTATCACAGCTATTTTGCTTGAATGTGAATGACTAACAGGGGAAGTGTGAGATAATAATGGTTACGATAGTTCATTGTATTAACGACCTATTGACCCAATTCTACTGACGTTATCTACCACACGATAAGTCTTGATTGCACAATTTTAGGAATCAGGTGTGTGGGAATCAGGCTACGGCTATGGCTACGACTGTAGCTGAGGGTGTGGCTAAGGACGGCGTGATGACGTTCCAGCCGTGATCCATGGTGATCCAGCCGTAGCCGTAGCCGTAGCCGTAGCCGTAGCCGTAGCCGTAGCCGTAGCCGTCGCCGTAGCCGCCAATTCGGACACGACCGTACAATGCACATTTTAGGTGACGCGGGCGCGGTTAGACGCACACCATATCTTTACACTCAATTCGCTTCCAAAATTGGCAGAACATGGGCAAGCAGTTGATTTTAGTCGAGTGTGATGACGTCAGTGAATCTGCAACAATTTCACCCGAAGTGAATATGCAAATATGCGATCGTGCTATATCCAAAATGTTTCCGCGTTTCAGTTTACCCAGGTCAGACGAAAGGTTTTTTATCTTACATGAAGGGCACCCCTCGGGTTGTTTAGCCAACCAAACTGATGCAGCAAACCATCCTTAAAGGGCCGTGTCACACGAGGCAGTTATACAGGCAGACGGTTCTAGGCAATCTACAAGAAGCCTCTTGAGCCTCTTTCATGTGAAATTGTAGTTGGGATCTTCTGTGCTTATACCTTATCATGGTCATTAATGTGTCAGGTACCCTACATACAACAGTGACAGTTCCGATTCTCACATCATGAAAGGAACCAGACTATATTTTTCCCCCAGCCTCGGTTTGGTTACATTGGGTCGAATAGAACAAAAGCAAGATGGCCGCACCATGAAAAAGGTCAATTGATACCGAGTTCCAGATCCAAAGGGTCTGTGGTACTAGACTAAAGTGACAGTCCTCCCGGGGCTAGTTGGATTATACTGCTCCCAACGCATTGATCATAATAACGTCGACGTTCCCTTTCCAGTGCAATGCCCCGCCCCCCGTTTCCCTTCTTGAATCAATTTTTTCGAAATGAGCGCTGTAAAAAAAACATAGTTGAGGTGAGCTTGCGAAATGAACGACGACGACCACCAAGCACTGATGGAAATGTCGATTTGTCACCAAATCACCATTAAAACAGAATAACCAAATTGAGTTTCAATCGGTGCAAGCTTACTAATATCTATCTCATTTGAAAGGTCAATATAACATGTCACCTCGAGGTGATCCTTAACGTTTATATAGGACCAGATTAGGCTCCAGTGTTGTTCCGCGCTTTCCTCTATTTACAAATGATCAAATTTACACATTTGCTATCTTTTATTTTTAAGATGGAGAGGGATTTTGTCTCATCCGCTCGAAACACCCGGCGTGAATTCAAAATGAGGAGGCTAGGGTCGAGACTTGGGGAGACTCCAGCCATGACTGAGCCTCAGTGGAGGCAAAGTCAACACCACCGTTTGGATACATTAACCAAGGCATGCCCGACCATAAATAATTACCAGGCCGTCTTTGGAGGAGCACCATTCACAACTTTCTTTTTCAGGAGCAAAGGTAAGACATCTAGATTAAAACAAGGGCTCAAAGGGATTCGGTGAAGGCGCCTCGTAACTCGAGAGCTACGCGATATTTTGACAAACGTTATACAGCTTGGGTCTCCAATTTCATACAGTTATTGGTGGGTACCACCCCGCAGTATCTAAAGCTTCCTGATGATGGTGTTTTACCAAGCTGCGAGTAAAGCCAATGTCACTGGGGACACCTGAAAGAGTCCTCCCTATTATTTGATAACAATTAGAAAATGCTCCACACCGTTTGGTCTGCACTGGGGCGTCGTGTTGATCTTTCATTTTCTACTCGTAATTTGCGACTCGGATGCAAAACCCGTTCCCCTCCAGATATTTCGAATTGTAAAGAAACTGGCAACGGGCAATTATATGCAAGATAAATAAACTAGGATCCATGGTGGATCGTGCTAAGTGTGCTGAAGGAGATATACAGTCACGTTAATTAGATCTCAAAGCTGCGGCAACTTGCCTGGCATACGTTGAACAGTTCTGTTGTTTCAAACTGTATACACCTCTGGTAGCCGTGTTACCGTACGGTAGCTTTTTAAAAAGGACCTAAAGGTGGGGTCATAGATTGTTTTTTTGTCAATTTAATGCTGATTTATAGGCCAAATAAATACAACGTAAGTCACATGTGAAAGTTTCAGCGCAATAAAGTGTCTACTTTTGTTGAGAAAACAGCAACAAGATGTCACGGTGTTTTCATCAAGAACGTCGAACCCATCCACGTTCAGCGAGTTGACGCGGGTACCAACGGGGACGCAGCATTCACAAACGGACACCACGGAAATTTGAATCTCTAAAACTCGCCCTGTGTGTTTTTGAGAGCCAAATTGTTTGACATACTTTTATTGATTTCTAATCAACGAGGGCATTCAGACGAAACAATTTCGCAGGATGTTTACCACCATCACCATATTTATAACAAGTAAGCTTTCGGATAGAAATGACATAATTTTGTTCAGGGTCATTACCAAATTATGACTCTACTTCACTCGCTACATTAATGTCTCGACAAAACGTTCACTGAATCTCCCCACGCGCGTATCGGGCCCCCGCTGGCGTTGTTTGATTCAAGAACAATTCGTGCATGTTCGGATTCTGTTACATTTAGCATTTCCTTTGTGCCGTTTCGAGTCTGAATTGTATAGGACTATCTTTCAAGGACCCTGGTAAATACTTCAATTAGAATGTAAAAGATGTCATGACCTAATCTCATAGTACTTACAAAACAGGTTAACAAAGTTTTCTAATGAAGTGTGCCAACCAAAAAAAGGACATATTTTTTAAATTTTATTTTCAAACAGATAGGACTATAGGCTAAGCGTGTATTTTGTTCATGATGTGAAGATGGCACGACTCGAATGTTATTTGTCTATTTACATTAGTTTTGTTTTTAATAGCTTTGGGGGAAAAAGAGTAACGCAAAAATACTTGCACGATTTGTTTTTCATAGCTGTGTTTTGATAAAAAATTCTAAAAGTACGTAATCGTTTATCTTGTTTACAATTGTTTATTTCAAAAACCACAGTAATAAAACGGAACAGTTTGACTTATTTATTTCTTGCCATAACTCATTTTTTGTTACACACGGAAAGATAGAAGAGCTATTAATGAGCTTTCTGGGGGCAGCAAAGCGGTGTTTACCGATAGTGTCGAAAGTTCCGGGCGGTCTTGATTTATACGGGATGTCGCGGATCGAATACAGAACCATGACAAAAAAAGTACGTTAACTTATTGAATCATTTTTTCCCCTCCAAACATGGTTCCTTTAATGTTGTATACTTGGGTGAAACGTATTATAAGCAGAATTGCACTATAGTGATGTTATAAGCAGTTCATTGCGTCAAGACGTTCTGTCTGTCTGTCCATCAGGCATCTCACCACAAGCCTCGGCTTCTAGATGATGCGTCCATACTTATTTAATTGTCTGCCTTGTAAACAATTCTCTTTTGGTTACTTCTTTAAGTTCATGTTTTGGCTATGTACTGTTTGGAAATTTTCATGAAGTAAGGAAATAAATGTGAGTTTGAATTGAATTGAAAGACATTGTTTTTAGCAAAGAACGTTGGGAAGTCTCACTCGTATACACTCTAGTTTTGCTGATATGTAAAAGAATGAGCTTTCCCAACAGCGTTTTTCACGCACTGTAACAATGCTTGAACATTGTTTAAGCAAATAATATAGGAAATATCACTCACACCCCCTAGCTTTGCATGCTGAGATATAGACCAAAGAGCTATTCAAACAGCCTTTTTTCCCACGAACTACATCTTTTTGGAACTCCTTGCCCGGTGCTTGTTTCCCTCAATCTTACAATCTAGCCTGTTTTAGGATGAATATCAATTCCTACCATCAGCTTCCCGTGTGATTTGTTTTCTTTTTAGATGTTTTGTTCGTGTAGCCCTTTACGAAGAGTGGTTTTTAGCATTGTTATGGGGCGAACTTGCATAACAAAATTAAAAAGTATTTTGCTTTCTCTGTCCATGTTTCTCTTCTTGCTGTGCTCAATTTTCCTCACCGTTTTGCCAAAATTTGTGGGGGGGGGGGGCTGTTTCCCCCTGCCTCCTGGGTCGTACGCCTATTTATAAGGTTCCCGGCTGTGTTGGTTCTTGAAAAGTGATTATAGTTATCAGATACTTTATTATAAACATTAATATGTTAAGAAGGAGCCAGTCCTCTCATCCATAGTGTTCAGATGTTTCCTCATACGGACACAGTGTTCGTCCAACCAAACATCTCGTATACATTACTGGTAGTTATAGACACACGCAGTACATGATTGGTGATTATCGAAAAAATGTTGATTACTTTCAGTCAGCAAGCTCACCGATTATCAAGTTCCTACCCGTACCAACACTGCAAAAAATAATAACACTTTTAATTTTAACACTTTTGGTGTTATCATTTACACCCATGGGTGCGTCAGTACACCAAGAATAACACAATGTGTTAAAATAACACCCACAATTTTAACACCGGTGAACATTCCTGGTGTTGTCCTCTAGTAACACCGGGGCTGGTAAATTTAACACCCAGTTTTTGTTGTGAACCCTCCAGAGAAATAGGTGCTAAATACTGCCAAAGACGATAAAATACTGGTAGCCTTTGAAGTCCTATACAAGCCATCGTTGCTTATTTCGATTGCCTCGCCCGTATATATGAGGCCAATATGGACTGACATGAAAAACCCAGACCGTCATTTGTTGATTTCACTAAAGCGAGAATAGCAAATTGAATGATTTGTTCACTGGTTGGTTGTCCGTAGTGTTTGTTGAAATCATGGAATGAATTTCCTCTTCCAAAAACCAGTGGGATACTTTCCCTTTAAGATACAATCATGTCGAAAACAAACAAATAACGAATAAATTAATACAAACACAAAGTGTTTGGAAACAATGCAAATAAACTTGGATATGTTTTTTCGGATGGTTAATGGACTTAAACGAACCTTGCCGGCCAAGCCTATAAATCAAAGGTATACCCCCTTCAAATCCTAGCCCCGCCCATTAAGAGAAAACGTGCATTTCTTGACAATAGGATTAAACCACACGTATGATAATGGTTTTCTCCTGGCCCCTAATAAGGAAATTTATTACGTTTTCCTTTCCCGAGCAACATGAGTCTTATATTATAAATGATACCCCTCAAACTGCACTTTTGAAGTCGCCAGTTAATCCCTATGATCCCATGTTCTGTTTTTAGAGGGTGTTCCGCGTCCGGCCGGGCAGCGAGACGAGCCATGAATAAGCACCGTGGAGAAACGCCGAAGGTCCCCCAATCAAAGGAGCCGCTGGGGCCGCCGGCTGTAAATCTCCCGTGTAAAGAGGACCTAGTGTTGTATTAATGATGTTCTTCACACCAAACAAGTCCACCTTTCGACCATATGGTGATAAATAAGAGCATGGGGGTGACGGGCGGAATTCATGGCACAGGTGAGCTTGAGACCATTTTCATTCTATTGCACGTTTGGTTTCATAATATACACTGCAAAAACTGGGGTGTTAGAATTAACACAACTGGTGTTGTCGCATATAAAATACAACAGAAAATATCAAAATTTACAACATAGGGTGTTGAAATAACACTAATTTCTGCAAAAAACCCAATCACATTGGTGTTTTTTTCAACACGATAAGATGTTAATTTTCATTCTCTCTTCGGTATCTATGTGATAACACCCGTGGTGCGAACGTACAGGCAGGGTTTGCTCTTAAATGTTTCAGTGACTAGCCAGCAGGACCAGTTAGCTTGTCATTTTTCTAGTCCGTCAGCTTTTGCACCGGTCCATATGTTATATTACATGTATAAAAATATTGATGTTTTCCAACACTGAGCTAGCTAGCAGGACCACTTGTAAAGAATTTTGACTGGTCCTCAGGTGTTTTAACTGGCATTTGGCCAGCGGACCAGTGTTAAGTGAGAACGTTGTTGTGGTACTGTATTATTCATACTAAAGTGTAAACCTCCCGTGCTAGGTTTACAAAGTATAGTATCAAATAAATAGGAATTGGCGAATGCGGGATATGATTTTCAAAAATCTGTAATCGTGTCTGCCCAAAAGTTACTATTTATTACGGACTACAAATTGAAGAACTATTTCAACAGAATGAACATCAGTGCTTATTACGAAAGTTACCTCATGATGACTCATTTCCCAATCGAACAACCGAAGTACACACGGAACAACTGAAGCACAAAAACACACAACAACAACAACAACAACAACAACCGAACAAACAAACAAAACAAAAACAAACAAACAATCAAACAAAATACTTAAATAATAGACTATTAAAATAGAAAGCTATCAACTCAGAGGGACCATCTTCGACTGAAACGAAACACGAAAATAACAAAATGTGCGAATCTCAAGCCGCTTATGCCTTCCTGCAGAGACACACCATGTAGGTTTTAACGTCAGTCTGTTTGTAAGGAGTGTAATGTTCATACAACATCCATATGCCACCCAGATGGAAGTCAAACCTAACCTATCTAATGAGTTTACAATCACCTCTACTCTGGTCATGGTTTTGATAAAAACAAAAAAAAGAAAACCCCCAATATTGATCTAGTCTATAGAGACTTTGTTGGATGAAAATCGTATGAAACTATGATCTCACGAAGTCTCGCAGTTCTCTACGTGAAATACCGATAGTATTTCCGAAAAAGGTATTAACGCAGCAATATATGCAGATTCGGTTTTGTATATACACTGTACATTTTCGTCTGAATTGGTTTAGAGGGCATGCACCAACATGACCATTATACAAAATATTATAATGATAATACACAAATATAAATAAATAAATAAATAAATAAGTAAATAAGTAAATAAAAATAAATACCTAAATAAATAAATGAAAATAAAATAATGTTTATTTTATTTTATAAGTGTTACAATTTGTTTGTTAATCTTGAAGTCTGAAAATACCCAATCCATGAGTATACAAATTACATGGGAATGTCGTCTATTTTATATAAACCAATGTCTCCCTCTACCCTTAAAAGTTTTTGGATAACTCGACCATCGCATGAGAGTTATTTTAGCTATGGCGAACCAAACCCCTCAAGACTAGAAAATGGGAATGTCCGATGCTTAACTGTGTTTAAACCTCCAGCAGGTGTTGTTATGTGACTGTGTTACGCATTGTACTATTAGGCAGGTTTATACTTTGGAGTGTTTTGAAAATGTTGCGCTGTTGCCAATGAACACAAATCAAACTAGAAATGACTCCAGTATAATAGTGTCTTTATTAATCAGTTCAAGAGAACAAGTGATATTTTGGCCATTGATGTTTAACATGTGGGTTTATCATGGAGTTATTAGCGATTTGGTTGATTTTTATGCATCGTAATCTTGGAAGTGTCACGCTCGTCTTAACAGTCGGAAGTACATATCAATCTCCCTACCAACTGGCATCTTAAGAATTGCTACGGCAGTTTGGTCACGGACCTTGTTTCCGATTTGTTTTATCATAATCCAGTCTTTTGGATGAAAACCATACGACCTTGTCTAGTAATTTACACCTTGGGTATTTTTGTTTTGCGGCCGGCTGGCTTATGTGGCAGTCAGGCAGCGAGCCATAAACACACCGTAAACTTGTGGGGTTTTACGGCCCGATTCTCGGTGCTTTCTTTGGGAGAGGTTGACATTTACTGGCGTTGTTGGGTTCCATGAGCACTGTATGTAAAGCTTGGCGTGGTTAGCCTGGCTATGATGAGGCGGGGATATGACATTTATTAGTAACACCCGGATGCTGTCGGTGTAACGTGTGTGGCCTGTTTTCAAGCAGCATATATATTTTGTTTTTGGGGTGGGGTTTCTTTGTTAAAAAAGGTTTTTAAACAAGGTGAAGTTATTGTTTTCTCGCTATTTGTTTGTTTGTTTGTCACCCCTGTATTACTTGTCTATTTGTGTTGGTCACACTGTGCCGTAAACGAGTTTTTTTGTATCTGTGTTGTACATATGTTTTGTGGATCTCGTTTACCCCTTTTTATAAAAGACAAAATACATGATGGGTAGTCGACAAAATACATTGAATAGTTTCATTTTGGAAGTTCCCAGGTTGTAAAGTTCATACGAGTACCAATCCTTTTAGAGAAATACTTACGTCTGAAATACTATCAAAGTCGTGAAAAGGGCACTTGAAAACCCCCGAATAGTGCTTATTTCGATTGCCGCGATCGAAATTAGACCGATATGAACGTTCACAAAGTCCCTGACAAAACATACATAGTTTTTCGGCGATATATCAAAAACGCTATCACCCTTTAAAATTAATTTTTCACAGGTTAGTTTTATTGTGTATGTCTCCATTTATGTAGGATTAAAATAATCGAACGGTTAAAAAAAAACAAAGGTATTTTGCCTTTAACCGCCCTCTGGTTCTTTTTGTTTCAATTCCCAAAATACTAAACAAAACAAAAAGACAACAACAACAACAACAACAACAACCAAAAACCATACAATTTTTTACTTTGGTTGATGTTACGTCGGGGATCAAAGAATTATTATTTTGGTTTTACACATCGGCGTTAGGGCTAAACCTATCGGACTTGGTTTTCACCTTCCAAATTCCCAAGTCAAGCTCAACAACTTCTCTCGAGAAACAGTCCAACCTTCGTCCCTACACAGATGGTGGTGTCCGAAATGCCAATCATCGTGTTTGGGTTGAAAATCTCCCCTTTTGTACAAATTAGAAATTGGCAAACAGTTGAAGAGCGAAGTATTTACCAAATTAACCACAGAACAAACCTTCCGGCCTCGGCCATTGTTAGCAACGGGCAGAATGACCGACTGAAAAACTCGGAGCTGTATGAAAATGCTGTATAGTCAGTTAACTGCCAATAGTTCACTTATTATTCTGTTCAAATCTTCAGGACAAATTAACCACGCCATCCCTTTTTGTTTTGTTTTCCCATGTCATTTAATTTTCGTTTACAAAGGACAAATATTTGACCAAGGAATCCGGCTCGCCGCATCCGATTGGAAGAAAATAGAGGAAAGGGGAAAACACTTTTTTGTCTGTGCGTTCAGATTGTTGTGGTATTTTATGTTTTCTTTTGGCGAATTTAAGGTGAGTTCGGAAACTTGCTGTCAGATCACAACACCGCAGTGTGCTGTGGTTTTAGCAATTTGAAGTTGGTCATTAATGCCGTTCAAGTGCTATGAGGAATTGGTTTTCGATTAGTCCAAACGAAAAACTGTACCGTCGTAATAAAATACCGAACAATGTTGTTCACTCGTTATGACGTATAGACCTTTATTATTGTGTTGCCATCTTGATTTTCTCCAATCTGAACCAATGTAACCAAACCGAGGCTGGCTAGAAGACCAAATAGTCTGGTTCCCTTTTTTCAGTGCAACGAATACTAGCAATCATTACTGTTATTGGATAAAGGGAACATGACCAAGATGGTGGCAGCATGATAAAGGTCTATAGCCGGTTCACCTACGCCCAATTTTTTAGAGCCGCTTAAGCAGATAAATATTGCTTAACAAATATTTGCCGAGCAGAAATTAGCAGAAACCAGTCACATGACACGGTGTTTGGCTGGTAACCCTTTTTCTGGTAGGCACAGTT
This sequence comes from Plazaster borealis, assembly GCA_021014325.1. NCBI lineage: Eukaryota > Metazoa > Echinodermata > Asteroidea > Forcipulatida > Labidiasteridae > Plazaster > Plazaster borealis. The sequence continues at coordinate 13,086,696 of CM037476.1, read as the reverse complement.
TGTGCTTCGGTAATGTTTGTGCTTATGCATGCAGCTCTATGAAATTGGGCCCATGTCCATACCATTTATATCTATACAATTAGTTTGCCGTCAAGTCACAAATGGTATGGCACGGTGTTTTGGCTGGTAACCTTTTTCCGGTAGGCACAGTTTGTGCTTCGGTAATGTTTGTGCTTAGTGGAGCAGCTCTATGAAATTGGGCCCATGTCCGTACAATTTGCATATATTCAAATAGTTTACCATTATGAATACTCAGGTTGCAAAGGGAGGGTATACCTTTAGTAATTACTCCAAAAATTAGCGACCGTAAAAACTTACTTGGTAGAGCACTGGGGAGCTGTTGATATTATAAAACGTTGTTAGAAGCTACACCCTTTGATTGAAGTAATGTAGTTTTAGAGAAAGTGGTAATTTTTCACCTAAAAATTTGAATCCGAGAAAGGCTTCAGGCATGAAGCCTTTCTCAGGCATCTGGAAGCACACAATTCTATGCAACAAGGGTGTTTTTTCTTTCATTATTTTCTTGCAACTTCAATTAACAAATTTAGCCCAAATTTTCACAGGTTTGTTATTTTATGCACATGTTGGGATAGACCAAGTGAGAATACTGGGCCCAATTTCATAGAGCTGCTTAAGCAGAAAATATTGCTTATCAGTTTTCTGCTAAGCAAAAACAGGCAGTACACCAGTCACAGAATGTACATGTGACATGGTATTTTGGCTGGTAACCATATTCTGGTAAGCATAACTTTGTTGTATACCCTGCCTTTTAGAGGGAAAATACATCAAAGGGTGATGTAATTCCCATCCTGTAGCTTTCAACGAAGACACTGTGCATAAGTTCGAGAAAAATGGTTGATGTTTTGTCAGGGATTTATTTCACGTTCATATCTGGCTTATTGCGATTGCCGCAATATAAATAAGCAACAGTGATTTGTGGTGTCCCCAAATGCTATTTCCTATGTTCCTCTGGAAGATGGATGTGAACTATATCAGTGATCATTCAGATTCATCTCATTGGTTTGAATATGAGTATATCCAAACCGGTGTGGGCATATTATGCTCATAAAAGTGCAGTCTGAGCAAGGGTGTACCCCATGTAGGATTGTTTGGCAAAATATTTGCAAAAGTATTGTGCTCATTTGAATGATGACACGGACCCCGTGCTATTGGGGCAATTTAGGCGTATGTGTATGCTTACGTTTTCTCCATAAGCGGCAATGACTCTATAAATCCAAGGATGTTGAGTTTCGTAAGATTGCTCCAAATGACACTTATACACATGAGACGACAATTCCTTATGATGAGACAAACCTCTTTACGCATATAGCATTATAGGCTCTCATGTCCCTGGATGCTTCCATACATTATTCATAATACACTGTCTCTATCTATTCCAAATGATCAACCGCTGAGCATCCTTCGAATTGAAACAGACTAGTATTGGATGAGCACTAAAGATTGTCCCCCATAAGTGCTATCATCCACCCTCTAAGTAAAACATCTTTGAGGCCTGACTCGCCATAAAATGCCACCCTGCCGATGCTCTTATCCATCTAAACGGCAGGACGCTATACACGGGGTTTGAGCAAACAAGCCAACAACACGACCAACGCATCCCTCCGCACGCCCGGTACATTTTAGCCTTGACTCGGCCGCGCCGTGGTGTGTGCAGACGGCAGTGGAGCGAAGCAAGTTCCCACTTTCTACCGTGGTCTGGAACGTTTTTCACCCACAAAAAAGGGGGAAATTCCATCAACCTTTCATCCATTAACACGATTGATTTTCAGTATGATGTGTATACACAGGCCAGCCAAAGGGACGCTTGTCCTATCAGTATAGAAACGACCTTTTCAGGTGGACTGAAATATTAGCATAGTACACGCAAGTTCGAATGAAATTAAAGGGATGATAAATAAAAAAAGAATAACAATATTGCGAAATGTTTGAGAAGATTTAAACAAGAATTTACTTGATTTGAAAGTCAGAACACACCGATTACAACGATAGCATAGGCAATGAGTATTTAAATGTGACTTTCGTGAATAACATGTCCAGTGACAAATTAAAAAAACGTAGACGAGAAGGAAGTATTCAAATAAAAGACATTAAAATAACATGATGAATGCAAACTTAACATATGCAAATATTGCAATAGTTGAAATGTGGTCTTCAAGGTAGTGTCATATACTTTTATTATGAATCCGAACAAATTGTGTGCAATTTCTATCCGAAAGCTTGCAAAGTTATTTCGTCTGCAATGCCCCCGCTGATTATAATTTTAAAAACGTATGTCAAACAAATTTGAATCTCCGAAACTCAACGCGAGTTTTTGAGATTCAAATTTCCTTGCTGTCTGTCTGTGAATGCTGCGGCCAGAGGTGCAGTTGGTACCCGCTGTCACCTCGCTAAACGTTGATGGGATGGACGTTCTTGATGAAAAATACCATGACAATAATTGTTTTGCTGTTTTCTCAGCAAGTAGACACTGTATTCAGCTGAAACGTTCACATGTGACTTGTATTGTATCGTTCTTGATAATTGTGCCTATAAATCAGCATTACATTGGCAATAAGAAATCTATGACTCTACCTTTAAAATTAACTTTCGTGGGTTTTTTTTGTGCCTTTTTTTTTGGGGGGGGGGTGGGGTTAAAGTCTTTTATCTTTGTTACATAGAATACAACAATGCACAGCAAACCTTCCCTTTGGTATACAAACCCGAAAGAAATCCCCAACTAAGTAAATCTTTGTAACTAGAAAAATACAGCCCTGGATTGAGTACACTAATACTGCTGCACAACGGATACAATAACATGTGAAATGATTTGATTGGTTTTTTGTTGCTCAAGCTTCCTGTCAGGATTCGGTAATGAAGTATGAATTTTTTACTAGCATTCACATTTTACTAAAATAGTACGAAATGGATTTCATAGTCAACGGTTTGTCAAAGTAAACAAATAAAACATAAATTCTAATAATAATAGTTGTTATTAAAATTCATCCAAAACAGATTTATGCACCGAATCGTTCAGAGGAAGTGCGATTGTGAACTGTAACAAAAAACAGTTTTCTTCGTTCAAGAGAAATGTGATATTGTAACCAGTTTTACAACTTTAAGATGTACTCAAAAGGTCCAAGGTTGCTGAGATCAAACGCCCTCTATCTTCGCATTCACGCCATCATTGTGTCTGATGCACTTGTGTGTATGTGTATAGGCCTTACGAGTATCAAGCATATGCATAGAGAATCACTGTTCAAGTTTAACATTGGATTACGATTAAAATGAGGCTTGGGTAAAGTGGGTAAAAATATTTGAAACAACAGTCAAATGAAAACGAAAAGTAGAACATACGTACCCAGAAAGGCGCTGTAGACTTATAATCAATCATAATGGTATTATTGAAAAAGATTCCTGAATATTTGTTGAACAATTATTTGTTGCTTTGTTGTTTCTGTTTTGGTTTTATAGTTCTTCGATTTGCCGTGTATAAATTGTATTTTTGTTCTTGTATTGTTGAGATCGAATAAATAAAAATAATAATAATAATAATGTCCTTTTGAAATGCATCCAGTAAACAGTGGCTTAACCAGACATTTTCACTGGGGGGAGGGAAAGGTGGGGCAAAGCCATTCTTAATCATATTTTTATTTAATGCTTTATTTACTTATTCGTTTTATGTATTTATTTATTTATTATTATTGGAGGCTATTTAATGTATCGAACCATTCTTTTTTTCTATCTCGTTTGTGTTTGTGCGGGGGGGGGGGGGTTCTTAGCCCCCCTCTGGTTACACCCCTGCCAATAATAGTTTCCAATAAACGAACTATATCCATTCAAGCAGTCATCCAGTTTCAGTGGAAACAACGAGAATGATGTTTTTCCTACTTTAATCTGATTTCCGATTTGTTTTGCTCTTCGAAAAATCCACACATTTATGATTTAAGAGCCTGAAAAAGTTGACTCAAAGCCGACAGCATAATGAACATGTAGACCAGCCCTTAAGCTTAATAAAATAGTCCTTTACTTTTTCCAAAAACCAAGTTTCATGCCCGTTTGTAAAAGCAGGTACTTTTTGCTCGATTATACTTTGCTTATTTTGATTGCGATAATCGAAATAATTATTGGCAATTTATTTTATTTTGTCTTTGTATTACTTTGTTTATTTTAAATTTTACTATCATTGTTTAAACCAAATATTTGTTAGTTATTACCATTATATGTGGGGTGCTTCAAATCAAAGGCGAGGTTGTCGACTCGAACAGTTTTTCAGACGGAAATTTTTCTCTTGAGGATTGGTCAGTGAGCTTTCAGATTGAAACTAATGAAGTTGTTAACACTTTTGTTCATGTTTTTAATTCCAGTCTTTTTTTAAATTGCATGCATATTAATTAGCATACCAAAACAATAACACTATACATAATGGGCCTCAGAATTATAATTGGAGTGAACAGAACACTTACCATTTTCCCAAATATGTAATTTCTCTATTTTTTGTTCATTACTTCGTTTAAGGGTAGGATATACTTTTTGGGTAATTGTCAAATACCACTATCCTCACTTGATTGTATCCCAACACATGTATAAAATTAAAAACCTGTGAAGATTTGGGCTCATTTAGGCATCGAAGTTGCAAGAAAATAATGAAAGAAAAAACCATCCTCGTTGCATAGAATTGTGTGCTTTCAGATGCCTGCAGATTAACATTTTGTTTGATGAAAATTACTTCTTTCTCTTAAACTACATGACTTCAAAGGGTGTCGATTCTAACAATGTTTCATAGTATCGTCAGCTCTCCAGTGCTCTTTACCAAGTTAGTTTTTATGGTAATTAATTTTTAGAGTAATGACCAAAGGTGTACCCCCTCCCTTTAAAGGTATTGTACACTTTTGGTAACAGCTCAAAATCAGTGTCCACATTTTGTGTGATGCAACATATGCATGAACAAACAAACCTGTGAAAGTTTGAGCTCAATTGGTCATCGAGGTCACGAGAAAATAGTGAAAAGAGACCTTATGTGTTTTCTGTTTTTTCAAACATTGAGTTTTTATCGCGCGTGATAAAAACTATTGTTTCACTCATTTTTCAGAAACGATAGCATTTTAGGCAGAAATATTTTAAGGAACCCTTTCTACCAGTACTTACTTTAAATCATGTAAGTTATGTGTGAATTTGTGAACATTTGTGTTTTTCGATCTTACCAATAGTGTACAGGGCCTTTAAGCACGCAGACGACATTGGTGATTGTCAAAGACCAGTATGCACACTTGATGTGACCCAACATATACATGAAATAACAAGCCTGTACAAATTTAAGCTCAATCAGTCATCGGAGTCACGAGAAAATATTGAAAATCCTCATCACTGTTTTCAAACCTCGTATTCCGGACTCGCGAGATCAAAACTCATTGTTGTTTTTACTCATGAACTACGGCATTTCAGGCTGAAGGTTTTCAATGGAATTTGTCCACCATGACCATCTTTATGCCGTAAAGTTATGTGTAAATCTGTGAACATTCATTTTGTCAATCTTACCAATGTTATGAACATGCTTTAAGGGAAATTGCATGCAATGTTGCACATGTGTATAATCCTGTCGTGTGGAAAGACTTGATATGTCAAGATATTTCCGTCTTTACAGAATATTTCCGTTTCAGACAAGTGTTCCATTAGAAACCCCCCTTGACTTAATTTCGCCTCTTCACCCGTGTGTTGGAGGAAGTAATGCATAAAAGATTGCACCTCTTGATCAACGATAGTCATTCAGCTATAGTCTAATTACCACTTACAGCCTTGACAAATTGGGCTACTGTAAATAGCCGTATTTATAGTCAATTTTATCTGTACCATCTTCCCAGGTAGTGATTTACAGCCCGATTTACTGCCACAAACTACGGACACCTGTGTGGCGACGACTGTTTTATGTTTTGTATCCAAAGTGCCCTTTCATTCCAGTTGGGATGGGTTCTCTTTGGTTAAGCAACCCGTTTTCAATTCAAAGTAATGTACTCGAAATCGAGGCTGGGCGGAAAATTTCATACAATGGAATCCTGCTGGCTTTAACTGGTTCCTTTCAGGTTGTATTTGCTTATATGATTATTTTCTTGCCCCAATACCTGACCGGGTTCACCGTTTTTAATCAGAATTGAAAAACAGTCATTTTTTCAATTAATACAAACAAAATCAAAACTTGTTGCAGCTGTAAACCAGTACAGCAAGCAACTATTTTCTCTGAACTTCTATCGCATGTGGTTGTCTCTAAATAACCAATTCTTTTTTTCAACAACTCGGTGAATGTCAAGGATTCTTTTCATTTTGTGTATTTGAAAGAGAGACGGAGAGACTGATAGTGGCAATGCACTTCCATTGGACATCTGAGCCCTTCAGACATAAAACACCTTTAGGAGGGGTATAACAACGGTCCCAGCCGGTCCCGAACCGGACCAAACAATTTTCACCCAATAGACTACTCGCGGTACGTCCGCCGAGAAAAAAAATGCCGTTATTTGTTTAATTGTTGGGGCAAGTAATCCTTTGTTTCCACGGTGGAGCTCGACCAGGCATCTTCCAGCTCGGGAGCATTCAGGCGACTGATATAATGGCAATGATAGATGACACCATTGTGGTCCCGAAACACGGCGATGTCAAACATGTCCAGGAAGATGATATGTCAGTTTCTGTATGCGACCAAGCCATGATACCCTTATTTTAAGATTCAATGCATTGTACGTGATCGAAAAAGAGAAAAAAAAGGGACTCCTTACCATTTTCATGGGTTATGGTTTATTGAAGGGGCACTGAACACCAAGTGCAGGTTAGAGAAAAATGTGTATGATTCCATACTTTTAATCTATCTGCAGTGTTTATTTCAATGAGAAATGCTCTTGAACAATGCGATGATTCTCGGTTCATGCACTCAACACCAACTTAATCATTTTTTTCTTAGCATGTATCGAACTTCGCTTTTAGGTAGAATTAGGAGAGAGCAAAAACGGTACAATCCAAAGCACAAAACCCTGTCGTGTATACACGCTATATTGCCACGGGGGCCGTGGGGGGAATTACATAAGTCACTCATGCAATATCTGGGTCAGGGATGAATGGGGGAGGACCCTTGTTGTTGCGAGGGGCACCTCGGTCACCCCCCATGATCCATTTCGCTCCACTGCCTCGCCGAGGAACACAAAACATCGATGACGTCGACACGAACTAGGGCTTCTTCCGTTTGACTAGCTCACGTAAACACGGCTCTACTTTATACACATGTCGAGAAAGTCCCATTGCAGGTGTTGACGGTAGTTTGCGAGCGAGCTGCCTGCCCCCCCGTTCACTGTTCACTGTATGTAGTACAGTCGTCAACCCGGAGGCTTGCATGGGCGGTTTTTTCGGGTTGGGATTTTGACGCGAGGGGGGGGGGGGTATTGTCAAAGGCCTAAATTCTGTGTCGAGGTCGGCATTAGAGGGGCTGGCTCTTTTGTTCGGGAGGTACGATGGCTGTTTGCTTTTACGCTGAGCCTGAATAGTGGAGGGTTGTTCTGGGGGCTTGGTGGCGAGGGTCTCGGGGCGACCCGGAGCACTACGGACGAGATCGTCAGAATCCACATAGTAAGGCTGTGTGGAGAGTATAATGAAGTCATTGCGAGGACAGCAGGTTCTTTCTGGGGTCTAAGTTAAGCACAGAATGAGAGAGGAAATTTCCTGGCAGCCAGAACACAAGGTGTTGCGTACAGTTCCTGGCCAACTCCTGGCGCTGACTGGGTGCTGGATAAGCTATTAATTCATGATTATTACGTATAATATCATATGGAATCTTGCCAATTGGACATGGTGAGTCAAGCTGGATTCAAACTCACCGCGCAGTGAGCACTAGTAGTAGCGTGCCAAAGGTGGTTCGACGGCTATTTTGTGTTACATCAACAAAACTCCACGATGATGTTAAAAAAACGTTCAGTGCTTGATAACTAAATCTTTGTTTTAAATTTATCGCACTATTCACTGCTTTGAAAAAAGGTCCAGCTACCGGCTCATCATTGTTTTACGTACGCCACTCAACTCACTCAGCTTTATTGCCCCTTTTCGGCACAAACCTCCGGCTTAGCCGTCGTCCACATTTCGAAGCACCAAGTTAGAAAAACCACTAATAAGCCAAGGCTTAGAACCACGGCTCAGAAAAGGCCCAGTGTCTTGCTGAGGTCCTTTGCCGAGAGCACAAAACCTCAAAGGGGCTCGAATGTTCAATTTGGCTCCAAAAGTATAAGACGCGGTTTCGAGAAAGGCCTGCAGATCTACCAGTGGTTTCGTACCAGACCAAATCTGTGAGCAGAAAATCTAACTTTGTCTTTTACATTTTTTCCATGTTCGTGTCACCTCAGTTTGTTCTTTCTTGTTGGCTGAGTCAATGTTTTGGTGTCCAGCTATCTCTCAGTTATCTGTAAATTGTGTGTTAAAAAAATTATAAAATAAAAATAATAAGTTATAAATAGGCCTAATACATGTGTCTGCGTCATGGCATTTGCCATCGATCACAGTGGCGTTAATATACATTTTCATTTGTGTGTGTGTTGGGGGGGGGGTGGGGGTGGCCATTTCATTAATTAATTCATTTATTTGTTTATTATTATTGTTATTATTAATACTATTATTATTTTGGATTTTCTTTTATTCTTGTATTTTTTTATTATTTTTAAAAAAGAATTTTTTTTTTGGGGGGGGGCAAAGGTTCTGAGAGGATGGGGTGCTCCCGCCCATGGCCCCTGGTTACGCCACTGTTCGGCCATCTTGTCTTTCCATATTCAATGCAACCAAGCAAAGGTTTGTATAGCCTAGGGGCAAAATGGTCTGATCCTATTTTTAATGACTGAACAACGTTATCTTTACTACTATTAATGCCTACAAGAAGCTAGACAAAATGGCCGCATCATAGCACTTCTGGTCGACCGTAATCCTACCTGGAGTGTGGTTTTTATGTTTGTTTTGAGGTCCCATGATTATTAGATTCTTTCCCCTTGGCACTTTAAATGTAATTTCATGTTGTAGACTGCTTTGAACGTTTTGTATCCAAATGAAGAGCCATTGATACCATGCATTGCCAGTCGTACTCCATGCAGTAAAAAAACCTCAATGCCATCCAGACAGGCCCTTGACATTTCCTGCTCCTCAAACCCGACCTATTCTCTTATTATACAACACCGTATCAAGCGGTTTGTATACACGGCAGACAACAAGCCGTCTGCCGAGGCGGCCCGCTCGTGATCTGAAGATGCGATCCTGTCGTTCCGGGGGAACAAGGAACCCCAAAGTGGCGCACTCCCCTCGCCGCTCACACAGGGAGATAATGGACGACCACTTCCGCTGTCTACCGGGCCACCCCTCGGCAGCTACTCTCTCTCACCCCTTTCCCTCGATGCATAAAAAAGAGATCCTCGTGCCACCTAAAGTGGCAGGATTACAATATAATATTTATCATAACTCCAGAAGATCAGGTGACGATCATTGATTATGATATTTTAAGTGTGATTCCGGAAGGGATTCTATGATGTCAGCTTTGTCTGCAATGGTCCCGGGGGGCCACTCTTTAAAGGAAAGCATCAGTTCTGAGCGCTCATGATAAGGTGTCTATATACAACACTGGTTATGCTTATACATAACTCTTCAAATCTAATGTCAAACTTACTCAGTGTTTGATGGTAGCAGTCATCCGTAATATACGCAGTAATTTTTTTGTTGTGGTTTGGACAGGGTTAACCCTGCCGTGTTCATTTTTTCTGAGAATAATTCAAGATTGCATTTCATGTAATTTCTAAGTTGTTATTGTGGATTTACGCTAGATAATCTCTGGACGGGGATTATAGGATTTACCCGGATCAGGATTTGACCAAAAAAAACTGAATTGTTTTACAATGAGCCGGCTTGCGAAATGGCTTATCAGTCAGTAACTGGACTTGCCTAACCATGCTCTAACCAAACCTTTAGTGACCATCATCCAAGCAGCCAGTCAAAATGTAGAGGTGTCCAGACGATTGGCAGGGGAATGTTGTCTGTCAGGGAATAATTGAGGATACAAACAAATGGGCTTTACTCTAAAACAAATTGAGATTTTGATTTATTTGGCAAACTACACAAGAAATAAATTCAAATACGTACAAAGTAGACAATTAATTACAGAAAACACGCAAGGAAGGAAATCTTTGCCGAGGATAACACAAACGAGTGAATTTATTTCCTTTGTGGTCCTGAAAGAAAACAAAATGGGGCACAGTCAAAACCATTGACGACACAATAAACATGAAGGACTACATCAAAATGCAAGCAAAACAGGACGGGGTTAAAGAAAAGCATTCTACAAATTAAAGTACAATACGTTTTAAGAGCTGTAAACCCATATTTTTAAATAGAGAAATTTTAAAAGTGATTAAACCCTAAAAAAAACCAACATGCAAGCCAACCGCCTTTTAGTGAAAGCACTCACGCAACACAGCATCCAGCCATATTGTTAATCATTCTCGCTGAGAAAAATCATGTCATCAGTGAGCCAGCCTTGCAGGCTGGCTTTAATATCTCACTCAACTAGGAAGTCAGTTTGCATTACCATGGATTAGCTAACCGTTTAATCAGCCAGCCAGCAGGTCAGCCAGTTAGTCTACTACCAACATAGTCAAATTAGTCACCCCATAGCCAGAAATCTATAGTGGTTTAGTAGGGCCTTATTATAGCAGGTCATTTGACTTACCTACAAAAACATTAACCAAGTAGTCAGTCAAAGAGTTTGCATTCTAGTGAGTCAGTCAGCTAGTGAGTCAGCTGTTAGTCAGGTTAACAGTCAGTTTACTAGCCAGCAAGTCAACCAATCAGAGAGCTACAAAGCTAGTCAGTCAACTAGTTCATTGGTTGATCATCTAGCCAGCCTGTCTGTCAACTAGCTTATACCGTTCTAACAACCAGAAGTTTGTTTAGTTGAGCATTAGAGTAGTTATTCAGTCAACCAGTCAACTTATCCAATAATCGAACATGAAGCTAACTAGCCAGTGAGCCACTCAGTCAACTAGTTCACTAACCAATCAGATAACCGACAGCTTCATGTGGTTAACAGCTTCAATGTTCATTGGTCAGGTCAGAGGTCAGAACTAACCTCAACATGCCACGGTATTTAGTTTTAACAACAAACCCATAATATGATTTTTTTTCCCCCTGAAACCTATGAAAACAACTGAAAATTGTTTTGTTTAGTATAAGAGTTATCTCAGATTTTCCATAGTTTTTACTGGATTAATTTATTTATTTTCGCAATTTGTTATCCACCGTGGACAGTGTGAGCCTAGGCTGTACTCGGAAACGCACCTTCCCTCTGCCCAGTTCTTCTAAAGCTTCTTTCGGTTGTATACCACACCACAACAAAATACACCATCCACTAAGACTTCATTTTATCACCGTCATCAATCCGCCAGTCTCTTATTGGTAGCAGGACGGCGGCGGCGGTGCTGCGCTCGCCTGGGTACCCCAGGCACCCGAGCCGGCTATTTTCATTGTCTTGTCACCAGCCGGCGAGTTTGCCAGCGTATACAGGGAACGGGCAGCTACAAGCCGCCTTTCGTGTGACTCATCGGGGGAACGGCATTCTCTCCTCTAACAGCCCCAGGTGTGAGAAACTGATTGAAACTAATAGCCTTGACTTCCGCAGTTTGGGGAAGATTCCGGAATTTTTAATAATTTCACTCACTCTGCGTAATTAGCGACGTCAGAGGCGCAAACCGGGACCTTTAAGCGCGGGGGAAGACGGGATCGATCGACGGCGGGGGGTAGTCCGATCCGATCTAATTGTGTCTTGTACGGACAGTGTTGGATCACTACGGAAGACGTCTCCGGTTACACTGACATGAATAGTATTAACATTAAACATGAACCGAGATCCCTTTAATTCACTACCAGTTGGTTTTTAAATATCATTAAGTTATGGCCCATTGCCGTGCACACAATCGAAATGAATCGATAGGTCAGGAGATGCCGTCCGCAGTGTTGGGAACCCACAGCTCCTTGAACGCGTCGTGTTTCCCTTTAAGGTCTCCTGTATTTGCTCCTTCGGTCTAAGATGCATAAATTAATCATCGCTAAATATTGTATAATGACTTAAAGCATTATCAATCTGACAAACATGTTATTGGGAAACTGGTAAAGATAAAGCCAGTCACTGTTCACCATTTAATTTGTCTAGGAAAATCATTATATGTTAACAGTTTACAAGTACAATTCGGTGTACCAAACAAAAACAACAAACACAAACCACACATAAAATAGTGATAAACAAAACATTTTAAAGAGCAGTCAGATTTTGTGCAGTTTGTTCTCTTTTATAACTCGCGATTACTAAGACAGGGCTGCCAATTCTCCCTGATTCTGCAGAAAATTCGCTGAACATAAAAACCAATCTGTCCATGTTCTGATGAACAAATTTAAAAAATCTCCCTGATATGGATTTTTCCCTATTATGTTGAATGTAATACTAACTATCTCCCTGATTGTTGAACAAAATCTCCCTGATTGCAAGATGCCAATGTTGGTAGCTCTGCTAAGAAGGAAAACAAATTGACATAGAATGCAAAAAGCAGTTGCAATGTGAGAGTTAAGTTTATGCCTCCGATAGTGACTTTTTAATTTTTGTATTTTCCCTGTTTTCTCGGGGGGGGGGGTGTGGAGGGGATATACCACTCCTTCAGGGTTTTGTCCTAGGTATGTGGTTATGAACCATGCCCTTTACAATCTTACACTCTCTTACATTACACAAAATGATTGTCATCGTAGGTTTGGGATACATACATCTGTTATTATATGAATACATCCATCCATTTTGTGCACAGTGCCCATTCCCTTTAAAACTGTACACCCAAACTGGCTTTAGCTCCCTTCTGAATTGGGGCTACGGCTACGGCTGAATCTCTGCGTCATCATGCGTTGAAGTATAGGACGTCCTTAGCAACACCCTTAGCAACAGTCGTAGCCGTAGCCGTATCCGCCAATTTAAATACGACCATGTTTTCAACATTGCATTTTTATGTATTTCTCTGTAGATGCCAACCTGTGAAAATTTCATCAAATTTTGTGATTCAGTTTTAGTTAAAAATACGTGACAAACGGTATTATGTGTTTTGTGCACAATCGTTTACTTGCTTATTTCGATTGCGGCAATCGAAGTAAGTATAGTGGTGACTGTTGGGTTTTCAAATGCTATTTTCTCGACATTGACGTATTTGGAGAGAGTAGAACAAGTATGAAATTTAAAATCAGTAAGCTTTCAAACCAATTACCCCCCCCCCCGATTTTTCTTTTTTTAATAAATAAATTAGGAGATTCTGTACTTTGTCTTTAAAGGGTGTGCACAACATACAAATTGAAAAATATAAATGTTCACAGACTTGCACATAACTAACATGGTATCAAGATGGTCATGTTGAAAAGTTTCCCTTGAAATACTCTTGCTCGAAATACCATACATTTTGAGAATAGAGTGATATCATTTTGATCTTGCGAGTCCAAACCCCGATGTTTTATAACAGTGGAAATATGTAAGTTTTGCTTCACTATTTTTCTCGTGACTCCGATGACCGATTGAGCTTAAACTTTCACAGGTTTTCTAGTTCATGTATTAATATTGGGTCAACATTGCGGATACTTGTTTTGACAATCAATGCCACATTTTCTGTGTGCTTTAAGTGAAATGCCTGTAAATCAATTTAGACTTGTCACGAACCCACACCGCTCTCCACGAACCTGCCAGTTTCTCTCAATAAATGTCATTATCGATACAGCTATGTATCAAATTACTTTGTAATTTTGTAGCCTGGAGATTATTAGGGTTAACTCTGTGAATCCTTTTCTTAAATTACCAACAACAACCATTAATTTCTAGTAAATTTGTCACCATTAAAGAGAAAGGGAAATTTTGTTTGGTAATGTTGACACCACAAAGGCCCGTATCGGTCTATCAAGGTTTGAGGTACTGCATTGCACATGGAAATAATATCTCTAATGAGTTGTGGTGAATCTTAAATGAACCGATGGTAAAACAACTCAATGTTTCCTTCGGCGTGCTTTTATCGTCTTCATGAGAGAGAAGATGTCTTCTCCTGACGACTATCAGAGCATGCTGATCGAAACGTCGACTTGTTACATAACAGGTACTTTTCAGAACCACCAATGAAGACGATCAGAGCATGCTGATCGAAACGTCGACTTTATACATAACAGGTACTTTTCAGAACCATCACACATGAAGACGAACAGAGCATGCTGATCGAAACGTCAAGTTGATACACAACCGGTACTTTTAAGAACAACCACACATGAAGACGATCAGAGCATGCTGATCGAAACGTCGACTTGATACACTCTCGACTGTCAAATGTATCAAAAACAATTCCCGCAACAGTGATTAGTATACACATCAAACGGAGTATGAAGAGTGTCCTGCGTAGCAAAGTTTGTTGTAAAACAAAAATAAGACAATACTGTGTTGGGGTGTTTCTTTGTTTGTTTTGTTCTATTTAGTTTGTTGTTTTGTGTTCTGTTTTATCCCTGCCCCCGGTATTACCGTCGCTTGTCTCTTTGCTTTGAAATTGAAGACCGGATATGTAACTTGTGTATATTTTATCAACACGTCATGTATGATCATGTTTAATATTTTAGAAATGTGATAGTAGTTTCTTGACGAACTTATCAAATGCTTATATAAATGTGTGTTTTTAGTACTGGATGAATCTAACACTAATGCGGCATGCCTTTATTACAAAACATGACATTAATGTGCTGCAAATGCTACGCAAATATGATTAAAATATGTGAACATGCCTGGAATTGTTTGAAGCCCTCCCCCTTGTAGTTACATTTGTAATGTCAAACATACCGAGATTATTTTAAACTAATCATAATTGTTATCAATATATTTTTGAGCGTTCTTGGCGGTTTGTTCCCAGCCCTACAAACGATAATTGCTTGGGAATGCCACGATGTCACTAGACCAAAATTAGTCCGTTTTACGGTAACTGAATAATGGGTTTAGCTCACAGCCAATCAGTAAACGTTATATCAAGTTATTGTAGAGTTTACGTTCGTTGAAGGGCCCATAATCAATGCGAAGTAATCCAATAGTTTCTCATAAATACAAAACAACCGTTCAGTTTAGATGTTGTGACCGTGGTTGTAAACCGCGTGGACGGTGATTCAACCCCCAATCGCAGCAGTTGGTTACAAGTTTTTTTTCCTGTTGTTTATACTCCGCATCGTGTATACAGATCTGAGCAGTGACTGTCGGCTGGCGATCCGTAACCACTTGGCCAAACACGTGCATCGCGCAATAAGATCACATTAATATGATACGAATAATATTTGGTACATTATGTCCCGTATAGTATATTACTCGCAGTGGTTTCATCATTCGCGCGTACGCGGACAAACAGTGAACTGGCTGTGACTGCAGTGTAGAGATAGAGCGGGGTTCATTAATACGGTGCCATCAGGGTCACGCCCCCCGTTGCACAACCCACCAATTACAGCCTGTTATTGATGACAGCTCGCGTTTGAGTGGCAGGGACTCTTGGACGGCCGCTTGATGTTTCTCCCATGGCATGATATTAAACCAAACGCAGCACACATCCAGACGCGAGGCGGGTTAAACTCAGGTAAAAATGCAAAAAAATAATAAATTAAGAACGCCCAAATTTGACCACCCACTAGAAACAGCTGACCCTATAATGTCTTATTACACTGTGCTTCTCTACCCAGCCGGAAAATACGCACTGAGGATGCTCATTTGACATTGGTGACGATTTTTTTCTTCTTCATCTCTCTGCCCTTTTCTTTTCTTTTTTTAAACAAATCACCGACGAAACGCAAGTCCGTGCGCCGTGCCTTTGCATATTTTTGCGATTTTGAGGCAATCGAGGAACGTAGTAGCGGGGCGAGCCGGGGATGTCGGCCATCTCTGCATCATTCGGCTGGTAAGAGTTCGTGACTTCTAGTGATTTGGGGCCCACCACTGGCGAGTGTTTCCACACGTTTGATCTGCGTGCTGTATCAATGCATAACACTTCATAGCAACTTATCGCTTAACTGGAAAACACTGGGCCGAGAACAGGTAGAGAGAGACACAGAGAGAAAAAAAGACAAAAAACAAAACAACACACAAAATTGTGAAGGGGGAAACTTGAAACGTTGCACGCTCGAACAACACATAGTTATACATACTCACGATTTGTTTGCTGTTTGTTTTTTCGTGGGTGATTAGGTCGAGGAGCCTCAAGACCGCTGAGCTCTCGGACGAGCCCGAACTTAGGTAAGTACACCAATAAATTTTACATCATTATGCATCTATGTGTTCAAAATCATAACACGCGTTTTTGCAATGGAGGGCCGGCGGGTTTGACCGGGTTCCTACTATCACACCAGCGATTCAATACGTTTGTCTGAGTGTCTAACGCCACAAGTTGGCATCACTTTTTGCTGAATGGTGATATATTTGTGGATATGTATATGGAGATAGTGTGGTGATACAATGGTTTGAAAAGAAGTGTAGCTGGAAAGTCAGAGTATATGTTTTTGAATGACTCTGTTTGACTTGGAATCTTGTTCAAATTACTCCACGTTGAGCCGTTCCGAGTTCATCCGTTTTCCTGCACAGTGATACACCAAGTCTTGGTAGTTATGTGCAATGTACCGATGTGAGTTCAAACTTTCGAAATTGCCAGCGAGGCATATACACCGCCATTGCCTTCAGTATCGCCTGGGATAAACATACCTGTAGGATTAAGGTTGATGGCCACTTTTGGGGGATACTTTTTCACCCAAGGCTAGTGTCTGAAAGTCCGGAAAGTTTGTAGCTCTCGTGAAAAAAATTATGGTGTATAGTCAAGGATACATGTGTTCCTAATGCAGAGTAGTAAGCTAAAACATGTACATGGATCTTAACCTGGCTGATACCGGTGTATGGTTGAAGGAATGACCCAATCTGCACCGACAGAACGACCGAAACAACGGGTGCATGTAATGGCAAGCTGGCGACCTACAACATGTGTTACACGACGGAGAAAACTATCACCTGATGACGGTGGATGGATTCCAGCTAATCTGCAGTATATCAATGAATCTGAATTAATCTTCTGCACTTGTTAACCCACATTCGTTTGTCTTTTCTTTTTATTTATACAAGAGACCAAAAGTTTCATGAGCTGGCATATTGTAGTCTGTTCCATAATGCATAGATTCGGTGACACACTTTCCTACGTCCCCGCAAAGCGGAAAGAAGTTGAAATTCTGTCAGTCTTTTTATACGGACGCCTTAACCAAACTAAAGGGGAAAAAGGAACTGGTGGTGGAAAGTAGACAGCGACGAAAAATGAGAACACATTAAGGGGTCTTCGATTTGACGCAGTGTTAGGATTCAAGTTCGTGTATAGTTGATGCTCCGCCATGCATGACGCACTGAGTGCTTTGATTAATCCATGGATCTATAATACACTGTGCAACCACACACACGCTAACGACGAGCACTGGTTCACTCCTAGCACGGCCGCCGTTCCGAGCGCCCGTTCGTTTTGCCTGGCTCGCGGGTCGCTACATGGCCCCCACTGTCTCGTCGCACGAGGGTTGATGTTCCCGGTCCGGACTCAAAGGATGGCACCCCGCTGACAAGAGCTTCCCGTTTTCAAAAAAAAAAAGTGGGGGGAGAAGTTGTTCTTTTTTTATTTTTAACCCAGTAATTTATACAAGGTCATTTTTGTTTGCTTATTGTTCGGCTTGATTTGTCTGCACAATTCAGCTAAAGTGAAGAACCAGAGCGTGGTCGGCCGACTGTTTAGGCCAGCGATTGCCCGCCGGGGTTTGGGCAGAAGAAAAAAATATCATACGTCAGTATTATTCTGTTTGCTCTCGTGGTACTCGGACAAGCCGCCGTGGAGTGGCTTTTCTGACGGCGCACCGTGTTGTTTTGCAAGTTCACAGTCAGAAGTGTTACCACCGTGTCCTGGTCACAACAAACACCGGTGGAAATAAGCAAAACCAACCGTACATCGTTGAAGTCACAACCACACGACAAGCCGGAGGTTCAATACACTGCAAGATTATAATGTAAAAAAAAACGAGACAAGTCATTTCTGGTCTTTATAACATTTTCTGAATTCTCTGAATGAGCATTGTGTGGACCCAGCTCGCCTCTCACTGACAGTGTCCTAATTAATTCTGTTATTTCTACTGCAGCTCCACATCAAGTGCCTATAAACAGGTCGACTGATCAGGGTTTTACACGTGTAGACATACACAGTTACAGATCGATCGCTTTGAGTGTTGTGAATTCATCTGGTATAGAAGTCGGTTTTGACATGGAGGCTCGCCAGTGAACATCAGAATGGTGGACATGTCATGACAACAAGTCAACAACCTCGCGTTTGCTTGTGGATTCATTCCTCTTACACAAAGGATTTCTAATTATTTTAATAACAACACCCCCTTAAAACAAAACCCCCACACACTCTGAAACTCCACAGATTTGACAACATGAAAGAGAAGTCGAAGAACGCGGCCCGGACGCGTCGTGAGAAAGAAAATGCGGAGTTCTACGAGTTGGCCAAACTGCTGCCCTTACCGTCGGCCATCACCACCCAGCTGGACAAGGCCTCGATCATTCGCCTATCCACCAGCTACCTCAAGATGAGAGCTCTGTTTCCAGAAGGTAAGTGCGAATCAAATTCTCCATAGAACTGTTTAAAACCCCCATACAACCCCTCCCGAGTATTTAAGTGTGAGTTTAGCTTAACATTTGCTGGTGAATCTCAAAACCGTCCCATCTAAATTAAAACTTTTTTCTTCTTCTCGAATTCACGTCGACGTACCTATACACGCCTCGGCTTGCATTGCAATATACTGCTAGTGTTTATAGTGCA
The DNA here is from genome assembly GCA_021014325.1 of Plazaster borealis. Lineage (NCBI taxonomy): Eukaryota > Metazoa > Echinodermata > Asteroidea > Forcipulatida > Labidiasteridae > Plazaster > Plazaster borealis. The sequence goes on along the minus strand of CM037476.1, from coordinate 13,067,773 downwards.
ATCCTTGCACCGTTTGTAGCAGCAGCGGAGGGCACCCCGTGTCCACAAGCCCACGGATTGTATAAAGTATACCGGCTATACACATTTCACATCGCAATCAAGATCGTGTAAAAAGGAAGAAAAAAGTCATAGAAAAATCCCGTCTGACAACCAATACAGAACCTTGATAAATATTTACCAGATAACAACAAGGGGAAACAGGAATACAGTGAGCACATGGCGTGTACCTAATAATTACGGTTGTATCTTGTATGGCGAAGTAGGGCCTACCGTTAATACAGTGTGAGTGATTTGCAATTATTGCTTGCTCCAAATGGAGTGTACCTAGTCCTGGCGCGAAATAAAAAACAAAGGTGACCCTAATTATCCCCAACACGCTGGAAGGATACAGAGGTTCTTGTGTAATTAATTGGTTTTAAATGGTGAGACCTTCTTGACTGCATGTCATAAGCGGTTAAATGTGGTTTTTTTGTTGGGATGTCAAGGTAATTATTAACTAAAATCTTATGTGTGTTGGAAAAATACGTGTTGTAGACCCAGACATTCTCAAAAGTTAACTGTACTGGCTTAATGTTGAACTCGGTTTAAATAGGGTCTGATATTAAAACAACAAAAATAGTCGACGAGGCCTCCCATTTCGACTATAATTGTTGGTTTTACCAGACAGTCACAAACTGAAATTAAATCCACGCCCCGATGAGCCACTTCCAAACCGCGACGAGAAGGACTTTCCCTTCAAAAGTAGGAAACAAGTTTTCTTTCAGAGTTTTTTTTATCACGCAAAACCCTTTAAGGGATATTCGTGTAGGATCGGTAGTAAATCAAATATTATATTTTATTTTAAAGATAACTTGCCATAAAGTTTTTGCTGGTGCCGATTAGCAATTTTGAAACAATAACAATTTAACTCCTGTATATAAACTGCATGCCCAAGCAATGCAAACAAGCATTACAACTATAGTACAACTGATGGATCTGATGAGGTAGTTGATGCTACGAAAGCTCATCATACAGTTTTTGTTTTGTATAATTAGTTAGTCTTGAAGTGCCACCACAAAACCTTCCTTGTTTTATCTTGCAGACTAACACTGCTACTGTCTAACTAAGTTACAAAAAACATTCAAAACAATGTAATTGTTCAACGCTGTTTTCTTGACAGAAGAATGGACCATATTACACGATAAGAACTGGCGCATGTTACTTGTACCCACCAATCTCGAAATGTCACTTCTCGGGAAAACTGTACCCACCAATCTCGAAATATTACTTCTCACAATCTCACAATCTCACATACAGCTATAGGATTAATCTTAAGATTTGTACTATTAATCTTAAGTGCTAAGCAAAATGTGATGTCCCAATACAAAATCACTATGGTGATACTGACAACTCTTGTGCTATGTGAAATCGACCCCCAGATGGCTTCAAGGGACACACAATAATTTTCAAAACTAATGGGTGTATACCAAACGTTCGTTAATTATTCCTGAGTAACTGAAGGATATTGTATACCTGTTATTGGTCACAATACACTGTAAAATATGTACGTCGAATTCCGGATTGCTATGAAGCACATACAATATTAAACGCAGAATGTCCATGGGTACCAACCAGTGACACGACTTCCAAAATGATGGTGTTGACTCCAAAACTCAACCTACAAACCACAAATGTATTCGAGTTACACGACCGTATACACATCACAGTCAAAATGTTATTTCTTTCATGGGAAAGAATGTCTGGTTTTGAGACTGCGTGGTGGGTAGGCCTACCCACCTATCCCTCGAACAACCCTGCGGTCTCAAGCGGAACATTATACCGTATCTTGAACCAGGGGAAAATATTTACATTTACCAGGTTAGCTATATTCCTTTTAAGACGTTATCTTTTCCTCGTAAGCGGTCCTTAAGTTTATGTAGGTCTGATTCATGTTATCGTTCTTAATTGCACTTGCACACTTTTTTTTTGTAATACTTAATGTGCAATTAAAACAGGCTACTCAAACATGGAAGTATTTTATAAATACATAAGTATGTAATAATAACATAAATACCGTTCACGATGATCGATTATAACTGGAATTAAATGATGAAGTTGTCATTGGTAATAACTCGTGAAATAGTTTTGGCTTAATGTTGTGCAGAAGAAAAACAATCTGAATGAATGTTCCACAGTTGTCTTTTTTAAATTCTGCATCATTAGTCGAACTGGATTCCGAGACAGCAAGTACACAACATTAATTATTTTCCCTTGTTTTGAATGTTGTTGTTTTTCTGCACAATCGTATTTTGGGCAACCCTTTATTGTAATAAGTGAACGCATGTAGACAGTACAGCATTTTGTCAACTTGGCAAAACTACCGCTTCAGATGACCAACCCGTCATGAATATGTCGATTTATTTTGGAATCGGTTGATGTCAAAGAAAAGAACCTTATTATCAAGAAGTAGTTTAAGGCCCACACTCTTCCTTCGACATTAAGCATCGTACACGTTTGGTAATTGTCACAGACCAGCGTTCTCATTTGGTGTATCCCAACATATGCATAAAATAACAAGCCTGTGAAAATTTGGGCTCAATTGGGCATCGAAGTTGCAAGAAAATGATGAAAGAAAAAACACCCTTGTTGTACAAATTCGTGTGCTTTCAGATCTAGGAATAAAAACTTCTTGCAAGAAGTTTTTATTATTTTAGTGAGAAATTACCTCTTTCTCAAAAACTACGTTACTCCAGGGGGAGTCGTTTCTCACAATGTTTTATACTATCAACAGCTCTCTGTTGCTCGTTACCAAGTCAGTTTTAATGCTAATATATATTTTGAGTAATTACCAAACGTGTACAGTGCCTTTAAATTGAAACCGGTTAAATTATCCGCTTATGAGATTTTGTTCATACCATTTGTGCTTTGATACTGTTAAACATTAATCTTCTAATCGAATTGTAATTTTGTCCTCAAATACTATAAGTGATCGAAAACTACTCACCACCCGTTAATGTACCGGCCAACAGGTTCATGTTTTCACAAATGATGTATGGGCCTCTTTGGTACATGCTTTTTCAGCAGATGAATCTTGAGGCTTGATTGCAGTTGCAATTGTTAAGCTTATTGTACAGTTTAGGGCGGAACTGATATGGTTATAATATCATATTGTAATAGTTGGAACCCATGGGACACAATTGCAATTGAATACTAGTCCACCATACCAGACGTCAATGATATAATAAAATGGTAATCTTATATAGCACTGGAAATACGCCTAATACACTGATGCCCATAGAGCCCCAGTTTGTATTTAAGCGTAATGGCCAGCTAATGTATTGCATGCATATTATACAGGCCTATCCTGTAAGTAGGTTCACTCGCAATACAAACGCGAGAGCTTCCCAATTTGAGAAGTACTTGTCCTAGATCGGCTTACGGGAGGGTACTTGAGTCGATTTAAACATGACCTAATACTTATTCTACACTACGCAGCCAGCAAATAGTCTCACACTATAAACGTGGCAGCCTCAACACTGGCTGCTGTACACCAGACTGAATATAACCCGCTCTCTACGTGTATAGTTCAAATATTAGTCATTTCTGGAAGCACCTTCGGTGCTGAAAGATGTACCCATAACAACGCACTGTCAAATATTAACAGGGTTTTTTTCCTTGTTAATGGCGTATAGACTTTCAAGTTAAATATTGTGCCAACCAGTGTGGCCGAGTGTTGACACGACAAATGAAGATATAAATTGTAATTATCATTGGGGGAAATAGGCCGTCGCCACCACGGTAGACTGGGAGTACGTGTAATGCAGCCTATTTGACAACACACCGTCCCAACTCAACAAAAGCTCTCTGTTGTTTTTCATTAGGGAAGGTTGTATACTCCGTTTGTAATTACTATCGCGAAGGCAACCGATGAAATTCAGCGGGACAAACTAATCTGCTCTTGTAAGCTGGTTATGTTACCAATGTGACACCACTAAACTGTCATTCCTCCTGAAAAAATGTGTACATTATCCGATCGTGGGGTACTCATTCACTCGGTGTAAGAATATCTGACAATATAATTTGTTTTTACCCTTACTTTTAGACCGATATCTGACATGTTTTGGAAATGCATTCTCACTGCCTCCGTGTACTTACCCCCCCCCCCCCCAATATACACCCCCAAACAACCGTACATAGACAGACAATTCATTTGTGATCCAAAATGTATATTATATACAGGGTGTTTTTTCAGAAATGGTTTACCAAAACAGATCATAGTGCCTTATATGCATTGCCCTCATTTTTGTGAGTCAAAATTGCACTGTCATGAATTTGACCTTTCCCGATAATTGTATTGTATTTTATTAGTGTAATATAGGCCATTGAGCGCATTATTGTGTCGAGAAAAGTAGGCATAGAAATCCCACCGCGTGGCAATATTTTGATGGTGTTTTTCGTGTGAACTAACTGTTGTTACCGCGGTGTGTGTGTGTCTATGCCTTCATACTTTTGTCCAGCGATCCCAGGTGTTCGAGTCTTTCTTCCCAAAGCTATCAAGAGCTATAGATAATCGTTTTGTTTTTACTTGTCTTTACTTGACACCCCATCTTGCCGAAGCACAAAGGGAACCATATACCCTAATCGGATCAGCCTTCCTATCGCTGGCCGTCAAATGGCATTTAGCCACGGCCGGACACACCACACTGATGCGGTCTTCGATCGGGGGTTGACGAGCAGCCTTTTAGGGGCTTTCATGCCCCCACCATTGGACCGGACGGCCCCATTGAATACCCCTGCGCACTAAGTATAATTGAATTCGGCTGGGGTTATTGAGTTCCTATTAAAATTTCACACCTCGCACAAAGGGAAGGTGATGGCTGCTTTGAGACGGCTGCGAGTTAGATTGACATGAGGAGAGGGAGCAAATAGTACTCACTGGATTGACATTACACTTATTGCACAAAAGGGGACCAGGGATTTACCCCTGCAGACGTATACCGTGTATACTGAGACACAACAGTGCACAACTTGTTCCAAACTTTCGTCGAGATGAAACCAGACTATCAATCATAATCACATTGTTGTGCATATCGACCCAAATAAGCTTCAAAAGGTTGTTAAGATTACAGCCAAGAACTTGATTTTGCCTTTTTCTGAGAGCTAATAGTATTCTTGTACATTTCGGAATAGACCTGTTTTAATGGTAGAGATTGGTTCTCTTTCTGAATCGTTATTAACATTTTTGTTAAGAAAACAAACATTTTTTGAATAGGATATCCGTAGCCTTATAACATCAAAGGCTGGAAATGGTGTGAAACTCGGCATTTGTCATGCCAGCCCCAGACCTAATTATACGGCTCTCTTCTTTGTTCAAGCCCCAGTCGTACACCGTTTTCTTCACACCCCCGTCAAATTCTCCACCGAATAATAGAATCCTGTTAATCAAATAACCGCGGCGTTAGGATTCCCCAAAAGTTCCCAAGCACACAAAGGCGGGGTAATTTGTTTCTGATAGCACAGGTGCGAGGGTTTTTTGGGGGGCAAGGGAGTGAATTGTTGTTTAGTCCGGGTGGCCCCTCTGTCTGACCCCTGGTGATGGGGGTCTGTATTTACCCGTCTGTCCCCCCGTTACGGTACCGGCCTCGCGACACACATACTATACGCAGAGGAGCCTGGATGGTATTTTGTTGAGATTTCTTAATAGTATTGTGAAGTGTATAGCCCATATCTTCTATTGATACAAATTAGTTCAATACCGTCTACTGTTTTGTAAGTCATAGCAAATCAAAGTATATTTCCATGTCCATATTATAATAACCATTAAAAATTGAATAACATTAACCAACAATAAAGTAGCCAAAAGTTTAATTCAGATTGTAACACATGAAGTGGTAATGATCTAATCAAATACATGAAACATGAGATTGATAGTCACACAATGAATGCCCTTATTACTTCATAAAATGTGGCACAAAAGTAGAAACGCAATACTCAGTTTTTGGTGCAATCATCCCAGGTGTCGAGTCGCCCATGCCCAGCAATTAGTCCTTTAAACATTTAATTGTAAAAAGTCTTCAAGCTTTTCAGAGAACAATCTTGCATGGCTCGTCAGTTGTCATTGTTCATATATTATGTTAATTGTTTAGTTGTCTTAGTACCCGGTAATGTAAGGCAAGATAAATGAATAAGATCAAGTTCACACAAGATATAGAAACATTTTTTTCTTGACATTTTCTAAAGTGCCAATTATAAGTAAAACTACAGCAGAACGTTTTGTTGTTGTTGTAAAAGATAAGTTTTTGACCAGTTTTTACATTGTAATCACAAGATTTAGAAAAGGAATTTTTTCATTTTATTTTTTATGATATTTGAGATTTAATTGTAAACTGCATTCTCGGAATTATTTTCCTAAAATGATTTTTCCATCTATACACAAACCACCATTGTTTTTTCATTTTTTTTGGTATCAAAACTAGTAATTCTGTGAGTTTCCATAACTCTTTTGCGATGCTTCTTTAATTGTGTATTTCATTTTAATGTAATTTTTTTCCCGCGGTATGTGAAATAAGTTATGTTTCCTACAAATATCTGTCAGCACGCCATTTCAATTTCAGATTTATCTGGCCCGGCCTACATTGCCACTAAAACCCACCGTTGCACGCGTTTGTGTTTGCACTGCGAAGTCCCCAACGTGTACACTCCCGTCCTCTTGCCTCGTTTTTTTGTCAAAATACAAGGCTTAAGTTTCCACTAGTCCTGCGTTTCGGCTGCAGCTTTTTAGCATAAACTGTCGATAACGGAGTTTCCTCCCTGCCTTTTTCATGTTTATGGAGAATTAAACACTTCCCAGGAGATTTTTCTCCGGCTGGAGAGAGAGCATCGAGCGCTTCTCTGCCCGTTTGCATGTGGGTTTGGCTGTCTGTATTCTGTATGCCGATGAGATGGGGGTCCCACCTGGGATTGCAGGTTTTTTTGTCCTCATTCTTGCCGGGGCTTGTAAGGGCTTGTATGGCCGTTGTGCCCCGTATTTATTTTGTCTGTTGTCCACTATGTTTCGTTCCTACCTAAAATTAGATTTCAGGTTGTCGTTTGAGACCGCTAATGAAGATGATTATTCGGCGAGTTGTGTGCCGGCAAAACGTCATAATGTGAGTCTCATCACCGGGTTTTGGATACGCAAGCCCCGTCGGTGGTGTGGAACACCGAGGGGTGGTCACATCTTGGGCACATTTTGTTCGCCCCCAATATGATGAAATATTAATGCGGGAAATCTGGATGAGATGATGGGCAATTCACGAAGATTTAATTCCGAGCGCGGGAAGGCCCTTTAATTCAGGCGGGCAGGAATGACTGAGGACTCGGCGGGAATCAATCTTCGTGGACCGGCGATTTCCCACCGGACTATTTTACACTTTTCCCCATTAGATATCGTCAGTTACTCCTTTTGATTTTTTTCTTCTTCTGACTATTAATAACGAGTCCTGGCTGAGGCAGAGCACCGCGACAGACTGTCGAGATTTAAGACTGTGGGATAGTCTAACCACTTGAACGCTTAAGTCCTCGATCCTTCTTTTTCTCCCCTCGTTGTTGTCAGAAACAGGTTTTTTTGACTGGACTGTGGGATTACATAATCCCCGTGGTATCAGTCCACAAGGACCGTGAAACATAGATCAGTTAACCGGGCAAATTGTCTCTCTTTCTTTCTACCGATGGCTTTTTTGATGGACAGCTGATGTCTTCCGCAGTCTGCCATGTTTTCCAAAGGCATTTTAGGGGGAAGCCTTCAAAAATCATCAAGATTTAAGATGAGAAAGTTAAAGAAATAAAAACCACAGACAAACACACAAGCTAATGAAAATAAAAACGATTAGAGAGTAAGACTAGCTCCACTCGGATTCTTTGAAGTGACGTTAGATTTGAATGAGCTTCCAGTTGCCTGTATGCGTAGCCTCCATCCACGAAGAAGCCGCTCGGATGAAAGGCGCAGACGAGAGAACCCCGTGGGTTACAGATTCAGTTGAAGTCTGAAGTACCAAAGGGCGCCATTTAGGCGGGAAAACAGTGAAGCTCGGAAAATTGGACGATTCTCTGTTGTGTGTGTGTTTGTGTGTGTGGTGTGCGCCTAGCCCTCAGTGATATCTAGGCTGTGAGGTTTCCTTTCATATATGCCGCATCGAATATTAAAAAAGATAATTTAGAAATTGAATTGAATTTCGATTATTGTTGTAAAGCAACGTACTAGTCCTGTTCTATTTTGGGATGCGTTCGTTATACGTGTTGTTATACCGCTGATGTCGTCATCAAACCAGATGTTGATGTCACTGTATTGGAAAGATTCAAACAGTGGTAAATTAATACTATCCAAATGAGCCTTTTTGACCAATATGTGTTATGCTGAAGAGGAAATAATATCAAGCGAAACTGTCGTGTCGTGTCGGTGCATAATCTCTGAATAAAAAACCCCGTAAATCGCCATTTCCAAAAGACAAAATGTTTCGTAAATGGTTCTTCCCACGCTCTTGGAACTAAAGTGTTGACTTCACACTTGAGGATGCGGTCAGTGACAACTCTATAAAGGTTGAATTTAATAGCATGAACAAGTTAAATTAACATTGTCAACGTTAAACATAACATACTATAACGTTGTAGGCCTAATTCCATTTTAATTAGATGAATTTAACTTTAACAAAAAGGTTGTCACTCACCGCACTCTTTAAAGTGTTGAATTTAACAATTAGTTTTATAGTGAAGTACCCTTGCAACTCCACACAAGGCAGCCCTTTAAAACGGAAACGTTACTTTGCTGAAGACCACGTATTTTTATGTGTAGAAACGTCTTGGTATGTAAGTAAAAGTCAAAAAGTGGAGCTTTCGAAAGATTTGAAAATGCTTAATCAAAAACGTCTCTCTAAAATAAGAACATTTTGTGCAATCTTGGCAATCACAGATAATGTACACGCTCGTTCAGTCGGGATAGCAGCGTTTGTCGTTTAGCCCGTTGCAGTGTTAATATTTGACCGCGCGTGTGACTGTGAATATTAAGGACCTGGCCCCGTCAGGATTCACAGTCAATGATGAATGCTTTGGTGTGATGAGGAGTCGGTTATGTTTAACATAATATTTGACTTGACTCTTGAGTCGGACGACTTAAGCGGTTCTCGAGACGGGTACGAGTAGCACAAGAGCACTTGGTGTGAGTGTTATACTGTTGATCATTAAACTCAATAGGTTTTTATTTAATTCATACCTCCACAAGGCTGACATGGGACAAACTACACTTATAGACAAAAAGTGTTCGACTATAAATGAATTAATGTAATACATGCCAGATCAGTAATAACACAAGAGGACAGTTTTACATTTGAAAGCTTGGTTTGGCGTGTAAACTTGAACCCCTTCCAAATTTAGTACTGATGAATATTTATGTATGAACTACTGACGTGTCCGTCCTCCACGCTGCAGTTTCTCTTTTGAAAAACACTCGTTACAAGGTTTGAAGTTTTTCTCAAAAAGAAGAAGAACAAAGAAGTAAAATATGACTGCTTCTGTCGTCACCATAGTAATTGTTTTTGTTTAGTTCGTCAATTTGTTTAGAGGGAAATTACATCATGAGTAATTGTTGTATTTTTTTCCCTCGAGAAAATATGGATTTGGGGTAGGATTTAATATCAAATATCGTTCCACCGACCTGTTTACATTTTGTGCGTCCATGACTGCCGATAATATCAAGAGCCAATGGTGACAATTTTAAGCTGTCAGACAGACCTTATTGTAGTAGAACTCGCACGTTTTAACGATGGTCGGCCGAGCATCGCTTCAAAACGATACATTTTTTCCTGAAATGAAATTACATCCGTCGAAACGATTTCACTGGACACTTGGGAATAACGTGTACTTCCAGTCAAGTAAGTTATTTTGTAGTAACTGGGAAGTACTTTCCATTTTTCCGAATGATGTAATCTAACTCTAACACATTCTATGTCTATGTTCATTTGTTTCTACCGTTGGTTATAATATTCCATACTATTCTCACTCTTTTGCGCTCAGTTTGGTATTTAGTAAAATGAATGATAAAGTTGAGTTGTCTGCGCTGCGGTGACTGTGATTTGAAGACCACTGTCACAATCTGCTACAATCTGCTTAGCACAGCAGTTGTTTTTGGCTCAGCAGAAACTGATGCCATGTGATTTTTAGTATAATGTTCGACTGGTGTCCAACTGATGCGTAAAGATGTCTCTAGTATACATTCTGCTTATCAAGGAATTGGGCTCTGATTAGTGGGCAAGTGCGTTTTGAGATATCGGATCTTGGTTGTGCAACGCAAATTCCCTGGGGGCGCTAGTCAGAAGAAAGACCCGCACATTACCGCGCACTCATTTTGGTTGGTACTGAATGAAAGGTGGCAATGAACTTCAAGCCGATAGTATAACCATTGCTATGTTTTAGGATATCTGTTGGAGTTTCGAAGAAGCTACAATGAGGTGTGATGGTCAGGCCAATTCATGGTCCCACCTCGCATGGTTGAGATTGGGAGAGGGCGGGGGATGGAGAGATGGATTTGGAGGAGGTGGTTGTCTACTGTCTTTTATGGTTGATTTGTAGGTTGCTCATTATGCGGCCATCTTTGTCTGGTTTCTTGCACACACTATGGGGATCACAAGATCGCATTACCATTTACGGAAAGGGGTCAGACTAATTTGACAATTCCATCACTCCCAATGCCCTTTTCCACTTTGATTTTTGTATGGAAGAATAACCATAGGGTTGTCTTTTGAAAAGGTCCAGACCTTAGAGTGATAACGAGACAACAGCCGGCTGGCATAATAGAACTATGTAAATGGTGACATTCGTATTGTACATAAATAGCAGGGCATTATAGTTCGTATCGACACTGAGCCACAAAACGCACGCCCTATATTCTCATCCCCTCCGGTCGCATCGTATACACTACACCACAGGCGATTCACTTTTTAGTCAAAAGGCCGGCTCGACTAAAAAGGGGCACACCGAGCGAGGTGTGTAAAGTAACACCCGAAGAAACAAGCCACTTAATTAGTAAAAGCAACAACATCACCCGGACAATTATTGAGGCGGGCCTTGGGACCACTGGAAAACAACTGGTCCCCCCGTCGGGGGGTTCACTTCCGGAGGTCACAGTGTCGACAATTTCGGATATTTATCCCACCTTGAATTATGAAGAGACACAGTTACATGCTGGTGCGCCAAGGGGGCTTGTGTAACGAACGCCGGGAACCAGGTGTCGAAAATAACATTAAGGTCATTTAATTACAAGACAGGTTCAAAGTGGGCTTGTAGCGAAGGCAATCCCCCCGCCCCCACAGAAAAAAAAGAGAGGAACAAAAACAGAGGAAAACTTTAAAAAAAAGTTCACCGCAATCTTTTGTGTGTTAATGTACAACAGGCTTTCTTTATATTTAAAAGAACGTAAATTGGGAATGCTGAATGAAACCCACATACAGACCTTTTCGAAACAGCGTCTTTGGGTCAGGCTCCGGGCTTAGGCTACGACAGTTATTTGAAAGCGTGCGTTTTGGGCACGGTGCTTCAAACAGACTGACAGAGCCCATAAGCCGGAGCCCACGCCGAAATCGTACTTTCGAAAAGGGCCATAGTTGATTGAGTCTGAACATGTTTTATAAACAAAAACAATAGCGAACGAAAAAGTAAACGTAAACTACGTACATTTTGCAGCCGATAGGAGCCGTGTTTTCGCAGCTTGCTGTGACCCATGGCCCCAGTGGAATCTTGGAATCATATTGATTTCAGTCTTATCAATACTCTAGCCATAATATTAATTTAGTTCGGGTAATCGATTTACATTCCAAGAACAAAGGTTTCTGTTTGTACACTGTGAAATAAAAGGTGACCACGATTAGTCTCAAGGTACGTGAGTAGTAATGAAGAAGAAGAAGACAAAAACCCACCAAAACATCAGTTGTTGTTTTGGCAGCTCACTGATTATAAAGTCCATATACCTGTACCGATCCTGACAAATGTTTCCGTAGGAAGAACTGTCCAAGTTAAGAATATAGCATTTGAAGAACCCTGAAGGCCCGAATCACATTTGCTTATTTCGATTGCCGCAACCGGAATAAGCCCGATATGAATGTGCATAAAATCCCCGATAAAACACATAACATATACCGGTTGTTTTTAACTAACCCGTGACAACCACATTTGAGGGAATTCTCCTATTTAGTCGTATTGTTGATTAAATACGTAATCTAGTAATTTGATCTTCCAAAAACATGATTGACTTTATCTTTCATGAATTTACATACTTGTTTTCTAATCTGGGATAAATAACACAATTCATTGTAACTGACAAGATCTCCATATCGGCAATATGGCAAAAATTGCATAAATAAATAAATAATTATTATTAATAAAAGAACAGCTTCTTGGTGAAGATGGTTGCATTTATTTTAGCCGTTATTGTTTTCTTTTTTGGATACCGTTATTCAAACCGTATTTATCAGAAGCGTTCTGAGGACAGATGTAACGGAATAACTTGTAACTTAGATGACAATGCTTACTAACATTTAGTTTTGTAATTGTTTTTACAAGTATTGTTGCAAGAGGGTAGAAAACAAATACTATATCGAAAAAAAAACTCAATTCAAAACGTACATAAGGAAACCTAGTTATTAGCCACGTACAACAACAACAACAACAAAACTAAATTTAATAAGCCCCAAAACACTTAAAAAGTTCAATTATTTATACATTAATTCTGATTTAGCCCGCAGTAAAAAAATTCCTCGAAATGCCAGCATAATAGAGGTAATTACTCAGTTATAGGAGTTGCAAATGGACAAAAGAGACGGCGGGATACATCAGTCATTTTACCAGACAGTGATCGAGTGCTCAGTGTGGAAGGACAAACGCATACATAATTTGGAGTGTTCCGTCCAGATTTTGGCAAACATTAGAAGCGAGCGGGTGCGGGCGCCGGGGTGGGAGGGGCTCACGCGGTTTGTTTCCGTGACTGAGCACAAGGTATACGTATTAACAAGCCCGAGAATTGCGTTGGGTCGGAACCCAAGTCCATTCTATTACGACTCTTTTTTTTCTCGTAGTTTCTATATGAAGAAAGTGGCCGTGCCCCGTAGTCTTATTTATTGCACCGAGTGTCCATTTTTGTTTGTAGCTTTATGTGGAGACCAGTAAACTTGTTGGGAATAATTGATTTGGCTATACGGCTTGCACTTGCCTGCTGCGTGTCTTTTCACTGAATCATATACCGCAGCAATCTACGGCCACAGTCATATTTCAAAGTCATAACATCCTTAAAGGCACTGAACACTTTTGGTAATTGTCAAAGACCAGTGTTCTCACTTGGTGTATCCCAACATATGCATAAAATAACAAGCCTGTGAAAATTTGGGCTCAATTGGTCATCGAAGTTGCAAGAAAATGATGAAAGAAAAAACACCCTGGTTGTACAAATTAGTGTGCTTTCAGATAGGAATAAAAACGTGTTGCAAGAAGTTTGTATTATTTTAGTGAGAAATTACCTCTTTCTCAAAACTATGTTACTTCAGAGGGAGTCGTTTCCTACAATGTTTTTTACTATCAACAGCTCTCCGTTGCTCGTTACCAAGTCACTTTTTATGTTATTATATATTTTGAGTAATTACCAAACGTGTACAGTGCCTTTAAAGCGCAACACGTCCAAAATTGGTGACCAACCTGTCATGGACTCAGTAACAATTACTTCTTCTTTCCGCTGCTTCTTTTGGGGCTGAACCGTCTGCAAATAATATTTGTATTATGTTATATACCGGTACGAATTGGGTATCGCAACGTGTGTAAATCGTAGGGAGGACGAAACCAAAATGTGCTGTGGTTATTCAAGTGTTTGTAAACCATTAAGTCGTGTTGCTTAAAGGCATCGTACACGCTTGGTAATGACTCTGATAATTAATGGCAATAACAACTTACTTGGTAAGAAGTACAGCAGGATTTGGATAGTATAATGCATTTTGAGAAACTTTTCACTTCGAAGTACTGCGGTTATGGAAAAATGTATCACTTTTTATCCCCCAAAACATTTGAATCTGAGAAGCGTTACGCGTAACGTTTCTCATAGTGTGTATTCCAATGCAGATTATTCTTCCTGCGTGGACATAACCGCTCCAAATTTTTTGGCAATATCTCGAAAATGCTACCACCTTTTGAAATGAAATTTTTACAGGTTAGTTTTATGGTATGCATCTACAAATAGATTTGAAACAAACAATATGCTCTTATTACCAAATGTGTACGATGCCTTTAATTCCAGTGGTATCTCTTATTGCAATAATAGAGTGACGAAAATGTGGCAATTTTTGTCATTCGCATGCACTAGAGGTGGCAGTATCTGCATTATATTGTTATAAGCAAGCAAATTATTTACGATGATTCAACCTCGAATGAAAGCAGTTAATACTCTGTTATGTTCATTAGCCACTAGTATCCATGTCCTGTGGAAACAGACTTGGGTTGTAACCCTCCCCACCAGTTACAGTGGGTTTCCCCCTACCGAAAGTGGTTATCTTCAGGGGGGACACGTCCAGATCCCAGACCGGGACAAAGGCCTGAAAAACGCACCGTGCTAGCGCCCACAAACCGATGGGGACAAAACGTGATAAACACCGGTTTACCGGGCAAGACAATACCCGTGAACGGCACGATTTACTCGTTTGCGCTGCCACGCATCCATAACTGGTCAAAGATTATTGTGAAGAGAAAGTTTTGTCAGAATTTTAATTTTGTCACGATGCTTTTTTTTTTCTTTTCGGGGCTGGCTGTTAATATAAGAAGGGTGGTTTAGAGGAAGGATTGCCATTTAGGAAGTCAAAAATCTGCACTGTGTTTGGATTTAACGAGTGTCAAAAAGAGAGTTTATAGGGATTGTTTAATTGCTATGGAACTTCATTGGTAAGTTCATGAATCGGGTTGTATTTTCATTATTGTTAGAATTTGCTTAGAGTGGGGAGGTTTGTTTCACTGCAAAGGCATTTTGAAAAATGTACATGTAAAAAGTGTAAAAGTCCCTTGACTGTGTTTATGTTTGTAGTTCGACGCCATCATGATGAATTCTATCTCGTAGAATCGTTTTTATCCACACTGTCAATGCAACTTGCAGCATAAAATCTAGTGCATTCATCGATACTGATTTAGCGGATTTTGCTAATCGGTTCATCAAAATATTCGATTCATTGATATACAGTGCGAGAGTGTATTCGAAAACTGTTTGATTATACAGCCACAAAGGTCGGCTTTTTGTAGTAAAGGAGTGTTTGTCATTTATAATGCGAGAGTTACACAAAAAGAGGATATATTCCGGTTCACTGAGTATAGTATTTCCAAGTTTTGTTATTGTATTTTTTGTAAAGTAGATCTAACCCATTAGAGGTGATATTTTCTATAACAATGGCGAATTTGGGTCGACGCGTTTGTCTTCAAGCTTCTGCAAAAATGTTTGCGTATTTATGACCTCAGAAATGCACGCGACGACACTCCACTTAAACACATCGACATCACCCAAAGCACAGTGTCAATACCTAATGGTGGCTCACACACACAACAATCTTGTGAAAAATGGGCTGCGGTTAAAAAAAAAAAAAAAAAAAAAGAGAGAGAGAAAACAAAAAAAAGCAGCGTTGAAATGATGACCAAACATTACGGCCAAACTCGCCCATTCTCTTTTCACAACCCCGGGTCCGTCCGGCCTTGTCGTTCTCCATCGTCCCCGGCCCCCGTCACCCGAGACGGTAATAGCCCCGTCGTGTTCCGGGACAGAGCAGCGATTCCTTACACATCAACACAAGCGCGCATTCTCCCCCGTTACACTTAGAAAACAAACTGCCCCTGCTCTCCCCATCTCCCCCAGTCTCTCTCCCTCTCGCTCACTCTTATCTCATCCTAACTCGACACGAACAAATATTTGACATGATTCAGGGGAGGAGGAGGAGGGGATCGGGAATAGAAAAATAAATACAGGCATGATTTCAGGTATACGGGGGGACAAAATCATTCAAAGTAAAACTGTGTGTTTTCTGGGAAGAAAACTACGAAAAGGACTTTGTGTGTGGTTGTTTTGTCTTGTTTGTCAGAGACTGTTAACGACTGTGACAGATATTTTTCATGAAATGTAAATCAATTATAAATTTTGTTGTCATTAGCTATATAAGGGAAAACAAACAAGTTTACCAAATTATGTCTTTGATGATACTTGTTATCTATGTGCTGTCAAATATTCCTTACTATGGCTAATGAGGCATCACTAAATGTTTACACTGGCGGTAGGAATGGTGAAGATGTTGACAGGGATTCTACATCAGTTTGTGACAACATCGGTTAAAGCAATGGAACATTGGATTTCTAGTGATGAATTCCTGTCTTTTTTTGTGTTCCTTCATAAATTTGGTATGGTTTTGATTGACAGCATTCAGAATGCTCAATTGTAATCGGGGACTAGTTTGTAACATGCACGGCATATCCCCCCCCCCTGTACAGTCGCATTTGTATCAAATCGCCAACCCCATGATTCAACTAACAGGCCAAACACGACGGGAGCCTTGCCCTAGCCGGCTCATTGCAGTCGCTCCGTCTCACTAAGTGATGCATTATCTACCGTTTTAGGAGTTCTCCCAGCGGACCCCCGGGTTTCTAAAGGGGAGGGAGGGGTAGACTGCAATCGGCTTCCCGGGGATTAGAGTCGTGGCTTCGGTACTGTGGTCCTCGGGAGACCCGACGGCAGCCGTGACCGTGCATTGTGTATCCGTACCGTTACCCCTTGTGATATAGGCTACAAGGCTATATACCCCTAAACTAGACAAAGTCCCCTAAAGACAATGGCTTTCCCCCATATCTCTATATTATTCTCATCTGCAATGTTTGTATACTGGTTGCTCTATTCAGCCGACTGATAGCCATAAACAGGGCCTAATTGAATTAACTTACCAGTATCCAAATAAAATGCTTTTTTAAGGAACTTTAGGATTTATCGAAGGTCAAGATTAAAAGTGGCGATATTTACCTAGAAGTATGCTATTGGGGATTACACAATGCTTCCATTGTACATCTGTCCATTCCCAAACGGGGAAATATCGAGGCATCGTCTATATCTACCCACGGCTGTATCAGTCAGCAACCCCAGACAATGTTTGTCAAGCTGTCGCCATATTGGTCATGTTCCCTGTGTTCGATAGCAATCAAGAACACACATATTCAGCCATACATTAAGGAGCCAGATTATTTCCCCGTTCCAGTCCCCGTTTAGGGTTGATTTAAATGCTTCGATGGAGGGTTTTAAAGATGCCACGGTGATTGGCCGAATTTCAAATTGCGAAATTATAATATTCATGACGACATGCCTTGTGTAAAGATGGCTCTTAAATGATTGTTTTAAATTATCCAATAAAATTCACCACCAAAATGGCTTGGAATGGAACGTACAGTAGTACAGCATTCATAAAAGCTAAATTTCCTAAAGCTAAACTTAGCACATACATCATTTATAAAATATCATCAAAACACTGTGATTTTGTGCAGAAGTACAAGGGCTTGTAGATTTTGTCTCTTGTCTGCAGTATACACCTATACAACTTTCCTAATTTGCTGAATCATTTAACAATGCGCTTGTTAAAGACACAAACTTAAATTCATCTGAGCTTCCCCCACACTGCAAAAACTGGGGTGTTAAAATTGACACCATGGGTGTTGTCACATAGAGGTACCCAAGAAGAGAATCAAAATTAACATCATAGGGTGTTACAATAACACCAATGTAAATGTGTTGGCAGAAATTAGTGTAATTTTAAAAGCCTATAATGTAAATTTGTATTCTTTTTGTTTTATATCTATATGTGGCAACACAAATGGTGTCAGTTTTAACACCCAAGTTTTTGCAGTGTAATTGTTGCTGTTAAAATGAAACTTTCTGCATTTAACATGATGCTGAATAAGCCCTCAATAGTAGAACAATCGTAGAACATATATATTTTGATAATAAATATTCATAACACGCGCCTAAATTTCGGGGGCCGAACTTGGATAAATTACTCCACACCTTTAGGACCGGAGGTTGGCCCCAAACTTCTCCTGCTAAAAATATTCACACAGAACGGCTAAGAATTTACAAAAAATTGTCTTCACATTCAAATTTTTTCAGGGGCCCTTAAGCGGGCCCCAAACCCTTCGCTGTAGTAGGCTTCTCAATGCACAGTCCATATACTCTCCCCTTGTTTTTCGCTGACTGATGTTTTTTGTTCCCCTTGTATAGTGTAACAGAGCAGAAGCTAGGAGAACTATAAATCACAAACCGTTGTAACTTATTTTCTTCAAAATATAACCCAGAAAGCCTCAAACGGCATCAATAGAGCAGTATCTTATTAAACATTTTTTGCCAGACCCTTGAGCAGGTCTCGGCTCCCATGCTGCGCACTTGCATTGTTGTGAATATCTTCACTTAATTATACAAAATAAGGGGGGCCTTGGATCCGCCCTTGACAATAAAGAAAGTTGATAGGGCATACGGAATTTCATACTAAATGTAGGGCACATTGGTAATGTACTTATTTGTAAACAATATTTAGAAAAAAGAAAGAAAGAAGAAAACAATACTGGGAAAGGTATTTTCATAAAAATGTATCTCAATTTGGAAAATTTTGAATTTTGTGGATAGCAGAAAATGTGCACAATATTGTTCACTGTAAGAATGTTGCGGGTAGGACTGTGAACATGTGATATGACTTGTTACCTCGTAAATTCGAGTTATGGTTTTGTTTTGACCGAGTGGTTGGGCCGTCCATCTTGTCAGTGCATTATGTAAGAGTGAGCTGGAGTGTCATCGGCACGCAGGTGCTACACGGCGGGCGTTGCGTGAGGCATGCGCGTGCGTGATGTTTGGGTGTTATGACGTCACTGTATCGGCAGCTACGCCGTAGATCCGATTTCCACAAACATCTTATCGGAGCTGCTTTATACTTATAGAGTTTGCATTGACGCGTACGTGATTTGCATTTTTGAGATCACATTATTTGTTTTATGGCAAATTAATGTTGATTCGATTGTTCATAACAAATCATATGACTATTATTTTGAGAAGTTATAATATTGGATTAACCAACTGTTGTTTGACACTTCTTAGAGGTAATTTAGTGAATCTTTTATCAGCTCATCAGAGCAGAAAGGACTTATAAGACCTAGAGAGACCCAGTCGGCTCAGAGCAGAAAGGACTTATACCACATTGTGCGTGGATGTCTTACAGGTCCTTTCTGCTCTGAGCCGACTGGGTCGTTAGGTCTTAAGTCCTTTCCGCTCTGAGCCGACTGGGTCTTTCTAGGTCTTATAACTCCTTTCTGTTCTGAGCCGACTGGGTCTTTCTTGGTCTCTTGAGTCCTTTCTGCTCTGCGCCGACTGGGTCTTTCTAGGTCTTATATAAATCCTTTCTTCTCTGAGCCGACTGGGTCTTTCTAGGTCTTACAAGTCCTTTCTGCTATGAGCCGACTGGGTCTTTCTTAGTCTCTTGAGTCCTTTCTGCTCTGAGCCGACTGGGTCTTTCTAGGTCTTACAAGTCCTCTTTGTTCTTAGCCGACTGGGTCTTTCTTGGTCTCTTGAGTCCTTTCTGCTCTGCGCCGACTGGATCTTTCTAGGTCTTATATAAGTCCTTTCTGCTATGAGCCGGCTGGGTCTTTCTTGGTCTCTTGAGTCCTTTCTGCTCTGAGCCGACTGGGTCTTTCTAGGTCTTATAACTGCTTTCTTCTTTGAGCCAGCTTTCTAGGTCTTACAAGTCCTTCCTGCCCTTGCGAATTTCAAGCTAATTTTGCTTTGCTGCGGTTACTTTTTCAGTGAACACCAGAGAACTTTGATGTCATCATCTTTGGGTCTTTCTTGGTCTCTTGAGTCCTTTCTGCTCTGAGCCGACTGGATCTTTCTAGGTCTTATAAGTCCTTTCTGCTCTGAGCCGACGGGGTCTTTCTAGGTCTTATATAAGTCCTTTCTGCTCTGAGCCAACTGGGTCTTCTAGGTCTCATGAATCCTTTCTGCTTTGAACCGACTGGGTCTTTCTAGGTCTTATAACTGCTTTCTTCTTTGAGCCAGCTTTCTAGGTCTTACAAGTCCTTTCTGCCCTTGCGAATTTCAAGCTAATTTTGCTTTGCTGCGGTTACTTTTTCAGTGAACACCAGAGAACTTCGATGTCATCCGTCATCGAAATCCACACTTAAATGACGGACAAATAAAATAACAAAAATCAAGAATCTTTTCAAAAAAAAAATCTTGAAACTCGTATACTTTTGAATATATTCCCTTAATCACCAGCCTTATGTTGTGCTAACTGCTAGTTAGAAATGAATAATGATATGAAATAAACAATGTTACTTTGATAGTTTAACTTGTTCTATTTTTAACAGGTCATAATCTAAAACAGCCTCTGAGCTGATACATGTATCCCGTATAAACATGTTTTAATAAATAAATAAATAAATAAGTAAACAAGACATGCACGATTTGTTTAACAACTTTTCATCATCAAGATTGAAAGCATGTAGTTGGTCAACATTTGGAAGCGGACGCCATTAAAATAAAAACATCGTAACAATTATGCTATTCTTGTTAGAAAGTTAAATATCATGTTTTTATTTGTGTGCATTTCTGGTGTGTGCTAGAAAATACTCATTTAAATTTTGAGCATTGATTTGGAATATATACAAACAAAAACCTCAAACAAAACAGCTGTTTATTGTCTTTGGGCAAAGGTTATGCTGCTGAAAAAAACACAAACTTCCTCCAAACTTACCGATGATGAATCTTGTGGTTTTCAAACACTCCTTAAATTGTCAGCGTTTACTAGATTTATGTTTGCTCTTCGGGATCGTTTTTGGAATTTACTTTTTGTTCAGAGTGAAGACATACATCTGCTTCACCTGCTTTGGTACTTACTCTTTTTCGTTTGTCAGATTCTGAGAATCTTTTGTTTGCATCACTGTGTGTTGTAAGAGAAAGCGATACTTGGGTATAGGTTATTGTCGAACTTGCAACTGTCGCCACGCATTTTTTTGACACCTTGGGTCAAGATAATCCCATGAACGCTTGATTTTTCTTGGAAACAAAACTTGAAACTCAGTGAAATATTTAGCACTCGGGAAAACACTTGAAGTTAGATTTGTTTGAACAAAAAATAACTGCAATTGAAAACATTGGTAATGGTAGGCTTAATTTGTTTTGCTAAAACGCAAATTATATTTTTATCCAATCTAGCTAGAACATAAGAGACAACACTTATTTTCAAGTACTTAAGCAGCATCCAGCAACAGAGTCCAGCATTCTCCTAAAGACAATCAGAGCATACTGATCGAAACGTTGAGTCGTTAACCACCGGTTCTTTTCAGAACCAACACTACTCAAAAGAGATATTCACGTGTTACCGCAAACCTCTCTTAGTTATACCTCCACCATGCAAAGTTTCAAATCTTACTTATTTTATTAAACAATTTTTGTCATCATGAAAGATTTCCCTCACAAATATATCAGTTTAGGGTTCATATTTTCTTTTAAAACTGCAGCATGTCAAAGCCCGAATTATTTTAAACCTTGTAAGCAGAAAGAAAGCTTAGTGCTTAGTACACAATTAGCAAGGAGCCAGTCACGAGCAATGGTTAACAATGTCTATAAAAACTTATCCTGGTAAACTGTATCGGCAATACATTTTCTGGCTAAGCAAATTATTGCATTTTGTCAGGTTTACATGACCCTTCTATTTTTTTGTTAGGATGGTTTGTACATTATGTCTCGTGCATTCAAGCAATTGTACATGAATTCTTATCAGATGGTGTAGGAAACTGCATTTGTGTATCTGTGTACTGTAGATATCAACAGCAGAGCAAGCTGAAATTATTTGTTTCTTGAAGTAAAGAATTTTGAATGAAATGAACGTAAGTTTTTATTGCAGATCACCTCAAAGTTTGCGGTATCACAATTTATAAAAGTTCAGTCGCAGGCCATTGTACGACACAGGCATGTGGTGCAAATAACCGCGGGTCCAGTTTGGGGGACAAACTCGGGCAAACTACCCGGCCACGTCCCTCCGGGGTGCGCTCGGTAGAGGCCCACCGTACATGATATGTTTTACTCCGGGAAAGTATGTGGGCTAGAGCTCTGAACAAGCGAAGTTTTTCGCAGTTTGTCACCCAATACTAGCAGAAAACTGCAATTGCGGGGTGGCAATGTATCAAATGATATAACTTAGAGGCTGTTGACATAGCTGTCTAGTTTACCGCATTTGTACTGGTGATATATAGTTGAAGGGTTTACAGTAATGGTGAATATACAACACAATGTACCGGCAACAACACTACTGTAGGCCTATTACTTGAAGTTGTCAAATCAGTGTACATACAACTAATTGTCCACTGCATCAACATTTAAAAACAGATGAAGTGTAGGCCTAGGATCCAGTCTTTAGGGAACTTTATTAAGTAACGGTCGGCAGTGAAAAAAGGTCTTTATGCCTTGGTATCTATATTTGGTTCTTTGTCTCTTCTCACTGCACAAACTAAGATGCTAAAATGAATCTCTTGGTGTGACAACAGTTCTCCCTATTACGATATCGTTGGTGAAATTAACACAATGTCGGTGTTGTCACATAATATATACATGTACCATGATAATCAATTTTAACACCCCCAGTTTTTCCAGTGTGTATAGTTATCAATGTCTAAACGTTCAGCTTGAGATGTTGCAGTTTTCTAATGATATGTTTTACAGAGGACAGTATTATAGACCTTGTGCGTATGACGTCATTTGAGTAGGGCGCCCTCGCCTAGAGGTTAAAGTGAGGTTGTTCATTGGCGTACAAATCTGTGCGTTTCAATTGTTTCATCATCAGTTTACCTCTAAGATGGCGGCTGGATGACGTCACTGAATAAGGTCTATTGCGGCGTCAGTAACTTACTTTGTATACATATCCAAGACCACAATACCAAGCTACGCCCAAAACTAAATTAGTGATAATAAATTCCTTAACGACAGAGAATGCTGGGATTACGCTCCATAGACCCACCTCACAACGCCACTGCGTTTGAGGTCCAACTCGTCACATTTTAAACGAGCATTGTCACTGTTGTAATTTAGCACAATGCTTACATAAAAAACAAAATATTATAATAATTGTTGAAATGTCTCTTTAAAAGAAAATCTTGCATAGTGTCAATATGGATGATTACGACAACAAAGCTACGTCTTTAAAATACATAGGCTATTTTGAACACATCTCGAACGTATTTTGTGCCAAGCTCTATGTATTCCGTCGTAGCCGAAATGATGGAAATAAATTAAAATTTATATCAAAGAAGTTGGAAATAATATATTTCAAGTAATTATACTAACACTTACAAAGTTCCTGTTTAGAAACACATGTCTTTGAGTAAACGGATAAATGAAAGTCACAGGTGAAAAATCGCATTGCTAGTGACAGCATGTAAACACCATTCTGTTTCCCGCCAAAATACGGTGGAGCCATATTTCATATCGACATTGAAGGTCATGACCCCAGTGAATTTATGCCGCGCCCCTCACGCTCGTAAAACTTCTGACCTCTCCGATGACGTAGCATGAGAGCATAGGTCATTCAGGAATGATCCGGCCAGAAATAATGCAATACATAACTAAAGCAGTGTTTGGCTGAGATTCGGACCGATCAGTTTAGGGCAAAACACTTATTTTGTTGATAGGCTGCCAGTCTCGGGAAAAACAGTGCATTTCGAACTGGTATATTCACTGATTTTCACTTTTTAAAGGCACTGAACACGTTTGGTAATTGTCAAAGACCAGTGTTCTCACTTGGTGTATCCCAACATATGCATGAAATAACAAGCCTGTGAAAATTTGGGCTCAATTGGTCATCGAAGTTGCAAGAAAATGATGAAAGAAAAAACACCCTTGATGTACAAATTTGTGTGCTTTCAGATAGGAATAAAAGGCTTCTTGCAAGAAGTCTTTTATTATTTTAGTGAGAAATTACCTCTTTCTCAAAAACTACGTTACTTCAGAGGGAGTCGTTTCTCACAATGTTTTATACCATCAACAGCTCTCCGTTGCTCGTTACCAAGTCAGTTTTTATGCTAATATATATTTTGAGTAATTACCAAACGTGAACAGTGCCTTTAATAATACAAAGTTCTCAATAAAGACACAAAATAATAGGACAACAAAACTGTAATAACAAGAAGCCGTTTGTGGGAGGCAGGCGCATTGTGTGTATAGTCCAGCAGTTTTAAATGTATTTTTTAAAAGATATATCTAATTTTGACACATGCATAAAACCCTCAGTTTCTCTGGATGCTGTCAATTGCTCGATAAGAGAAATGAGATTCACTTATGTGCAGTACAAACAGGTATAGTCTTTCATAAATATTCCTTTTGAATAACAAAATCAATCAATCAATAATAAAATTATTTAAAAATCAGAACTAAGAAATATCATGTGCAGACTGTCCGGCATGACGTCAGTTTAAAAAACATGGTTATATGTAATTCAGAAAGGTGTGGTATTATTTTAAAATATCGCTGGTATTAACTCTTGCGTTAATTGCTTTTGCAGGTATAAGTCTAAAGGTTCACATATTACATTTTTGATTTAAGTTGATATTGTTGAATTAAATTGTGATTGAAAGGGTCTGTACGTTTGGTAATGACTCTGAAAATTAATGGCAGTACAAATATACTTGCTAAGATGTACATCAGCTTTTGATAGTATAATGCATTTTGAGAAACTTTTCACTTAGAAGTACTGCGGTTCGTGGAAAAAGATTTCCCTTTGTATCCCCCCAAAAATTTAATCTAAGAAGTGCTACTCTGATTGTGTATTCCAATTGCAGATCCAGATTTTCGGCAATATCTCAAAAACGCTACTACCTTTTGAAATGAAATGTTCACAGGTTAGTTTTACAACTATATATGATTGAAACAATGAGTGGGTTCCAATTACCAAACGTATACAATCCCTTTAAGCACAGACCTTGGGGCACAAGTCTTTTAGACAATACCATACATTGTCATGCAACAGTTTGGATATCTCTCTATTGAGTTAAAGACCAAGGTATGTATAAGAATCGGCAGAACCTATCAGAAGACTTTAACGTTGATAATGGGCGGAAAATCTTCCCTATAATGGTTTGAAAACTAGTTATATGAATGGTTACTTTCCAAGATGGAATTCAAACCTGAGTCCACGGACATGGACGAAAGGAAAAGCACATTTGGTCTTTGATTATCAAAGTATTAATTGCAATTCACCGGTTGAGGACAGGAAAAGCGTATTGTACGCTTGCCTCACAAAGGCCCTGAGAGATAGCTCCTATAAGGAAACGTAAGGGCTCAGCAAGAAGCGCTCACTGTTGGGATACACACCCGAATAATGTTTTTCTCGCTTCCACTGAAAGTGTTACTGTACACCTTGAAGGAAGCTCTGCCTATAAAGCAAGTAACGGATGTGCTATTTATCTCTGTTCTATTTGGTCGTTTTGAAGCTCTGGGAAAGGGGGGGAGGGAAACCTCTATTCATCGGATAATTAAGAAATCAACATTGCGAACTTCTAGCGCACTTTCCCCCCAAACACGATTGAACCAAATCTATCGTCCACCCCTCTCATCTTCACGCTAAGGATGTTTGGCAAACTCGGGCGAAGCCAATCGTTAGTAATTTGGCCCGCCCTGTCTCAGAAGATTAACTTGCGCCTATATATCGCTCAGCGGGTTCCCGTTACAGGGGCCCGATTGGAAGCGAAATCTAGATAACGCGGGCAGGGATTCTAACGGAGGCGAACCTGAGATGCTTCGCCGGGGATTGAGTTCGGCCGCCGATCAATTCGTCCCCATTTCAGGTCGAGCTAGCCGCTGATCGAGCGAACTCTCCAAAACTCCCGAGTTTGACAGACAACATGGGGCTAAGGTTACGCTGGATCGATGCGTGACGTGGTTATAGGTATAAAACGAATTTAGGGTTATGACGAGTGAGTGAAGATTTCTTATTTTTTTCCCTCTCTTCGGTTTGATGGGGTCTGTCAAGATTCCAGTAAAGAGAGGACGGTGCAACTCGCGGAGTTAATAGAATTTTGCCAGTAACTCGGCAAGAAATGAACACAGCGACCAGCGCCACTAATATATACCACTTTCATACTTTGTATAATTTGTTAAAACGTTGCACCGGTTCATGTCTTTAAAATTCCCACCTTGCTACATTCAACTTATTTATATCCGCACTTCTATATATCCGTACTTCTATAAAAGGTAAAAAATATAACATGAATATAAAGTGTAAAACAAAGAGCAGTTGAACAATTGATGATAAACAAAGTAAACAAAGTAAACAAAGCGCCAGCTCCTGTACAACCTCAACATGACTTGAATTATTTTAGTATCAAATTGTGACTGAAACAAAATTAATGTTTTTAATGAAATTAATTGTTGACCAATATACTTTTTGTTTAAAGCCATTACTGCGTACTTTTCTGATAATCTTTTGAATGGTGTTCCTGTCATCCGGGAACTTTTCTCACCCATTAACCTTCCCACACCCCCTTTCCTCAATGTACCGAACGTTCGATCTTCAGTTTATAATGTGGACCCTCTCCACGGTGCACTGTACAACACCTATTAAAGAGCTATCGAGAATTCATGAAGTCATTGAGGTATGCCTGCATTTTGCTAATGCTCCATACGGGGGCAGCTGAGTTGTTCTCTTCAACTCTTGAGGGGCGTCTGCTCCAGCGAACGGAAGCCGGGGAAGAGGGTGAAAGAGAGGGTCTGAGTGGGCCTATTTGTATCCGCGGTATCCGCACCCTCTTCAACCGGCCTCACTTTGCGAGCTTTTGACACTCGCAGTGAGCACTTGGCCAGTTTGCACAAGCCAGGCCGCTCTGTTTGCCGTCCAATTACTGCAAAGTTCTTTGGGCAGGGAGAGGAGGAGAGAAGGGCCTCCATAATAGGAAGATGGATCGCAATGACTCGACGGCCTTCTCTTTTTTTCTTGTAGCTAAATCGGCGTCGGGGCCCAAGTTCTTTATCGTTGGTGTAACCAGGATGTGAAGAGTGTACACAACTGTCGTGGGATGATTCATGGCCCATCGATGTGTCCGTCCCCTCCCTTGTCATAAGGCAACAGAAAATCGGATCTTAACGGTCTAAATTGACGCACTGGGAAAGCGGCAATGTCTACATAATTGCAGGCGGCTTTTGGGGGCTATTCCTTTACTCTCCTCTCTAGCTGTGTTTTGACAACGGCGATTGATTGTTTGTAAACAGCACACGGAGGCAAGAGGGGGGGGGCTTTGTTTGAGAGGCGACTTGTGATTCCTCCCCCCTCTCTCTTCTTTTTCACGTCCTTGAAATTAATGATGCGGAGTCGAGAATCACATATCACAACCGGCTCTCTTATTCCCTGTCGCATTCAACCCGCTTTTGTGGTCTAGCCATAGTTGTTGGGCAGGTAGAAGGAATTGATCCGCAATCGAACCTGCTCATCCAATGCTTTCAGATCATTTCTTAACCAAAGATACCGTAATTATTTTTAAGCCCCTTCTGGAAAAATAATAAAATACCGCTAGTAATAATAATAATCCTCCAGAAAATATTAACATTTTAGGAAATCAGTGTTTGTAAGGTTCGATTACTGTCGTGCTGAACGAATGATGCATGTACATTTCAACTATAACACCGTAGAACATGACGTCACTGGAGTAGTGCGCCTTTATGTTGAGGGCATCGAGGTTGCTCATTGGTCCATTC
Source organism: Plazaster borealis (assembly GCA_021014325.1). Classification (NCBI taxonomy): domain Eukaryota; kingdom Metazoa; phylum Echinodermata; class Asteroidea; order Forcipulatida; family Labidiasteridae; genus Plazaster; species Plazaster borealis. The sequence goes on along the minus strand of CM037476.1, from coordinate 13,039,998 downwards.
AGTGCGGTGTGCGTATTAGTTGTACGTTTCCATTGTTTCGTCGTCGTTTTACCTGAGTGTCTAAGATGGCGTCGTGATGACGTCAATGCGTAAGGTTTATTACTTCACTCTCCGTAAATGCCACATTATTAATGATAGATTCGGTGAACAGTGGGAACCGTTTTTTCTTTTCTTTTATTGTGACTTCCTCTTCATGGGGCATTGTTGTACCTTGGTCATTATTCAGTCTGTTGCGTGTTATACTCCGCACATAATGCTTGCATGCACAATTTTGTTTTACACAAAAAATGATTTGCCGTCGATTTCACCAAACTCTTCCTAACTTAGGATTAATCTTAGGGCTTAGGACGAGTCCCAGCCTTGCACTGTAACATGTAAACCTTAAGATTAATCGTAAGTTAGGACGAGTTACTCGTCCTAACTCGAGATAGGATTAATCCTAGCATTTCGTGAAATCGGCTGCTGGTCCCGTTGGTGTTAGTACGGGCTAGAATTGGTTGAATGGTGTACTGATATGTCCCGATTGGTTAGAAAACATTTGGTTGATGCACATCTACGGTATTCTGAATTTTCAATTAGTTATGACAAAACAGATACGAACGGAATGACAATGAATGGGTGGCTAGACGGTTTCTACAAGTGAAATGCTATGGGTGGAGTTAGAGTGATCGTAATCACGTAAGTTTTGTGTACACGTTAACTTTAAAACTTCTTTGACACTTTACAATGCTATGTTCCCTTTAAGATGTCTATGTGCTGCAGCTGTTGCAGCTTACGCCTACACTTGCATGAAATCCGTCAATGTTGTCTACCATGCCCCGTTTGGGTATCGTGATGTCTGGCTGGATTTCCTAAGTCTCAGGACGTGATAGTCCTCCTCATGTCGGCTTATTTCTTTGCCCTTTTTTCTCTCTCTGTTATTTGACTCATCGCCATTGCCTCTATCCTTTACCCCTCTTTCCCCCATCTCTCTGTAGACTATCATGGCGGCATTTTCTCTCTGTAACCCATCCTCCAGCTTTTACTGCCTTTGCGTTTATCTCCCTCCTCCCGTCTTTTGTACTGGAGGTGTCTCCCGGCACAGATACCCCCCTCCCCTCCAGAAATGAATGCACATTTCGATATCGATAAGACCCTCCAATCTCATCTCAGATTTATCGAGAGTAAGATACAATCTCCCGTTTGGGGAAGCGGTATTGGAGGCTAGCGATCTTGTGTCATTACCAACGGAGTTATCCATCTCCGCACAGCGCGCACTGGCTTATCGTACGCGGATTCCCTTCACATCACCAACCCCTTCTCACTCTCATGCATAATTCATGCCCCAAAAACCTCTGGCCAGCGTTATGTGACCGCGCAACAACTTTAGAAATTTTCCGGCTCCTGCGCCGTTTCAAAAAGAAAGAAGAAGAAGAAGAAGAAGCAAAAAAAAAATAAAAGACAGAGTGAACACTTTACCCCCTTGTCTCGCCGCGAGGGGAATGATGTTTTCCGAGATCACTTTATTTGTCTTCTGCCCGTGTAATTACATTACTTTCATGTCAGATCAACGCAAGGGTAAAACTATCGTAGGGAGATAGCACAGCAAACTCTAGTGTTTTTGCGAGGTGTCTTGCATCGGATTGGGTTGCGCACAACAGGCCGCGGTAATCAGCTCTGACAAATGAAGTTGTAACTAGAACTATATTGGCACCATACTCTGCACTCATACCTAGCCAATAGCACCAAGGGGGACTTTACTTTAAAAATTACTTGATAAATGCTGAGTACAGGTGTTTTAACTTTAAAACTATTTGGATTGTTGATCCCAACGAGCTGGTATCAGTGTAAAATGCTGACAATTATCAGCACACCAATATGTATTGGGTTCGATCATCATAGCACTCATTGGTCGTAACAAGGGATCAACAGGTATATTTCTAACATTTTCTTTTAAAAACCCCATTCACATAATTGCCCCAGTTTGTACAAACCTTGGATTGTCATTGATTGGGTGGAGGTTACACATAAAACCTTACTTGGTATGAGGTTGATACTGGTCTTGTATTGCCATGACTAATGTACCACTCATTTTATAATGCGTCTCTATTTACCAATGTATTTTACTGCATGGGTTGCAGAGTCCCCCACCCTGCCTAGCCAATGAAGAGGTACATCGAAGCCTCTTTACCCCTACACTGCAAAAAACCGGGGTGTTCAAATTTACACCATGGGTGTTGTCACATAGATGAAGAAGTCGTGTGTGTTAATTATAACGGTAAAATGAGTAGCCATTTTTGAATGTGTGGTAATGATTAGGCGCTGGTTATAAGTTTCCATGCTGGCACAACCTTCTTCTTAGAGCGGTCGTCCTTATGCTAGCCTAAGGTTGGCGTTCTGAGTACACCGTACGTTGTGGTCGCACATGTACAAAGGTGACGCCAGCCAGAACAGTTTCATGATCCGGTTACTTTTGAAGTGGTTTTTGAAGAAAACACGTGCGTTAACGTGTAAAAGGAGGTTTGCGGTGATGTGATGCGGCCTTGTAGAAGTCAATGGTATCCCGAAAACAATTGCCGCTTCTACTACACGTTGTTTTGATCGTGCTTCTGTGTAAGTTATCCACAAAAGATCTGCTTCGCCCATTCAGGGGAAAAGAAAACGCGCCAAGACACTAGAGGTTTTGTGTTGGCGGGATATAGTTGGAAGTTTCACCTGGACGGTTTATTGGATCTTCAATGGAAAGGAAAACACGGCATATGAAGACCTTTTTGATGGGTAATATGACTTAATTGATCCGGGCCGCTTTTAATGTTCGTCGAAGCGTGCTGATTGACATCGTCACGGGGATTAAACTACGATGGGTGGGCACTCTGCGTGGAATTATACATACATCAAACACAACCAATACCTTAGACGTGGAGAGGATCTCATAAAGTGTCCGTCGCTATGATAACAAGCATACTTGTTACACAGTAGCATCCATAAACTATGCAAGTAATTAACTCTTTGTGGTGGACATTCCCAACTTGGTAATTCTTTTGTCGATACATAGTGTATTATAATATATACGCCAATCCTATTGCGCCACCAGCCCATGGCCCCAGTGTAAACTCATTCAGACTGTTCTGTGTGGAAATGCGTACCCGGTGTTCGAGTCGTTGCTAGTGTCCGGTATTCCAAGGCTCTTGGCTAAAAGTTTCCGGGATGTTGAGTCGAGTTTACTCCAGAGAGCATATCAAATGTTTGAGAGAAAAATATTTGAGAAGTAGGCCAGAAAAATCGTTTTATTCCGTCCCCCTAATTCTTTGAGGAGCCTAGATTTATTTGTCAGTGCGGGTCTCAGTGTCTGCCAGACGTTATCTTGTCCCTTCTTTATTTTTTTGGCGAGGGGGAAAAAAGCGCGAAATTGTTGCTAGCAGCGTATCGCGTTCCCGCCATTTTGCCTGATCGATGCCTTGATCTAATTGCGCGCGGAATGAACGAAATTTTAGACATTAATGAACTAATCCGAACGATCGGCCAGCAACAGTTGTGGCCCGTGAACCAGGTCCGTCCATTACGCGGGGTCTCCCGCTCGTTTCAAATTCAGTTACCGTCAAAATCTCTCTGTTTCGGCAGGGCAGACGGGGATCGGGGGGCTGACAGCAATTGTGTCTGCGCACGCGCACCGGAGTGGCCTAAATCGAAGGGGGTCCCCTCCCTAGCGAATGCCTTACAGGAACTGGAAGGGCTTCCTTCACACCTACACCGTCATATCTTGGTCAAAATACGATCAAAACGCAAGCTTATAAGGTCCTATGGATTTTTAACTGGCCTGGTAACCTAGTTTTGAGCACGTAAATCAGAACTAGCTCTCGTTGCCCGTCTAGTAAACACACATAAGACCTAGATAGATCACTTTGAAAATGATCGAATTTTGTTGTCTTCATAATTTTGGTCCCGCGTTCTATCAATCTGAGTGGTCTTGATTGTTCATTCATCAAAGTTGTTGACTGCGAGTTGTGGCCCTTAGTTCAGAATGACTTCAAACCTTTCAGGCTTAATATTCCTTCGGGTAAAAAAAGATAGAGTGTTTTAACTGTAACCTTAGACATGCCTAACCGTGTTTTTGTGTTGTATTAAAGAAGGCCCAACGGGCATTAACTCCAGCTTGTTTGGCTTTCGCCACCGAATAGGTGTCAGAACACAAACAGTCTTTATAATCCTATAACCTTATATGCAACTTCTTCAAGGAAAACTCTAAAGTATTATTTTTCCAACTTTTCACCCCCCCCCCTTATTGTCTTCGTGGACCTTTCGAGAAAACAAAAAAAAACATCATAGATCGCCGCGGGTTGAAAACATTACCGATCTGACAAAAACACTTACTGGCTTCACACCGTTGCATCCCTCGTGTTGAAAACGTTCAATTGAAACTGCAACTGTTTCCTTGCCTTTTCAAGTGACATAAGCCCTGACTAGTTAAATGGGTGTAACACCAATCGGCAATAGCCGTGAGCACCTTTTGCCACCATTGGTTTTTTTTTCTTTTCTTTTACCCCGGGAGCAGCGCGGTGTATCTATCTGTCTAATGCAGGCCACGACTTCATGTTCGTACGTGACCGGGCATGTCAAATTTGAGGAAAATTGAAAGGGAGGGGGTCGTCTTGCTTCTTCGGTCTTAAACCAAAGACCTGTGTGTTCATTTATGTTTGCAATACATCGCTGGGACATAAAGCCTTTACAAGCTGTCGCCATAAACAAGTCAGTTCATTGTAGAAACCAAAATGAAGAGCATCCTCGGTTCTCATCAAGACGCCACCCTCTCTTTCTTTAAGGGTGTGCATGATGAAGTTTACATCCCATTCCCTTTCTGTGCAGAATTTGAGTTTGCAACCCACTGTAACAAATGCACTTTTTAAGAAAAAGCTTTCACAAAGGAAGAGAGCAATGTTGAGTTTAAGGGCCATTTCATAAACAGACAATATTTACAGGCAACCTGTTCAAGGGAATCTTTATATAAGAAGGAAACATATCTCAATTTGCAATTTTTGTGTGAATATTAAGATGCTTGTAGAAAACTGTTTTTTTGTACCACCGAGTTGTTTCTTTTGCATACAGTATAACTGGTTGCCGCAAAGTTGCTTATAATATAAAGAATAACTGGATGGGTGTACGATCAAAGTTGCTGCACCCATTTCTGTTACTCATCTTTCCCCCACAAACGTAATATTCCAAAAAGAGTAAACCTGTTGGAAGAGCGGTTCCAGGGACGGAGATCGTTGAAGTATAAAGTCAAAAACTAAGACCAAGAGACGGAATAACCTATGGAAAGAGGCAAAAAATTGATAGACACATAACACGACCATTTACCCGAATACAGATTGCCCACAGCAGAGTTAACTCTAATTAACTCCAGGAATGTTAAAGGGAGAAGCTGGCAAGATGTTGCTCCGGGTCTGAAAACCTTAAGGGCCGGCCAGGTCCAAGAAGCGACTCTCGCTGCCTTGTTTTGTTTTCCTCGTTCGTGTGAAAGGACCATCATAACCGGGACGAGTCTTGTCGAGGAGGCTAAGGGTCCCGGAGAACACACTCCATGAAACAGGCTGAAAGTCACGGCATCTTTGTTGTTCTTGCACCGGGCTGGTTTTTAGCCTTAAGTTTTTTTTCTTCTTCTCCCAGGTCTCGGGAGTTGGAGCAAAACGCTTGGCATTTAGTTTAATCAGATTGCAACGGGGTAGTCGGAAGCCAATTTTGGGGCGGGGGAAGTGTATTCGTGTCCGGTGATTATTAGTTCCGATGAAGACCCTGGGGGACTTTCGTTGTAGAACATGGTGTTCGTTGGTACCAGAGGAACACACACATACAAACACACATATGTTTGTAAATGGTGTAAACCGAGGACATCCCATGGTTTGGACTTAGTTTTTTTTAGCGACGTCCCCATTGGTTTTGTACACGAAAACGAAGCGAGGACGTCCTCGCTCTGTCAAACACCCGGATCCCTTTTGTTAAAGTCCTCGGTTTCAATGCATAGACACGCACACAACACACACACACATGGATCTTGAAAAATGCATCCTTGTGGAGCATTCTTTTGTCCTTCCTTTGACCCTGCACTTAAAAGTTTCCCTATAGACTTTGTACACAACATTTCTTGTGGAGCACCCCGGTCTTTAGAATTCCCATATGGAGTCCTTTTATTTTCCCTTTTTTGATTTGTCCTTGGTCTCCATAAGGTACCGAAAGTGAGAGCGCACACACACAAAATGGCGAACGTGTTTACGTATAGGAAGGAAAACTTGGCTCTGATTTTGGTAGCACCGTTGAGGAGACTGTGCAAGAAATCTTCAGATTGGTTAAGAAGTTTTAAAAATACTGGGAGACATTTTGCGTCATGTGGCCCTCCACATTTTCGGGTCGTGCATAATTTGGATGACGTTTAAGAGGGGCGCCCCCTCGGACAGTTCTGTCTACAGGCCATAGCCCCGCATGTTATACCCGACGGATGGAATTTGCCAATGCATGATATCACGTTCCAGTAGAAAACAATATACACCTGTGTTACGTTCATTTTTATATTGAACGTAGGCTATCCAAGTTTGAGAAAAAACGGACACCTGTGTCATGCCAAGAGTGTCTGCTACAGAATAAACACCGGTTATACACCAACCATTCGTATGATAATACTAAGTGAATACAGAATTTATTTGATTTCAAATGAAACTAGCGGTGAAATTTATTTGAACACAAGAAAACATTTTTGGGGAGGGGGTTTAAATTTGTAGACTGTTAACCCCTTAATTGTTCGGGCATTTTTGTTGTACTATTGAACTAATTTGAAATGGCGTTCAAACTCGCCCTTTTTTGATCTACGAGTTAGGAGTTTGAATGTGATGCGATTAAAAACAACCCCCAAGGTAGCTATTTCTATACATTGTATCCAAGTTGCAATGCCGATGTCATTGCATCATGTCGCCAGAGTGTGACACTAAAAAAAAAACACCCGCGTGTACATCTGCATACATGCTTGTATAAGATTGCCCCCATAGATAACCCGTCATAACCGAGAAATTACCCCAGCGAACGTGATTTTTGCCTCATTCCTCGGACCAAAATTTCATCCACTCTAATACCGCAGAACAATAAAAAGCTCCCCGTGGGACTGTTTAGCTACGGTGTGTTCTTGGACCTTGAAAAAATTGACGTTTTGTTTCGTGTTCAGGTTTGACTTTTAGGATTTTTTTATGGAATTCTTTGAATGGGGTCTACACGGACGTTTATGGCTTACAATATTTTAAAGGATTACGCTTGTAAATGGCGCCATTAACATTAGACAGGGAGGCCGGGGTGCTTCTCTTGGGGTAGACTTAAGGAGAAGTCGCCACAGCTTTTGATAAATTGGTCAAGCTTACCCCGTTCTTAAACAGGTAATATTACCGGTAAATCTGCGGGAATCAAGGGGGTATTAAGCGAGCGAACCGACTGATGTAAGTTTAAATTCCATTGGTTCGGAAACATTTGAAGCTCTTGTCTTTACCTCGTTATTGTGGATGATAATGAGAGCATTCTGTTCAAATCTATATTTTAAAGGTTGAAGCATTTTGGTCATCAAACATCTTCAGTGACTCAAGGTACTGTCGTAATAGATGTTGAATGCGTATAGAGGGTCCTTCAAATCTAAATTTTCAAAAGAAGTAACTTTCATACAGTATTTATTACTGTAATCTATTTCTCTACTAATCTCGGGAACAAGACTTGTGAATTCAGATATCAACGTTTCGTCGATGCTCGCTGGACCCCCCCCCCCCAGTTTTTAATGTAATAGCTCTACTGAATCCGTGAACATTTTTTCCTGATTTGCTTTACAGTAATTAAGAAATCATGAATATAATATTATGCAAATGATCTGGAAGTTCCCGAAACAGCCCGCGGGCCTTTTTGTGTTCTATATATTATGCACATACCCTGGAGGAGTCGCAGTATGCGATGGCAAATAGAAGTTTATGAGAAATCTAAGAGCACATTAGCCGAAGGTACGCCGTTCTGCGCGGCCGCCCCTCACCAAAAGAGCTGTGCCCCGCGCTGCAGTACTAGTCCAGCGGTCTACCCCTATAAAAGTCATGCATTTTGTGGTATCGATCGGTGCATGGAAAGACGATCCTGGTTCTTTGCCTTCTTTCTGTTCATCGCCGGGTTCTCCCCCATAGTGCCCGTTGTACACATGAGCTGTACAGACCGTAACCAAATTCAACTCTAGTGGATGATACTAAAAGCACTGACAATAAAACGCCGCTGGGTTTATCTGCTATTTGGCCTTCTTGAAAGGTACCATTTGATATCTCCTTCATCAACACGCAGCACCGTCACTCACAAAAGAACCCTTGTTTATTTCCAGCCACTCTTCCCTCGTTTTAAGCAAACTTGAGTCACAGGTAACATTAATTTCATAAATCACAGCACGTCTAAGCTCACAGGACTACATTGCTGGCTGTGTCTTTCTGCCGTGGTGTACTCCCGTACATCGGAAAATCTACACGGAGTCTCTACAAAGGCAGCATCACCCTCTGCTCAAAAGGCGAACCGTTCGTAGGCCTCCCGGGCCCGCCATCCTCGCCGCTTGCTGTCAAATTTAAGTTAACAGTTATTGATCGGGAGTTGACTGCGGGCGGCGAGCCCACTCCCATCGACTATTTGCACTGTTTGTCTCCATTCCTGGGGCGAGCTTTTTGCCATGATTAAAATCCAGAGACGGAGAAAAGGTTGTAAATGAATGAGAAAAGAGGTAAGACTAGAAACGGGTTAGGGTAAAGTAAGTGAAGGAAATACAGTACATATAGAGAGATTGAGGGGGGAAAAGAGGCTGGTGAAATGGTGTGATAGATTGGGTGATAAAGACATGGGGTGTTCGTGGAATGGTAAAAGCAGATTAACTTGGGCATATGGACAGTTGTACGGGCACAAACAGCCATAATAACAGATATGGACAACCCTGGATTACAAAAAAAAATCATAAGAGTTACAAACACAGAGTGATATTAGAAACTGGCATGGAATTAAATACAGCAGTGCGAATATTATGGTATATGTTGCACATACAATACACACACGATCAGGATCGAGAGGCATTTGAAAGCTTTTGGGAAAATGGACAGCTAGAAAGATACAGGTGCTCAAATCTTACAGGTTAAGAAAAATAACTGTAAACAGATGCAGGTATGAAGAAACAGACACCAAAAGTCACCAACTGCAGCGACACATAGACACAAACATTGGGGGGGGTGCCGCATTTACTTTCCCGTAGAGAAAACTATACATATATATATCGGTAAGTTTACATTGTTGCATATACATAATATAGAAGTAACAAAACAAATCCCCCCAAATTCAAATATGCTAACCAGAATATACACTGCTACTATCCAAAAGTACTCTTCCGGGGACGGTAGGCGGGCCCTAGATTCCACGATGTTTGGACTCATCTTTCACAGATGGCAACGCTGAAAACGGTTGTAAACCTTGATGAACTTACGGGTCAATGTGGAGACCACACCGACAAACAAACAAACAAACATCTATATGAAGACTAACAGACAGATAGCGAAGAAGGGGGTGGCTTAATAAATGACACGCCCCTAGGCCTGGCTTAATTAATTTGCTAACCAGTACCTAACGTCACCGCTAGCTCTCTGTGGTGCCGTCATGAGAGCTGAGTGCAGTGCGTGTAACAGTATAGTATAACCGTTTTTGTTTGATGTCTTTGTTATGTTTTGTCTGTGAATGCAAAGATGTGTTGTCAGGAGGCAATTGACCACAATGTCCAACACAATGCACGGTTGAATAAAACTAAAACGGCAACATAATGCCCCATTTAACGTGCTCCGTTATTGACACGGTGGACCAACAAGTTACGAACGCTGCTTTTTCACCCTCATTGCACATCTCAATTATGTTTTTCGAGGACTTGAACGAAACAATATTAAAAAAAGGGCAATTCGAAATTAAAATTAAAAACCGCTGAAATTCCCTTGAATAAAAAATAAATAGCTTTGTGGCAAACAGAAAGATCTAGGGGGTGAACTGCTGTGTGTCTGTGTGTGTGTTCGGCATGCAGTGCAGCCAGTAGAACGCTCTTGGTTATGAGCAGGCCTCGCGAAGCGGAGAAACAATCCACAATAGCTACGAGCAACCCAACGCCTTCCCCCTGCAAGGCGTCATGATACCCCGCGGCCCCTCTCAGACTATTATGCCCCAGCCTAACCCGGAGGGCTCCGAAATTTAATCAATTATAGACAAAACAAGCTATGAGGCCGCTACCGACAGGGGGTGTATCCCGTGTTTAGGAGAAATTGCCACCTGATATCTTTGAAGCAATTTTCAATTTCAGCGAGAACAGTTAATGGACGATGACAATAATTCTTCTTTTATCTGTGTAACAAAAAACGGGAATAATTTTATAGTGTGGTCTGTTGTGAGCGTTCATTAGTACGGAATTCAATAGAGATGCCACATTTTCTGTGTGGCTTTTTAAAGGTTTTTTTTCTGACTATAAACAAAACAGTAAAACATTCCAGCAATAAACAACTGGAAAATGTGTCCTGAACCAAGTTCTCTGTCTTTGGGGTTTTTCTCTCTCTCTCTCTCTCTATATATATATATGATATGGGTGACCACTCAAAATATAGTAGTCTACTATGGCATGGATATATATATATCGAACTTGGAAAAATCGAAATAATATGGCTGATCTCAAATATCACCGCGATTTTTACTGGGCATAACACATCTTGTTTGCAGTCACGCCTACACTTCTTTTGATACCCCCTGAGTTTTTTAATTTGATTTAGTGAGTTAATTAAAAGAAGAGGAAATCCTCGAATTGTGTGTGTTCAGTCCAGCTTATTGTAACCGAAGATATTGCCCCCGAACTAAGAATCAAAATTGGACTGATCCAGTTGCAATACACCTGGCCGAGTGTTTCATAGTGAACTGACCCCTGGCTAAAGTAGTCCCCAGGCTCAGCTGTAGATGGTCCTGTATTGAGTTACAGTGAAAACTTTCCAGTTGAAGAAATTACGACCTATTCGACTATTAGAATACAACAAAAAGGTGTGATTTTTTATATCTTTCTGTGGATATGTACACTGGGGCGTTGTCAGAGCTGGTTTCAAACCAATTGATGGTGACCGCCACCAGGGTTACCTAAAGGTTCCCGCTAGGAAGACGAGAGATCCTTTCTATTTAGGAGAGCGCAGGAAGTCTTTGAAGGTGGCAGAACCCTTTGGGGTCACACCGACCGATCTTGGTCAGAGGTTCCTGACCCAGATCCCTATAGAGGAGGGCAGTGGAACTCCCCTTTCCCCCAAGTTTCTTACATTTCTGGTTGACTTGAATTACAAGACTGGTAAACATTGGAGACAATTTTTATTACTTTCAAGCTAAAGAAGCTATAAAGTTCACCAGCATCACTCCCTCGAGAGAAAATGCCTCCTTCTGAGTTACTATTAAAGTCACGAAAATAACATTAAAAGACACCCCTACCCATCATCATTGCTTATTTCTAATGCAACCATCGAAATAAGCACGTATGTGCATACAATCCCTGACAAAAAACAACAACATTTTGTCTGTGTTTTCCTTAAAATGTGACCACTAAATGTGATGCATTATAACCCAAAGTTGGTTGGATGGCGTGTTAATTAAAAACTAGAGGATGAGTTTGCTGTAGGACGGTATTCAGTTCGAGACGCAGTTGTTGCACAACCCACTAGTGAGTTCCGAACTCTGAAATTTGAACCCAAACCGATCAGTCGAAATGCATTGGTATTGTCACTCACCTCTCTGGTCAGGTCAAACAGTTTGACCTTAAAAGTTGAGCTTAGCACTGGGCTAGGGGTATCAATCCCTCAGCCATCTGCAGTCACTTGTGACAATCATGGTTTATAGAGCCAGTGGAGGGTCCAACCAGTGCCTGGTTAGTCAGAGATAACCGATTTTTAAACTGATAATCACTGGTTTATTATTGCAGATGAGCTGCGGGAATATTTAATTTGAAATAACATTTTCGGTTGGAATTTGCCCTCGGAATTTCCACAGGGGTGGACATTTTTCTGGCTAAAAGGTTAAAAGGTAACCAGTAAATTGTGTAGGCTACTAAAAAAAAACAAAAAACAACATCAACAACAACAAACCACAAAACAACAAAACAACAACAACAACAACAACGACAATAACAACAACAACAAAAACGATTAATGAAAGTAAACATCGACACTATCACTTCTGAAATAAATATTTGATTTCATTTAAGTATACCACTGGAAGAGCAGTACTCCACCTTTACATGTGACGTCATGTCTTATTTAATTTACTACCACATCTGAGAAGAGCATCACCCAAAAGGGAATCAATTGAACTATAAACAATAAAAATACAAAATGGTTACAGAAAATGGTACATTTTTTAAAAATTCAAATTACTGTTTTTCTCCACTCGTTATAACACAAAACACACACCACTGCATGTTTGTCGACCCGGTCAAGCTTCGTGCCCTTCCTTTGCATGGACTTTTTTTGAACGACGCCCGTATTGGTTTTGTGCACAGAAGCAAACCGAGAGCGTCCTCGGTCCGTCACATAACCCGAATCCCTTTGGCTGAAATCCCCCTGTGGACATTCCTTTGTTGAGTACACTTCAGGAGAATTATATTCTTCAACACTGTGTGGACGTGTTTAAGTCCACATAGTGTGTCAAGTTCCTACATTATGTGGACCTCGTTTGTTCTCAGGTCCACACTTCGCATGTATCACTTGAACACACAGGGAGGAACAAAATCAGTTACTTCCGAAATGTTTGAATTATTCCAGAGTAAATTAATTGCGTTCGTCCCATTTTTCCCCGATGCGTTCATAATGGCTTTGACACAACTTATTGTTGAACTTCCAATCAAGAAATCACATTGCTTCCCGATATTAAACAGCCCCTACAGTCCTGCAGAACATCAATATACCAAGAGCGATATTACACCGGCGTTAATACAGGGGGAGACTTTTCCAATTTGTGCCGGGGTTGGCTTCCCACCTGAGCTCCACCGGACCCTAGCCTAAACTCCCTGATGACCTCAGCCAACCCAAGTCCACCCCCATACTACACAGACCGCTATAGGTGCACCTGTAAGCAAGGTGCACGCATCGCTGGCTCAACTATTGTTTTAATCCGAACGGGGGACTCCTTTTAAGTTGTTGACATGAGTCCTCGAAACCTGTCAAAACGACTAAAGTGAAGAAGCTCCTGTTTCTTCTTCCCATTTTTGCAGACATTTTAAAATCTACTAAAACGGGAGCCACCAGAGTTCAAATTAGGGAAAAAACACCCTTTTTATGTGATTTGTATACACCATGTAACCTGTGACATTACACGTTTACAAAAGAGCCACAGAGCCTGGAATTCCTGACACGATTTGTACTAAGCTCAAAGGAAGACAAATAATTCTTATATTTTACGGAGACTGCACTGTCTGTTTTTTAAACAATTTTTGATATGAAGAAATGGGGCACGTCTCAAAACTTGTTCAGCTACAAAATTTCCCATTATGGCCAGTGTAGTGTCTTGCCTGCCAGAAGGGCCCTGGAATGTATACGGTCACTCTTTTTGTAAACAAAGGGTGCATGGTCTATACAGTGTTAGACTTAAACAAAAAGCAAATATTCATGTTAAATAATGAGTATGAAATGTCGCTATAGTGATATGTTTTTTGGTTAAGATGGCTCGTTTGGTACCGGTATCTCATCCCAGAACCCACTTCGTAGCTTGGTGAAATCAAGTGCATGGTTAGTGTTTTAGCTGGTGTTTCATCTTTGTCGTGGGTTTTGTTTACTTCATTTTTTATGAAGAAAGAATAGATAATGTGAGAGAAATATAGTTTAAGCAAGCTGTTGTTTAAGACAGCATTTCTGCTATTTGTTTTCTTCCTAGAAATTGATGTAGAAATAGTATTTTATTGGTGTTTTTCTGAAGTGAAATAATATAAACAATTCATACCACTCTCATTGAATTTCACACTCCCCATACTTATGCAATTATGATAATATAGGTCTATTACTAAATTCATTTATTGAATGTATGAAAATGCTATGAGATATTTCTGAGTAATAATGAATTAATCCACTTATTCCATTTTGTCTCGCACCATACGATTCGGGGGATCGGTAAGAAATAAAACGGTACATAGGCCGTGACCGCGAGCGAATGTTGCGGTGGATCCGACGCTCCCTGCCCGGGGCTGCCTCCCCGCTCCCTCCCGCTTCTTCGTCTTGTTCTCGCGGTCGTTGAAAGCCCCTGTCCTGAGCCCAGACACAATCCTTCGCCATTTACCTCTTCCATTCTCATTTTGTTCTTTTTCTTTCTTGTTCTTCTTCCCCGTCCCTCGCACAAAGAGCTGCAATCGATTAGCACACATTTAAAAAAGACCGACGAATTGCCAGCACGGCCTGGGCAAATGATTTCGTCGGCTTCTTGCCGCGTTTCGCGCCTGGCGATGGAAAATATATTCCGGAATCAAATTGTGGAGAAATCCGATACCCCTGTCCGCGGCGAGACCGTTTTGTACCAGATGAAGAAGAAAGAAAGAGAGAGAAAAAAAAATCCCATACAATGATCCATTTGAAGGTGCAAGAAGGACTTATACTCTCAACTGCCGAAATGGTTCTTTTGCGTGAGGGGCTTGGAAGGGATCAATGGAGGTTGAAATACGATTGCGAATTGATTAAATCGTGGATTAGCCCTCACTACATGGGGAATTAAGAGTGGTTCTCGAGCGCGCCCCAGACGAGCATATGCTTCATTATGCAAAGTGTAACCGATTCGGGTCACAAAGTCAAAGACCATAAATGGAAGTAATTTCTTAATTGAGTGGATCAATTTCATTATTTCTTTGGCGGGAATTGAGACAGGTATTCAGTCTCTAGACTACGCATGTTTTGTTATCTATAGCCATATTATAAATACAAAAATATTGACGCGATGGTCAAAGGTATAAGCCTTAAATCTTGTTCATGCCACCCTTGAATGGAATGTCCGACGATCGGAGCCATTTTGTTCGTCTGGATCCCTGACGTCTCTACATCGGTACTCATGAAATTTGTCATCGTTGTAATTCAAAAGGCCTTTTCAAAAACCTGGACTTTTTGGTCACGGCTGCGGCTGTGGGTTCATTCGTTTCACACTGGACCTAGATATGGCGTTGAAGTCAAATCCGCCTTTTCGAAAAGGCCCCATGTATGTAACTGCTGTGATACACCATGATGGTGCATAAATGTCTTTCCTATCAATAACACATAGTAACTTAAGTCAATAGAATATTGTGAAAAATAACAAGTCGAATATAATTCAGTCGTAAATCAAACACTTTCTTGGATAAGCAAATGACTAAACGGGGGGAGTTATGATTTGCAGTTTAGTGTTCAAATGTTCACACTAACCTCCTCGCAGTGCTGACGTAAGCCAGGCTTACTGACGGTATCTCAGTGCCGCCCAAGTCAGGATAACACATCTTCAGAAAATGTTAATAAATAACAGCTTCATCGGACAGTAATTAACATTGATACTGTTTCAGCATATCGGAATATGTCTTGACAATTTGATCTTAAGACTCCGTTAAATCTTTACATTTGCAACCATAACCCCATATAATATCACTCGCAAACTAATCCGTTGAGTTACTTTATTTTTTCTTCTTCTACTTCATCTTCTACTTGTTTTCGGACAATCTTCACAAAAGTTCAATCCCCGAGCGGCTCTTTCCCCAAGCTTGTTCATCCCAAACAACTTTGAGTTGCCGTCATACGCAACAACTCCCGCCGAGCTAGCCGGCGGCGAGACAGCACCTCCACAGGTCAATACGTGACCCGGGCCCAGCCTCGCTCATTTCACGCTACCCTAGTGGTCTTGGGCTTCACAGTTTGTCTTGATCGGCGGTCTATCGTGTGTCAATGTCATGTTTCCTTCTCTCAGCTGCCGGGGTCTTCAGCCCTGCCTCCCGCCCCTCCCCCTCCCATCCATACTCTCTGTCAATATTGTGCATTTTTAGGACTTGGGAGTTGTCTTGAAAGATCACGGACGAGACGAAGTGTCAAGGATCTGGACGGCTCGGAGACAGCACTCCTTGCCGCTGCGTCCTCACCGTCTGGTACCAACATTCTAAACCCCAAACTAGAAATGGATTCTCGGTACCAGACTGCTGTGAGTCAAGCGACTACGGCTATGGCTCTGATTGGCTGCGGTGGCAGGGTTTGAAGAATAGGCCTTGACAGCGATCCGACCGTAGCCACAGCCGAAAGCCGTCGATTCGTACGCGACCTATGATTAAAACACAACAGTCAATATTTCCTTAGTGTGCACATTTGAGCAGCGTTTTCTGTAGACTTATGGCAAACTGTTAAAGGTTGCGATTGGACAGGGAGTTAGAATAAACTTTAAGGCAGTTTTCAGTTCTCCCTGCACTACAACATACATTGTCTTCACGCCAAAGTGAAGGGGGCAAAAAGGCGTTGGATACTTTCATGTTGTGGTGACTATCAGCATTTTGACTCGTCACAAGAAAACCATGAAAAGACCACTGGCTTTACTGTAAATTAATGCAGGGGCACGACTGCGTAGAGTAATAAGTTCTAACCATATATCCGCGGCAACAGAATGCATGGTTCACATTATGCCATTTGGGATCTCCCTCTTTGGACTTTTTGATCTTTCACCGTCACCGATGGGGACATGCCAAAAGGGCCGTCATTTACAATGACGATAATGATCACCTAGGGTGTGCCCCCCCCCCCTAATGCCAAGTTCAAAGGTCACTGACCGGGGCCCAAAGGGCTTGCCATACCAGACGGATCTGACAAGCGGGGGTGTTGATTTCTTCGTTGTATTTGTTTGTATTCATGAAAACAGAGCCAGGTGATAATGTCAGTCTTAATTATGGTTTGAGTTGCTGATTTAGCAGGTGTTATATCTTAGAACAAAGGCCGCTTAACGCGAATGAGGGTTAACAGGTAAATTACCAATTACCATATAAAGGGTTTGAAATGTTGCAGGTTGCACTCATGTATTAAGACGCCCTGAAGTTGAGACACTTCAACTTTTCCAGAGTATGCTCAAGTTACTTTGGGAGTAAAATCGTTTGTCGTCGGAGGGTTGGGAGGAGCTACAGACACCAACCGAAACCCATGGCTGGAATGTTCCATCTGTATTCATTTTTAAAGACAAGTATAACATGATGTGAGGTGCTAGATACTTAAAAAATTATTTTGCTGACAGTGTGCGGTGATGCCGGCTTTTGCATTAATACGACCGCGTTGTTTGCTTCGTGTTTGAGTTTAATTCCAATCGGTCAGTGGATGTCCCATGCCCTTTCTAAAATCATAGTTTCGGCTTAGGCCGTATTCGAATTGGCGGCTACGGCTACAGCTACGAATGGTGCTAACGGTGTTGCTAAGGACGTCCTATACTTCAATGCATGATGACGCAGCGATCCAGCCGTAGCCGTAGCCGGCAATTCGGCACGGCCATATGCTACATCGGTCATTTTTAAAACAAACACTTTCCGTACGGACCGGGCATTAAAATGGTGAACGAGCCTAAACCCGAGCCGCGGTTTCGAAAAGGCCCACATTATAGTACTGATGTTAATGGGAACTAATGGGAACCAGACTATTATTAGAAATTGTTTAGGAAGTGGGAATCTGACAAAGCAGTCCTGTTTTATTGTCCTCACGCTGAATTGTTTTATCAGTTATCAGTTCAGTTATCAGTTCTTTGGGACTGTCACACGGACGGGCGGGACTCCTGCCCGGTTCTTGAAGTGTTATCGTGCTGATGGAACCTAATGGTACTACCGGCAGATTATACAACGTGTGTGTCCCCCCCCCTACAATCCACAAACCCATATCTTTACACTTGACATCACACGTCATACAAGATCTCATCAAAGCCATGCAATACGCTGAATTATGAAATTACCTTCTTATATACGGAGGGGGGCTGCCCCTATGCCCCCAGTCCATCGCGACACATTCTCCGATTCAATCATGGAAATTCATGGTGAACAAGAAGAAGGGGAAAAATGATTTGCCGGAAAGAAATTTCAAAATTGATAATAATAAAAAAAGAAAGAAAAAAAAAAACCTGCAAGCAAATATAAAGGCGTTAAGGCGAGACGATGGAATGAAGTGTTTTTTATTTTGTGGTTTTTCATATTTTTTTGGCTTCGCCTCCGGGGTTCGTCGGGTGAAAGGATTATGGGGGGTCTTTGGTTTAATGTGCCTTACAGGTAGACCACATGACTCGGGTTATAGAAGCATATGTGTGCCAGGTCTATATACTAAGATAGAGTACCATAATACTGCAGGGTAGAGCACTAGCCGAACACACACACTTTGCTTAAAAATTTGATCAACGGGAGTCCTAGGCGAGCTGGCTGCCGGGTCGGGCCTTAATCACGAAAAGTAAATAATTGTGCAAATATTGGATGAAATTTTCATCAAAATGTAACAAATGGGACCATGGGGACTGCGATAGGGTTGAGGTATACACATGCCGAGTGGGCTGGCTAGATCCTGGCTTAAATCGCACCGTGCCATCGCCGTGCCTCCGTGACCTAGCAACCACTCCACGGCATTTCCAAAATAACTCTGCGTATATGTTTTAGGATTTATTTTTCTGGTTTGTTTTTTTGCATTAGTGAATAACTTCACTGGTATATTTCAGGGTATATTTAAAGGTATCAATACATGACATATAGAAAAACCAGTTACCATGATTAAATGTGCTTAAGGGTTGTATTGGAAAAATGCCTTTGTGGAGTTCGACACTGACTATCGTTTGTTGTTGCCAGTTCTTCTTAGCAAGAAATGCTCCATTTTTGTTTTAAACAAGAGCAGCTCAATACACTCAGCCTTTTTAATCATCATCTTACTATTTCCTCCGGATTCATAAACAAGATGTTTTTGACCGTGTCAATGATCCAGCGGCCCCGGTGAGCTGCCTTTCGAACACGGGTCATGGGTGCCGTGTACCTGCCCGAGGGTCAAGCCACTACGTCGCCATGTCTCCCCTCGTCCAACACTGCATTCCAGACCATTGTTTTTGGAACAATTATGCGTAATTAGAAACGATAACCCCCGTCTCAGCCTGGGGACATTTTGTTTTGACGAGTCGGGGGCAAGACAACTTCATATATATTTCTAACGTACACGTGTAGTATGTATATAACAAATATATATGTATAAATAAATAATAAGATGACGTAGGTTGATTAATGAAGCAATCGATACCCGAAGAGTGAAGTTCGGGTTGTAGGGGTATTCGGATAAATTACTAAGCCCTTATTGCAAATTAAGTTATGTTAATCCGTGAGTAAACCCTGATATGGGTTTGACATTGCCCTGGGTATTCGGTATCGATTCTTGTTCCATTTAAAGGTTAATGAACGAATAATCGTCGGCCTGATTTGAATGCTGTGGCGCTACCCTTTAAAGGGAATCCATGCTTATAGGGTGTGTAGCTTAGTTAGTGTAATTTTAAACATGTCAGAAAATTTTCATCAATTTCCTTTTTTTGCTTTTCTTTTTCAAATAAATAAATAAATAAATAAATAAATAAATAAATAAATAAATAAATAAATAAACAAATAAATAAATAAATAAATAAATAAATAAATAAATAAATATAGAAAATAACCTAATAAAATAAATAAATAAAATAAATAAACAAATAAATAAACAAATAAATAAAGAACTATACAAGATAATGTTTTATTTTATTTTGAAGAAAAAAAAGGCCCCGAATACACAGAAAACCGAAAAAATGTTCGATTTTCTTGTGACAAGTTTTGGTCGCCTACAGCTCTTCGAAGCCTCGGGGCCCTGAAGTAAACACATATCAAACCTTTGGCTAGATCATTGCTTGTCCCTTAGAACTCTGCATTGCGGATTTACAGCAAGTTTCTTCTGTATCAAAGACGCATCATGTCGAATGTTTCGAATAAAACCCATCCCAAAGACAATTTGTTGACAACTGAACACGCTGGAGATCTGTCTATCCGCACTCCGGTGCCCTGCCCCTCATGGAGAGTTTCGCCTCACATTTCGGGCGTCGAATTCTTCTCTCCTATGGTGCGTTTCAGGTTCCCGTGTTATTGTTTGGGATACCGATGCGGTTGTGCATGCCCGGAGCCTTTATTTCACACAAGGTTTTTTATTTCTAATTTGTATATTATTATATATTTCTTTATTGTGACAAAAAGTACACGTCAAGTACACGTTAAGTCAAAGGAAGGGCATGTGTAAATTGTTGTAATGGAACATAATGTCATACTTGTATGCACCCAGGCCTTTTCAACTAAAATAAGTTATAATTTTCCCTGTTCGCAGCTGTTTCATCATGCAACACTGTGAAATGATTTTGAACGGGCCAATAAATATTGATAACGTGGTCTTTAAAGGTATCGTACACGTTTGGTAATGACTCAAACAAATATTAGCATAAAAACTTACTTGGTAACAAGCAACGGAGAGCTGTTGATAGTATAAAACATTGTAGGAAACGACTCCTTCTGAAGTAACGTAGTTTTTGAGAAAGAGGTAATTTCTCACTAAAATAATAAAAACATCTTGCAAGAAGTTTTTATTCCTATCTGAAAGCACACAAACTCGTACAACAAGGGTTTTTTTTCTTTCATCATTTTTTTGCAACTTCGATGACCAATTGAGCCCAAATTTTCACAGGCTTGTTATTTTATGCATATGTTGGGATGCACCAAGTGAGAACACTGGTCTTTGACAATTTCCAAACGTGTTCAGTGCCTTTAAACAGATTTTCCCACATGAACACAATAAGAGATGTGCCACGTATGCTCCGCGTACCTAAGTTCCACCCTTGATTGATTGATTGATTTGTTAAAAACACAACATGAAAATCTCAGTCTGAATCGACGAGTAGCAATGATTGATCTATTTTCTTGCTTCACAGAACACAGTGTTTGACTTTATTGAAGGAATGAAAAATCAACCTGTCTGTATAGTGAGATGGAGGTTTCCTTTTTTTTACTTCTAATAATATGTCACTGTTCTCGTCAAAAACCACCTCCATCCATGGGGTACCATTACGGCACCTGATTACCCACGACACATGATATCAACTGTAGCGCAAATGGTTTCAGATTCTATTGGGTTATTCCGACCGGAATTTGATGTGTTCCAGACTCACACAGTTTTTAACAGTTCCGGTTGTCCGTAACTCCTCATAAAATGTGTCAGAAAGTTAGCAACAGCTCCGACTGTGCCGCCCCCCACTTAATGGATTACCCAATAAAACTTTGAACGACAGTTTACATTCGATTGGGATCGTTATCGCTAATACATATAGTCTTGATTTCTCTTTTATGATTGTTTATTACTATACCTGGAATCGATTTTTTCAAGCTGCTAAGCGATAAATGTTGCTCAGCGCATTTTGGGGCTAAACAATACACTTGTAGAATCTGTCACAGGCTGTACACATAATATCACACGTTGAGGCTGGCAACCCTTATCCGCTAAGCAGTGTTTGTGTGTGCTGAATATTGGCTTAGCACAGCACTGACACTGGGTACTAGACATGATCATTAATGTTTTTGATTAGTTGTAAAAAAAAAAGTTTCACTGGAGGAAATTGTCAGAAAATCTCGAAAACACACACATAATTCCTTCGTATATGGAATTTTCAATCTGCCTATTCTTTGTACTTGGGCTCACTAAAATCGGTAATGCAAGCTTTTCTGGCATTCGATTTGTACACAGGTGTAGGCCTATGCACGTGAAGTGTTAAGAGTGGCAGTAACGTAAGCGCGAACATTTTCCATTATTACGGCCTGGTTGTTGTTGAAACTTTGAGGTGGTGTAAGGTTTGTTTTCATCTGCAAACCAAAGCAAAACAGAAAAACAAAAGAAGGGGCGAAATCGAGACTTGAAGTTAATGCCCCCCAAATGCTAAGTTTTTTTGTTCTTGCTATTTTATTATTTCTACTTTTGGAGTCACCGCAACAAGTTGTATTCACCCTCAGGGTGCGCTCAGCGGTGAAGTGATAACTTAATAATTAAGGGCATCTGATCTTGCAACTTGCACCAGGTGCTCGCTCCATGCTGCCGACATGACACTCTCTCGCCCCGGGCCGGTATCACTGCGAACCGCACGCTAAGTATCGCAATGTTTTCCCCCCTTGGTGTCTTTGGAGCTAGACGGTGTATGACCCCAGACGAGGTCACTGCGCAGACGCCGTTTGTCTTGGGGGGTTTGCGGGTAACGCTCATGGGTAGAGCCAGGCATGGGGCTGTGTTTTAACGGGAGGGGGGCAACCTCCTTACCGCCCTGTAATCAGATTATAAGTTGTGTAGGCCTACAGTTGCATGTAGTTATATTATGTGTTACTTGAAGAAGAAACAAACAAGAAAAAAACCATTCACAACATGTGCATTTAAGTGTTCTCTTTTATTACGAGCTGCATGTAGTTCACCAAAGAACTAGTTCGCCAATAAAGTATTATCACCCTTTTCTGTTTCACATTAAAAGTCAACTCAGAAATCTGACAACCCTTAGAGTAGCGTCCTGCACAAGGAATCTTTAGCTCAAGTCATGTTCGTCTAAAGGTGGTTCAACTCAGGGCTGCCGTGTCATGGATAAGGGAATCTTGCCGTGGAAAATTGTCCTCAACATTTTGCAATCATACTGGATGGGTACTGTTACATATCATATTGCACACCAGTGTTCAGCTTGTACACAATTATGGATCCTCGAGTGATAATTTTGACGCAGCCATACGAAGCGCCAGCATGACGCGATGTAAAAACTGCATGCATTATAGATACGCCTTATAGACACGTGCGGACGCGAGCGTAAATGCGTCCATGGATAATTTAAGCGGAAAACTGGAACAGGAAAACGCAAATAGGCTAAAACAAGCAAACAAAAAACCCAACAAACAAACAAACAAACAAACAGACAATCAAATTTATTAGGCCACTTTCAGCATATACCCCAAGAGTGTTTCACAATGCCCATATACATCTTCTTAAGTATTGTGAAAGAATATCACAATTTTGACAAAATTTGACATTGTTGCTGCGGACGTGGTCGTCCTAGCTACAAATAAAAACGTAACTACTTTCCATGTTGTACCCTTTTTTTGTAAAATGTTGTGTGCAATGTTGACTACAATTTGAAATGCTTTGAATTTGCCCACGGAGTGAGTGCCCTATAACCCCCAAGCCCGTCCGCTACAGCCGTTAACTGCAAACCGTGTATTTGTTTGTTCAACATTACTCCAGTGTATTAGTGTTAGGTCTAACATTGCACGGGTTGTGGCGGCTCAAGTGACCGCAAACCGGAGCCGTGTTTCGGGTGTGTTTTCTTAGTGGTAAGGCCTGTTCGTTTATGTTGCCCCTCGGCATCTGACAATAACGTTAACAGAAAAGAATATGAGATGCTGTAATGTATGTTAGACAAATACACAAATTTGCAGATCACATCTGATGAAGGGGGCGTTTTCAGCGGGTGTAACCTTAAGCTTTGGCCCACACACTGTACCAGTATTTCAGATTGTGTATTAAAGTTTTAGATTGAAATTCACTCTAATTGATTGAAACTGGGGCCACATCATCTGCAGGTAATTTTCATTAGTTTCAATCCATTCGAGTGAATTTCAGTCTAAAACTTTAAGAGAATACTGCCGGAAGAACTTATGGCTACCACAAAAGCACGCCGCATGCTTTGTGGCAAGGGTCAAAACAGTCTATTTTAATGGGTCTGTATACGTTTGGTAATGACTTCAAGGTAACTTACTTGGTAAGAAGTACAGCAGCTTTGGATAGTATGATGCATTTTGAGAAACTTTTCACTTAGAAGTACTGCGGTTATGGAAAAAGATATCATTTTTTCATCCCAACAAAATTTGAATCTGAGAAGCATTACTGACAGTAACGTTTCTCAGATTGTGTATTCCAATTGCAGATTATTCTTCCTGCGTGGACATAACCGCTCCAGATTTTCGGCAATATCTCAAAAATGCTACCACCTTTTGAAATGAAATTTTCACAGATTAGTTTTATGGTATATATCTACAACTATGTAGGATTGAAACAAACAAAGGGTTCCAATTACCAAACGTATACAATCCATTTAGGATTAGGGAACTAAAGCCTTGTCCAAATTGCGGCTACGGCTATGGCTACGGCTGGATCGTGCGTTGAATCGTCCTTATAGCAACACCCAATACCAAAAGTAGCCGCTACTGTGGATACGGCCTTACTAATCGGAAAATTAAATTGAACGAACTAAACCTTCCCCAATTAAAAATCAATGTGTACCAAACTGAGGATAGAATGGTTCCCTTTTGGTGATTCTATATTCGTTTGACATTGTACACACGAAACAAGGTCCTATACTCTAGAACAACTCGGCCAACAAACATTCTGACTCGTAAATGAAGTGTTTTATATTTTGAACTTTTTGTTTTCTTCTAAGATACCATTGGGGGTGACATTATAGCTTCATGGAAAGATAAATGTCAATATCTTTAAATGGTAATTCTAATGACAGCAGTGTGGTCGTTCCTGTTTATGGTAGATTACCAAAATGTAGACAAGAATGCAACATAGCCGTTTGTCATTTGAACGTGCTTCAACCATACATTGACTCCGCAAAGTTTTTTAATCTACAGTGCAGAACTAAAAAAGTGAAGTAATAAAGTCGCTCATTTCCCAGAGTGCCCATGGACACAATACGCGTCACTTGTACAGTGGATTTAATCGTTAATCACGGTATTAGAACCCGCCTCTCCTGACGCTTACGTGTGCTGCGAGCACCACCACCAGTCCTTCGTGACTCGTCTTGGGGGGAAACTTTCCAGGGAGCGCGGCTTCCTGATGAATTGAGAGGGTTTAGAGGTACACGAGTGGGAAATCCACCAGTCATTTCGACTGGTAATCAAGGGGGGAACCGCACCAGGGACCGGGAGCGGCCCACTTCCCCCCGGCGGCTGCCAGGCAATCAGCGGTCAGCCAGGCGAGGAACACTCGCTTGTTGTCGGTGGGTTCCGCACCGTGGGCAGGCCCCTCAGTTGGAACAGGTACTGTACTCACGACTCGGCCATCCCAGGAGAGCCAATTGGAGTGCAAATTGTGAAATTGTTATGGAGCATTAGAATTAGGGCCACTGATGCTGCTAACTTTGAAATAATTATTAATCGTTTGAATAGTGCTTGATTGTGCGTAAATTAATGCAATACAAGTATTGAATCGTCAATTATAATCCATTATGAGATTAAATGAACCATGTCCTATTGTTGGTTTCAATGTGGAATCGCTGACCTTCAAAAGATGTAGTTAGGTGGTATTTCTTTTATATTAAACGCTAACCATGGGTTAAGAATTGAATTCAATTAATTGCAACGCAACTTTTCAGCTATTGTTTCATTCCCAAATATTGTCCTCATCCCTGACAAATGGCATGAAAGTCTGCCATATGCAAATGAGTTCCACTGGTGGCTGTCAGTTCTAGCCGTTCGAAGTATGTAAAGACCAGCCTGGGGTTCCTAGTATTACAAACCATTGTGTTTTGTTTCAAGTGTGTTACGGCCATTTTGAAACCAGGGCTTTAGTTTCGGGCTCCCAGCTTAGGCTCCGTCCGCCTGTTTAAAGCCCCATACCGTAAAGCGCACGTTTTCAAACCAAAACACCGATAGAGCCTAAAAGCCTGAGCCCAAGCTAAAACACTGGTTTCGAAAAGGGCCATTGATATCTCGCCCTCTATTAATACCGTAAACACACCAGACTATTTCTCCATTAAAGAGTTGGCTTGATTACCGGTAGGTTAGTTTCCTAGTCCTACGAGAAAAGAACAAGAAAATTGTACCCATTACGAGATTACAATGTTATAGTACAACGGACTCTATAGCCCATACTTGCGCATTAAGCCCCCCAAAAAACGCTAACCATGTTTACTTAAGTTCAGGTCTTAATTAACGGGGGAAAATTTGTCCAGGATGACGGTATCCATCGCTTTCAATAATGACATTGTCACGGCAAAGCGATTCCTTAAGGGATAAGTTGAGGGAAAAGGCTCCCAAATGTCCTCCTTCGAAATAATAATCATACAGTATTATTTGCAAGGCGCAGCGCATAGGAAATGTAACACGAATGCGATTTTGTAAGGCGAACAGGTAGCATCAAATTACATGCAGTCTCCATGTATTAATTACAGCCCGGGTTTTGAGGGGGGTGAGCTGAGCTGTGTGGCTTTTAATATCTGAACTGTCTGTTGTACCACCAACTCATTCACTGGACCCCCCAAAACACCGTCGTGGTTTGGGGACTTCATTCAGAAGTGTTTGCCGTACACAAACGGGACTGATAGAAGAGAACATACCGGAACGTGTTGTAGGAATAGGATCCGGTTCTGCTAAACTGTATCCCCCTCTCTCTCTACACACACTTGTACTAATACGATTTCATCCAAATTTAGTCCAAGTGTATTGGTATCAACTACAAGCGCTTTTTGGACTGGGAGCTATTCTTACAGTCTTTTGTCGTCTGACATCTTTTAGGTGTGTAGACAAATCATAAGCAAAGGGTAACTTGATCCGCACCAATCGATGGGGGTAGTACAACACGTATGTTGCCAAAACTCGCAGTAAATTTAATTTCCCCCAATTAAAAGCTTCGTGGTGTTAACAGTATAGAGACTCAACAACCGCGGAGTTTGTTTGGGCAGGATTTCATTACTGCCAAGAATAAATCAAAATTTTCCACGAGTTTTTTCTTTCTTTCATTTTTTTCTTTCTTTCTTCATGTATACACTATAGACGGACTGCCGTTACTCATCAATAACGAATAAAACGCCTTCACCATCGAGTTGAGGAGTATGTACTGGAATAATAAGCAGTATTTTTGTAATAAATTCGGTGGGATTTCTCAATTTCAACCCCCTGTCTTCTGTCCATTGAAGCACTCGATATTAAGAGGGACTTGTTTAAGTTGATATTGGATTAGTCTCTTAGCGTGGTGGTTAACTAGCCGTTTATTGCACGCCTGTTGGCACTGATTTCCGTATTTCGTTTCTCGGTTCACTTCGCTCGATTTGTAAATCACGATTTAAACACCGACGTTTCGCTCAATTTCCCCCACCGACCGTCCCCGCTGAAACCGCAGCCAAGGATGCACTCTTGGCCTTTACCTTGAACTCTTCATTTCCAACCCGATCGAGGGGCCGTCCTTCCCCGCCGATAATTTGTCATTTTACTTGTCGGCATGGTACCTTTTCTTCTTCTTGATCCCGGAGCCACGCGAAATGAACTTCCCCCATTTTGTTTCGAGATCATTACAAGGGGAAACGTGCAAAGTGAAAGTCGCAATCGTTAGCCGGCAATGAGTTTGTTACGAAATCTGTCACGTACGTTGCGCTCCAGCCCTTGCCGGCAGCCGCTCCAACCGTCGGCAGGCCCGGCTCCGTCGCTCCCAATTTCAGTTATTTACATAAAGAAGAATGTGCACCATAAATTTCAAATTATTTTCCAATAAAGGCTCATAATTGTTTTTCTTTACTTCGCTTTTCTGTCGGAGTGAACTTGACGCAGTGAAAAGTGAACGAACACCCACGTTTAGCATAATGTTCTTTCACCATATCTAGCGTGGGGAGCTAGTTCAAAGTATAGCAAAATTATTTTGATAAGTGAATAAACATGTAGGCCAAATAAGATATTGATTGAACTATGATATTTACATTTTTGGGGGCTAAATATTTTAATATAGGCCCTAACTTGCACCGGGTTCTTTAATCTCGCGTTACCATATACGAGTTACCTTGTACATAACAGAGAAGCTCTTGCTGAACTTGTTTTCTTTCCCTCACACCTTTCCCATACAAGTTGTTTATAATGTCTAATGAATCCATGGTGTGTCGTGACTCAGGCTCTGGTGTTTCTGATCAGCCGAGTGTGGGTTCGAGTCCCGGTCGTGGCACTTGAGCAAGATACTTTACCATACTTGCTTTGTCCTTTTAAGCCATATGTCCCGTGTACTAGGATTGGTAGTGCACGTAAAAGAACGCAGGGGCCGATTTCACAAAGAGATAAGACTAGTCTTATCTGAAGTTAGGACCAGTAACTGGTCCTAACTTAAGACTAGTCCTATCTCTTGCATTGCCTAGGACTAGTCCTAAGTTAGGAAGAGTTTTGTGAAATCGACCCCAGAACACTTACCGTGGAAGTAGTTAACCCCAGTGTTTCTATAGTTCACATACATGTACATGTAGCAAGCACCCTTGCTTACAGGTTTCCTCAGTCTTGCGAGCTACAGTGTTTAAGTTAAATTATAAGACGGCCTTGGTTTCGATAATAATAATAGTAATGATAATAACTACACTGTGAAATACCAAATTACTTGACCGTATAATGTACAGTTATTACAGTACAACTCTGGCCTGTTTTCTTTCAGGAGTTTTTTCCCATATTGGCAGTAGTTGTAATTTCTACTGTTTATAATCCTCTATACATCTATAGGAGGAAAAACAAGCCGAAAACAAGCCGAACATCATCCCTTTACAGGAAATAAAAGCTGGTATAATCCCTGTCTACGAAACAAAAGCTGGTATATGGGCGAAAATCCTGTAACTACAAAAAAGGGGAAAAGAAATGATGAAACAAAATGATATCAAGGGATTGGTTGCTACACACACAAAAACAGCGCATATTGGAGACTGATACGTGAGGCGGGAAAATCCGACCGGCGTGCGGTCGGTGTTTGTTTAAGATGCTATCATGATCTTGGCGGGGCGGACTCTGCCGCGAAATGCAATCACAGAAAAGCTTCACTAATGAAGATTTAAGTCGGCTTGTTCTTATTATGTGTCTGTCCTCCAGAGGAAGACAGATCGGAGAGAAGGAGGTGGGGAGGGGGGTGAAGAGACTCAATCAATCAAGGCCGGCTCAATGAGGAATTGATGGGGTTATTTGGGCTGGCGTCAGGGTCGCGGATCTTGCCACGTCTATGCCTCACACGGACTAGTCTTGTGTGGAATCTAGGATTAGGAGTGCGGTTTTGTTTAAATGTAAATAATAAAAAGAAAGCTCTTGCTCCTTGTGGGGAACTTTTCTTTTCATGTGGGATGAATCTTGATTGGGTTTTTTCTCTTTCTTGATAAACGTGTAGTTATTGCGTGTGTCTGGAACGTGTACTAAAAGATAACCCCTTCAAAAATTGTGCACATCATGCCACGCCATGCACTTATAATTTAATAGGAAATTATGTTTTGGAAAATTACAGATGCACAAAACACCGGGGAAATATTATCCACTTTGAGTCAATAAAGGATTGTACATTTCCCCGGATGGTCCAGAGAATCTAATGTGTCTATACTCGATCACTAATTATATTAGTGGGATGCGGCAAAGCGTTAAGCTGATGAGACTAGAATATACAGCCGGGGTGGCGAGGAGGGGACGAACGGGGATACCGTGTTTGGACGAGACTCGTCCCGTTGAAAGCTCCCCCATGAACCGCGCTCTGACAAATCGAATTACGGCCAGAATTAATGGGCCAGAAATCTCTCCCAATGTGTTTGCCGCGACGATTAAATCGCCGACTCTGGCCAGCGTGCCGAGTCTTTAGCCGCTAAGAGGCGGTGTTTAAAGGAGGGTTTGTCATATTGTCTCCGAGGATGAATTGATTCATTTAAGACTCTTGATAGAACAAGTAATAATACAGTCATCCTGATTTTCTTCCAATCAAACTAAACTGGAACCAAATAAAGTGGCCACTTTTTTTGCAATAATTAAACAAATTAAACGAATGTGGTTTCTCACGCGATGTTTGTTCTGCTGCAAAGAAGTAATATTAAACAAATAAATAATAATAAATAAAGTGATTAAAATAATAACAAATAACAAAAGCCCATAAAAAACCAAAGTGTCCGCACATGTTATTAACGATAAGCCTCAACGAAGGTAATAATATAATAAACAGTACGGATATACTGTCTGATTTACAAACTAGACTGTTATTACTAAGAGAAACTGTCTTCCAGACGAAGATTATTCCTAACGAGATTAAAATGTCCATGACATTACACAGCAGGGTCCCAAAGTTCCAAACATTAGATTTGTGACAAAATGGATTGACCGATGCCGTCCGGACCATCTTTAAAGACTCTCTAAATTACCTTTTTTTTTCTTAAGTTCTTCCCTCTTATCTCAACTGTAACCTCCCGAGACAACCTCCACTCTTTCCCGGGATAATTTACAAGCCCTAAGCCTGTATCCCACAACCCCAGCATATACAAAAGAGCCAATTTTCGGTGCCGCCTCCCCAAGTCTAGAATAAACAGCCCCGATCAATTTGAAATTTATCTCGTAATATCAGATCAACAATATTGTGTACCGACCCTCTTATATTCTTAGAGCCGGGAATTTCCTAATCTGGACGGCTACCTTGAGGCTAATTAATCCGAATAAATATATCTGTCATTTCCAATTAAATATATTGGAATTGATGTGCCAATTTCACTGTTTAGCCCGTGGTAAGTAGATATTTATATAAATGCGCGACTAGATATTACATATATCAGTGCAATGAAGTTGTGCCTGCTTGCCGGAAGCCACACAAAAATGAACTATATGTGGACTATTTTCTTGGTCGTAATGAAGTTTTTTACAAATTCCTCCAACCATCAATTTTGAACATTGCAAAATGCTTCGTGGCTACAATCTGCGCACGTTGTGTCCAATCTAGATTCTAATTACTCCACAGCTCTGTAAAATATTAACCGACCGAATTCTATTGCCCGCGTCAGTACGACCGCCAGCCAATATCTAACGAATTTCCTCCCCAATTTAACCAAATATCACATCTCATTACCCACAAATGGCCGTCTAAATTCCCCTCAACACAAATCACCCAACGCAAGCGTCTTTGACGATTTCAAAACGGGAAATTTCGTCTTACAGAAAACAAAACAGAGAGATATGGCCACACGGAAAACGACCGCTGGCTATTTTGCGAGGCTCCCCCGAGTGCAACAGTGACACATGGGTTATCCGTCAAGTTATAGTGGCAGACAACCATGAAAGAAAAATTACGGAGTCGCGTCTAACATTGTACGTGGTCCGCACTTAGGCGTGTCATGCAGAAACACCGAGCCCGACTTGCAGTCTCTTACCCGGGTTCATCATTAACCCACTCTCGCTGCTGATCCCAACTTTGTTCTGTCTCGGAAACTCTAAAGCATACGGCGTTATACCTTCTTTTAGGAGTTATCGCCATCATTTTGTTGATGAGAATCTCTCTCCCCTGAACGTGGATATCATGGGCACTGCAGGAACCCGCCTCCTCGCTCATTACACTAAACAAACTAGAACAGATGAGGTACGAGGAGAAGCAGACCTCGTCATCCATCATGACTGGCTTTTCGTTATTAACCCCAGTTCGTTCCAACCCGTAATGGATGGGTTTGGGCCTACATTCATAGTTATATTACCGTAATCTTTGGAGCTTGTTATCACAAGTTGTCCAAACTATGTCGATGAGTCGGGTTTTTTTCTTCTTTTTTGAACTTTTTCATCTGATTTAAATAAATTCAGTGATAATACGTTTTCTTCTCTCGGTTCAGAGTAGACTAGGCCGATCGAGTTGACTTCCGCTCAAGAAAAGAAATATGTTTGCAAAAGATCACAATCTACAAATTCAGCCAGCTCATTTTGGTTTTGGCCTTGATCCAGTAGACCCTGTACTATGTAAACAATAAGAATAGTCTAATAAACCTGCGTGCATTGGGGAAAAACACATTAGATAGTTGATTGGTCTGAAAGAGATTGTTGTGTTCCATTTTTTTCTGACAATAAGAAACGACTACAAAGCTTCAAATCTGGGACGTCCCAAAACCGTAGACTGGAACCATGCTGCATTTGTATAGAACAAAATACCTTCGTGGATGTTTGTTTATTATTCAAAATGTTTTGGCTTTACATTTTTATGAAAACTCGCTCGATCAATGGGAACTAGGTCCTGGGCAATCAAGAATAACCAAGCTGAAGTGAGACTAAATAACAAAACGAAAGTCCTATTAAAGGCACTGAACACGTTTGGTGATTGTCAAAGACCAGTGTTCTCATTTGGTGTATCCCAACATATGCATAAAATAACAAGCCTGTGAAAATTTGGGCTCAGTTGGTCATCGAAGTTGCAAGAAAATGATGAAAGAAAAAACACCATTGTTGTACAAATGTGTGTGCTTTCGGATAGGAATAAAAACTTCTTGCAAGGAGTTTTTATTATTTTAGTGAGAAATTGCCTCGTT
The DNA here is from genome assembly GCA_021014325.1 of Plazaster borealis. NCBI lineage: Eukaryota > Metazoa > Echinodermata > Asteroidea > Forcipulatida > Labidiasteridae > Plazaster > Plazaster borealis. Next base: position 13,007,664 of record CM037476.1, on the reverse strand, counting down.
CTCAAAAACTACGTTACTTCAGAGGGAGTCGTTTCTCACAATGTTTTATACTATCAACAGCTCTCTATCCTTGTTACCAAGTCATTTTTTATGCTAATAATTATTTTGAGTAATTACCAAACGTGTACGATGCCTTTAAGTTCAGTTTGGATTTTTATAAATACTAGTTTGTGTTATTATACACTGCAAAAACTTGGGTGTTAATATTGACACCATGGGTGTTGTCACATAAAGATACCGAAGAGAGGATCAAAATTAACATCATACGGTGTTAGACCAATGTAATTGTATTGGCCGAAATTAGTGTTATTTTAACACCCTATGAATGGTGTACTCTGGTATACATTTTGATTTTTTTGTGTGTGTACCTTTATGTGACAACACCCATGGTGTCAATTTGAACACCCCAGTTTGTGCAGTGTACAGGGCAAAAGAGTAGATACCAATCCGTCAATAGACCGTGCAAGTTTTGCGCGTATGTAAAATAAATAACCCATAGGGATAGCTGAGAAAGATTAAAGGAGTTTAGGGCCACTTTGGCATTGCTTTAACGCGTGAGGGAAACAAACTCGCGCACTTCAACATGGTCCCAGTGTTCGAATACACGCGAGACTTGCATCAGTCTCAACAGAGTGACGTTGACTACCTTTTGACCAATCTGACTTCAGAAGTGACGAATTGGTTCACGGCAGTGCAACATTTGCTCTGGCGAATTCAAAATCCCATAGCAGTTTGGCAAAACCAAAGTGACGTTAATTTGGACAAAGTACAGTACATGTCACAATCAAACGCAATGCACGCTTTAAAATGAAAAAAAAGGGGGTGTCTCCATGCAGTGCAGTGTATAACCGGTAATTCATTTCGACCTGAATAAATAACTAGTTCCCCATTCGCCCTTTCGCATTGATTTCCCGAATAAATAACCAATAACAAACTCTCAGGCTGGCCAACGGTTTCGGAAAGGACAGCTGACCCAAGTAACGGACTTACTTTTCTACTGCGTGGGGATTTAGGATCAGATTCAAACGATTCACTGTTGCGCCCATGCACAAACTCTCAACCGTGTACGAAGTATTTAGTTAGTGATATCCCCATGGAGGCAGGAACCGCCTTCCTCTATGCCTTTCCTATCTTTTTGGTACTTTTGCCAACGAAAAGCTGCAAATAAAAATGTAAGAGGTATGGGAAACTATTGCAACGGTAAACCTGATCTTCTAAACCTTAATGCAGGAAACCCGACTTTGACATTAGTCACAACATCTTAAACTGAGTCGGGTATTGGTTTCGTGCGAGTCCCTTGTGGAATTCATTACGATTGAGTCATCCAGTCTTTACGTAGTCTCATTACAAGGCTGCTGTATACCAGCAATCACGAATGTGATTCTTGCATTTGTTACCATTCCGTGCGTGCGCACGTTTTAGTCTGACTTATCACGGCCGGGATGCGTTTTGGCTCGAATCGGAACGTGAGGAAACCCCCTAAACTTCTGTCATCCCTGCACTATATGCCGGCGAGTACCGGTTTCAATGTGTACATTGTTTTGATTACGGGTACATAATGACTTGTAGACTATCTCACAGGCGAGTTAGGAACTTCTACTATAGTCACGTCCGTTGTTCCTCTCGCAAGTGAGCGCGAACTCTAAGATAACGTTGCCGGTCATAGACCGCCGTGTAACGGCCCCGAAGCACGGAACCCCGTACACAGGTGAACTTTTTTTCTCCCCCTTCTCTTGTTTTCTCGACTCTCTGCCATTTCAACGGATTTTGTGGCCTGGGTTGATGAACAAACGAATGTGTTGCGTGGACACGACGGAAGGGTCCCCTTAACTTCGTCAAATGTGTCCGGGGCACGTTTCGGTGACGAAGTGTTAGAGATAGATTGCTACACTTGTTATAAACTGAATAATCTGAAACCCGGCGATGTCAGGCGTACTTTTTCCCTGACAGAGTGCAGTTTTCATTTACTTGCGACACTGCCTCTTTCACTGCCGTCATTGTTATCGGCTAGTATTTCTTCTCGTCGCGCATGATGTACCGTAATTCCGGAGTGTACAAGGTACTTGCGTGTCCGATTGTACAATCACAACAAACCGTAATAACTAGGCCCTAACATGATTTTCTTTTATGCCGTGTGAATAAGAGTAATTGCAACTCGTTTCAGGTGGGCAGTTTTACAAATCTCCTCCATGCTGATTGAAGTATGTTTTCTCTCATGTTTATAATCAGTCTGCAGATGTATTTATCGAGTCGACTCTTCTTTGTCAAACAACAGTTATTATGGCAATAACATATGTTGCTTTCTTGGAATTGAAATTGATGATGAAGAGTTACTTGTGCGAAAGGTAATGTTGGGATGAAAATAATGCTACTGTAGCCATGGATGAGGGAGCAACAGGCTTTCACATACGCTGTGTCAATTCAATGATTTAACAAATTGATTGTACCAGTTTGTATCAGGGATTTTGCCATTACGCAGATTGTACAACTTTCCAATGCTAATAGTTATATAGGGTATTGTCTAAAGCAAGTTAAACACATTCAAGTGGAAGTGGTTGAAGTAAAACATAATACAATGAATCTCCTCTTTGATGTAACTATCTTCATCGTGTAGTTTCACTCGGGGTTTGACAACTTATTTGTCTCTGAATGCAACAGATTCTTGTATCGAGCACCCGCATCACGTCTCACCCTCGTACTCAGGGGGGATAGGTGACAAATTCACTAACAACTTCACACTCGTTCGGACCCGCAGGGCACGATGCGCGCCTGACAGCACTACATCAAATTTGAGTCTTCCGAACAATGGCGCCTTTTTTCGAGGTTGCGTGCTCTGGATTCAGATTGCAGATTGCCCCGTTCCCCGAACACATTTGGCTCTTTTTTTGTACTTTACAAGAATCAAATTGGTCGAAAATTGCATTCATTGAAGGAACTAAGGGTGAACTTGTGACCCCGTAATTTTCTCAAACATCAAGCAGGGACAGTGGGGCGTAGATTCGGCGTCGGGCTTCGCGAGTAAGCTTGCGGAAGGGGGGAGGCAAAACGCGGTCTTTTCTTATCCGAACTGCAGGCGGTTTTGAATAACATGGAAAAACACAAAGGGAATCCGCAGGGTACACAAACGGAGGGCGGCAGGAGATATCCGAACCGGGTTGGGGCAGCCTGGACCGGACCGGCCCTGAATGGTGCTTTGATGGGAATTCAAAAGCATTCTGTGGTTTGCCGTTCCTAAGATTGTGTTTGTGTATTTATATCACATCTTAAAAAAGTGACTATCAGCAGTATAGGGAAGTTTCTGTCCCCCCGTCAACCAATTGCTGCGTTCCGATCGGACGCCATTTAAACACGTGCTAACATATTGTATTGTTCACACAATCGCTTTGGTCTTACAACATTTCATAAAATGTCTTCCTTTTTGTTGTTGATAACAATAGCCGTTATTAGCCTCCAAAAGCGTCAAGATAAATAATATTCGAAATCAAAGCCGAAGGAGTTCAAAGAGTGCAATACCAGGCAGCAATATTATCCAATTTATTTTGCCAAGTCGACTTATTTTATGAAATAAATCGACTTGCCGCGATAGTGTATTTCGCCAAGGCCATGTTTAATACCAAACCTAAGAAGTCGAGTTGCCGTGGTGATATATTTTGCCAAGACGAATTACTGAAAGTGACCGTCTTATTTTCAGTAAGTCGCCGTGTTTTGCTAAATTATCTCAATATTTGGATACATGGCTTTATGGCAGTCTCGGAGATCCCTTACCTATTTGATATACAATCAGTACTGGTAAAAATAGCTTTCTTTTGGGAATAGTTTTCTTTGAAATGTTGAAAGAGAGAATAGAATTAGCTGTTGCAAACTGCTTACTAACCAAAAAGACGTGTGGTATCAATGCGCAAAATAGTTAATGGCCTGACGCTTAGCAGAGTCTTTTTCGAAGGCCTTCATTTAGCCACCGAGAAAGACACTCTGCTAGGGTCGAAACGTCAGGTCAATAACTATTTGTTGCATTTTTGTTTGAAATGTTGTTACAAAACAAATCATAAATTTATATGGATTTTCAAAACAAGAGTTCAATTAAAAACGGACAGTTTTTAATTTTTTGAGTGGCCACCAGTAATAATGCCAAAAAAGAGGGGAAAAATACAAACGTAACGTAACAGTTCACTGAACGTTATGACGGGAACCCCCAACCAAAGAACCACACTAATTCAACTCGACAGTATAATGATCCCGTACATGGTGTTGAAAATCCTCTAACTGGAGCAGACGGTTTACAATATTTGGAAAATGCTTTCGGTTTAGATTGTGACTGGCAGCCGTCATCGCGAAGCCCCCCAGCGCCGGATTAAAATTTCCATCTCTGTCATCTTCCATAACTGCCCCTGTCAAATGCAGCCAGCCATGTGTTTGAAACCTGATTTCTTCTTTTCTGATGTTCCGGCATTGCCGGGCGAAATGGAATCATCGGTAATCGCCTGAAGACCGAAGGAAATCCCTCGCCAGACCTCATTTGGGGGCTCAGGCAGATTTGAATCGACGTGATCTAAACGGACCATGTTATCCCATTGCCAGCATCATTAGAAAGAACCACAGGTTCCCGAACTCGGTATTAAGTTGACGTACATTCGGGGGGAAAACGCGCGATTAAAAGTTTGTTCAAATTGGTACAGCAATTCAGGTGATTGAGTTTCTATGCAAGTTGTATCTACAGTTACAGCCCAAGTTTCCCTTATACACAGCAGTCCCGAAAGCGCGAAGTCAAATGTAGCTGATGTCGTGTCAAGGGACCATTTTTCGCCGGTAACCCGAGCCAAATCCTCAATCAAATTCAATCAAATTAATTTGGTTTGCGCGGCTCGTATACGATGTCGGGATCATTAGGTGACGAGCCTGTTGTGCGAGTCTTCCAGCACGGAAAGGGGGTTCGACCCTCCTCTAAACGCGGGTTAACAGCGGGCCCCGGCGATCACCGATTGTTGCCATGTTTGGTCTGACGGCACGAACTAGCGTAACCGGAACGGGTCGCTCCCCTCGCGGGCAGATGAAGCACCGGAGCGCCCGTAAAACCCTCCGCGGGACCGGCTGCTTTTATTACGCTGGCATCCAGTCGCGTTTAAACATGGAGTTCCATAAGCTCTCTTCATTATCCGCGCCCTCATACATGCACCGTAACCGGATACCCTATTTCGCTAAACGTACTCGACAAGTCTGTCAGTTTTCACACAGCACTGTCGTGTCGGAAGTCTCGGGTATAAATACGGACTGTCCCTAGGTGAATATACGGCAACACTCTTCACTGATAGGCTACGTGATGTATTAGTTGTTGATCTCCAAATATCCTCTACATTAATATGATTAGAGTGGACACTTTTGCCCTTTTTCTTTTTCCCCTGGGAGGGGTGAATGATCCACCGAACAAGTTCCTACATGGTGCACTACACGCATTACACATGTTCATTTTACGTAATGCGTCTTTATTGGGATACCTTACACCTTCAATCCATCCAGTCTGGTTACATCCAACACTTTTTCGCCCCCCTTTTTCAGATGGGTGCCTATTTCCTTAATTAGATTTTTTCTTAAACGAATGTTTTGGGAGACGTGTGGGAGAGTTAACTGCACTTTAGCCCCAACGTCAGCGAAATGTTTTAATTTTATTTTGGACACTATATATACAGCTGTGACGTTTTTAAAGTTTGTTGCAAAATGTTTACACTTTGTCTCGTCCCTTTGCGTTGTTTGTTTTGTTTACTTTTGTTTTGCTTAAGAACCTTAATGTCTTCGAGTTGAAGAAATAACACGTGTCAATTTCGAGAAGCGTACATTCATAACAATCGAAACAAACTTCGCAATCTCATCACAACATTTAAAGTACTTGCGTATAATCACCCGTCTCCTTGTGAATATCTTTATTCTATTTTGGCAAACGGTTGTTCTTTGTTACCTTTTGATATTGAAACTGCTAATTGCTTATGTTACCCTAGACTAGTGTTTGATATCGCACGGGCAACTCACTGGCTTTTGAACATCCAGCTACTATTGTCTTGCAATCTGTGTGCTATATTAACAAGAATGAATAGTGGTTCTTGTCATACAAAAACGGGACCCCATTGACCCCGTCTAGCCTCAGTTTCGTTCCAATAAGATTGAATGGGAGAAACACAGGGGGTCAATTTCATGGCTCTGCTTACCGCGGAATTCTGCGCTTACGGCCCAGAGAACTATGTGTTTTTAAACATGGTGCCGTAAGCGCATTTTTCCGCGGTAAGCAGAGCCATGAAACTGCACTGAGGCATCCGGTTCAGAATTGACCCGGATCCGGGTCCCGTGGACCCTGACTAGTTTATGGGTCTGTATGACACGGAATCTGTGTTCAAAATGACCCCGAAATTTGTCAAACTGACACAGAATCCGAGTTAACACCACATTTGAACCATTTTCCGTGTCAGCCTTAACCAGAAGTGGGTCATGCACCCTGCTGGTAACCCGGAATCCGGGTCAATTCTGACCCGTGAGTTTTTAGAGTGTGGACCCAGATGGCTACTCCATAATAAAGACGTATTGGGCAACACATTGTACCGCTGATGTTTTAATTATTGCACTTAAGTAACGAGCAAATGAATCCTGTAAATTTTTAAAGGATTGGATACAATCAATTTTAAATAAGATAACTTATACTTTGATAGTTACTCCCGGATAAAACTTCATCAAACGTCCCCCTGATTATCCATATCCACTGTTTCCACACCCTATTAATAACAGTTGGCACTTATCTCGTTTCTCTGTTATCACCAAAGATAATCTCGATATACACTCGCCTTTTCACTCGCTAGAAGTACCCACTCCACACCCCAGATACACTAAAGACTGGAGCACTTGTATCATCCGAACCTCGTTAAGGAGAGTTTAATTTTGATTAATTCAAAAGTCAGGCATATTAAGAGCGTGTCTTTGGCTAACCCATTGCATCAAGTTCAGATATTAAGTGGTATCTATGCTTATTAATACAATCAGAGTTAATGAGTGCTTTTGCTCGTCGTCGGGGGAGGAAAAAAAGGAGCTCGCCGATGCATAGCGTGGAATCGACACATGCGACTGTAATATGTCACGAACTGTAATTTCGCCCATTCATTAATCAACGCCATTTGACTCAATTTATTTTGTTGCAGCGCCATTAATATTGCATGATAACTGATAATAGTATCCGTGCCTGTGTCTCTTCTTGCTGTGCGGGAAAATGTGTCGAAGTACACACATATGCTATCAAATAAATAGGTAAATTGGATTGTTTCGGAAGATCTCACAACATTTCCAATGGCTACCTGGATCTCTTCGCGTTTGTGTTTTGCAATTAAAGTTTGATTGTACTTTGGTTTCTTGCCAAGTAACTCAGTTGTTTGTTAATGTGAGCTGGATGTAGAGTCCAGCTTACATGGAGAACGATGATGAAGCTTCATTTAAAATGTGGCGCACTCTTGTTGGAAATTTGCCCCCACTCAAAGATCCACGGAACGCAATTTTGATGAATTCACCTCATTGCTGATCACGTACACGTCCTGTGCCAGTGGCTCACGCGCTGCGGTAGAGTCTCTCGCGACGACTGTCGTACGAAGAGTTGTAGGCCTAGTCAGTGTAATAATGACGTCTTGGCCCGGTCTGTTTGATTATTTCCGATCGGTGGGATCATGGTGGGGTCTTGTGAGGGGTTCATGGAATCTTAAACTGACCTTTCATACATTGTTTTGTATCCTCCCAAAGGTGTTTTTGGTGGGAGACAGTTTTGGTTTTTCTCGACGGTGCCCCATATAGTTTCAAATTTAGATTCAGTGTTTGGATAGAGTTGTGAACACTCAAAAGTAACCTTGATTTATAATGCATACATCATAGGCATTTTGGAAAGTAAATCAACCAAGCATCGTGCACCGATGAAACAGATCCTTGTTACTTTATATTGAATTTGATTTCAACATAAAGGCTATAGCGTGTACATCTTTTCATTTTTCAGAAAAAGTAAAACAAATGTGGAAAAAACATGTAAAGGTAGTGATAGTCCTTTAAAATAACAAGGATGGGCGCCTTGACTACTGGTTGAAACTCTCCTAGCTTGCAGTAACCTGTTGTGCGCCACTTTGGCTGCCGGTGCTGCATACTCCAAAGGAGTTCGGAGACGGTGTTAGGGGTCCTTATGACCCGAACCTGGGGTAGTTATATTGTAAGCTGCTTTGAGGGTAGGGGAGGGAGGCTGCTTGGAATGACAATATTGCATAATAAATACACATTATATAAATGTAAATTGAATTCACTAGTTGAAATGGATCCAAAGTCAAAACAAAATGTCACAAAGTACATCAAACATGAGGTAACTCACATCAGACATGAGACAACTCATCAGACATAAGGGAACTAGCATCAGACATGGGGTACCTCACATCAGTCATGAGGTAACTCACATCAGACATGAGGTAACTCACATCAAACATGAGGTAACTCACATCAGACGTGAGATAACTCACATCAGACAAGGGGTAACTCACATTAGACATGTGGTAACTCACATCAGACATGAGATAACTCACATCAGACATAAGGTTACTCACATCAGACATGAGGTAACTCACATCAGACATGAGGTAACTCACATCACACATGAGGTAACTCACATCAGACATGAGATAACTCACATCAGACATGGGGTAACCCATCAAAAGGTGGTAACTCACATCAGACATGAGATAACTCACATCAGACCAGACGTGAGATAACTCACATCAGACATGAGGTAACTCACATCAGACATGAGGTAACTCACATCAGACATGAGGTTACTAATAGACAATAAGGAAACTCACTCACATCAGACCTTAGGTAATTTACATTAGACATGAGGTAACACGAGGGAGAAAAGAATCCATGCCCATTAATTTCGTATAAATACCACTTTAACATGCTTGAGTTCGAAATAAAATTCGACACTTCTCAACATTGTATGAAATTCTGAATAGTCAAGGGCTAAATCTGCACGGAATTATCGAGACCTACAGTCAGATGACGTCGGGTAAAAACTGTCGATTGAAAGGTTTATTTTTAAACATTAATGTGTAACGACGATCTCAATCGTTATAGGCTTAATCTTTGCATAGTCGCCCGGTTGTTCGGTCTATTGATTTATGCAAATTTTATATTTTCAGTCATAATCACTTTATTTCTACATCAATGCAGATACATGATGTTTGGAGAGAGTACAATAATAGGAAATAATTAAAGGGAACAGTGAATTAGGGGAAAGAAATACATGATTGACGAAAAGCAGAAGAGCGAAGACATGTGGGGCGCGGGGGGGGGGGCTTTAAATCAAGCATCACCTAAAAATAGTTATATGCTCTCTTACATCACTATATGCCCCTTTCAATGTAATGGGTTGATAGTCATGATCGATAGCTTGTCATAAATTAATTGAAAATATGCGCCTTTTCACCATTGGACTGGCACCCGAGGTGCGGAATGACGAATGCGAAGTGCATTCGTTGATTGTCAAGTAGGCATTCGCGTTATGCAACCGTGGCGCTTTGATGAGTGGTGGAGGGCAGGCCGGATCAAGCCACGTAAGCCCCGAGGCTAACTCACGGACTCCGTGGCCTGGTTTGATAATGTGGACACGGTGGTTCGAATCCCAAATGAGCTGTTCGGGTATGTTCCATCTTTGAGAGAGACGCATAGACGCTTTGTAAACCTTTAATATAAAAACCACGAAAACAAATTAGCTCTTAAAACTTGAAATTGAATTGACGTCACTAAAGTGAAATCGAATAATTTAATTGCTGATTGCCTACTTCTACTTTTGATAGGTTAAACATAACTTAGTGAAGAATTGTAACTGACAAAACTTTTCGAAGTTTTAATTAAACATTATCCGTTTTAAGCACATGGTCATGAAGTTTTGTAATCACCCTATAGACACCCCACTCACACCGCGCCTTCAGTCAAATTGTCTGCATTTCTGAAAACCCACTTTTCAAAAAAGCAGACGTCTACACACAGTAGCCGTTCACCTGAGCCTTGACACAAACACAGAATCATCTCAAATTTGAACACCTGTGCCCCTGAGGAGTTGGGTGAAGGTAAACTTAGATCCATTGGTCGTGCAGATCTTAGCGTGGGTAAACTTCGGTGGTGTCAGTTGGCAAACATTATATGAGCGCTCTCTTGTACCCAACTTGTCCAGTATGACGAAGAATGTGTAGGGTGGGGGTAAAGGGCAAACATGCTACCGGGTTGTGGGTGTATTCCTCCCCTGTCTCTTTTGATCTGGCGATTGCGTGAATGGTAAACACACGTACCGAGTATGTTGTGAGTTTGTGGCTGTTCATGTGCTACTGACAGATGGTCGAGTTTTATCGCACAATAAAACATCAATAACCGTGGCGTACAGAATGGAATGATGGAGTTAATGCACTTAGAATTGTACAACCTCTTTATAATACAGCAAACCTATATGAAACAATGTACCGTGCATGCAGTAAATACACAATCGTTTAACCATATTGCATTGTCTGATACTTATTAAATAATGTTTCTCGTAGTAGTTATCGCATAAACCTTACGAATTTTATTGTAAATCTTTAAGTTTTACACACATCCCAAACAAAACAAAAAACACACGCCATTATTATTGTTGTTTGTTATGAAGTTAGAAACGGTCATCAATACACGATTTTTTTTTTTTTTTTTTTTTTTTTTGGGGGGGGGGTCATAATGGACAAGTTGGGCATACTGGACAAGTTGGGTACAAGAGAGCGCTCATATAATGTTTGCCAACTGACACCACCGAAGTTTACCCACGCTAAAATCTGCACGACCAATGGATCTGATTTTTAGGTCAATAAAGCCTGTGTAAGAAAAATGCGTCAGTTTAAAATCCGACTTTACTTTGTTGACTTCGAAATTAAAGTGTATAACTATAAGCGTCGCCAAACCAATGTTGGACAATATTTCCAATGAAATGTGGACAAGGTTCTGCAGTATTTCTTGTAACATACCGATATTTCACCAATCCAGAACGAGTGACCGTTATCCTTAAGAAGTCTTCAATTACGATGAAATTTGTCCGCCCATAAAATAATTTCATGATAATCCATATCTTTCAACAACCTTCCTCGTTGCATTGAATAAGTTGTATTGAATAACTCATGATATTCACCACCATCCTCCGGGCGAGGTCGGATATTTGAGTGTTTATTTGTCTAGTCGGTGCTCAGGCGCATTATTATTCATTCAAGGCTTGAGGGAGAAGAATGTGAGCCCCCTTTGTACCAAATTGACCCAAACTTGAATGGGGGACTTTTGGAACGCAGACAAACCAGGTATAAACTGCTTACGTAGTTCTGAGCATGCGCACATTTCCGAGAACAATTGATTTACCAGGTTAGTCTGCTGCCACCTAGCGTCCTCATGTGTCTCCCATTTGCCTTCGTATATTCTTGACTTTGCTTGCTAAGTAAAAGCAGTTAAAATAAAAATTATTTACGATTTCAGGGAGTAGAAAATTTTAACAGAGGTTTTGGGCCCATTCTTATACAAACCCTCAACAGACAAAAAAATTAACAAAAATCATTTACAGATAGGCAAATCAGTTGATGGCCAGTCACGAGGAATACATTTGATGACAAGTGGTCTGTTGACTTGTTATTTCTAAGCTTGATTTTACTGTGATTAGCATTAATGTGTAACTGTTAAATATAGCACCGGGATTGGGATGCTTCGGTTTGGCTACACTGGCCCTTTTCGAAACCAGGGCTGTGGCATAGGCTCTGTGCTTAGAGGCTCTGTCAGTTGCTTTGTACACGTACGCCTTCGGTACGGGACTTCAAACAGCCGGACCGAGCCTAAACCGAAGCCCACACAAAAATTAGTGGTTTCGAAAACGGAAATTGACTTGAATAGAAGAGAAAACAAAATCTCTGCACGGTCCATTATGAGGAGAAGACCTAGAACTTTGATTGTTCGAAACAAAATATTGCTCTGGTTTTGGCGGAGGAACAGAGTTTACCTTTCAGGACAGATTACCAAAAAAACACAACAAAGTTGGAAGATTTCGCTCTCGCAACACGTGCCCCTATTCAACCCCATTCAAACAAAATAGTTGATTAGTGCTGGCTGCCAAATTAATATCCAGTCCTCGTTTCCAGTGTTGTTCTTATTCTTTCAGCGATATTGCTCCCCCGGACCCCTGGTAAACAGTACCTTCATATTATGACGAAGTATCGGGGATTGTTCCAAGACGCTAAAACACACACGCACGCACACCGTGAAACCTGGGTTTCCTCTGCCGTGCGCCGCGGCTGTAGACTTTGCATCGCGCCGCTGTGATGTTTCGCTCTTTCGCACGGGAACAAACTCAGTGATGACCTGACAAAGAGCGCTCCACTCGGGAGAATTCCTGTTAATTTTACAGCAGGAAGCAGGCCCGAGACGCTTGTGTGTACATTTTTGAGATTGTTTTGAGCTGGAGGAGCCGACAGTGTTTTTTTCCTGGGCTTTCCGCCCGTCTTGAGTTGACACATTGGGAGTTTTCTCGATACGGGAAGTGTGAGGAACGGTTCGTGCTTGGCTACTTCCTTAAGGGGAGAGTCCCAGCCACAATTATCCCAGGCGAATCTACGATGTTGGTGTATCGGTTCATTTCACCAGTTGCTTAGTAACTCATGGTAAATAGTGGTGTTTTTTTGCTGGCGCCTTGGGGCATCCATCATTTTTTCTATTCCCTATTTTTGAATGTTCGAGTGGTCGGCATTGGTAGTAAAGAGGTTGGATTCGAACAAAAATGGTCATTCAAAAAAACCCTTGAAATGTTGTGTGTTAAGTCAAACCTGCCCGCCCTAACCTTTATCCAATCTGCGAATGTTTGTATTTACATCATTATGTATTTTTAGCCGTAGAATTTTCATTTCAACTTAATGTCTAGGAAAGGAAAATCATTCTGTCTAGAGCCTATTATACATCATGTTATTAAAATTGTAACTCAGAATTTTTCCTGATTTGTTTAATTTTATTTGTGTAAATTCACCACACTAATTTATTCTGAGGTTAGACCAAAGTGGTGTCACTTTTGGCTTTTTTCGCCGTAACTACAACAAATCACGTCGTTTCAAACGAGCCAGAGTTTGTATCCCCCCTGAGAACGAGTTCAGGGCAATTTGTGCATGGGTACTTCTGAGTTCAAGACACTTTTTGTGTGTGTGGACTTTGCATGGAGTGACAAGTACGAGTTCGAGTCTTAGAGTAAAGGCACCAAATACTACTCGAGTTTACGACTACCCAGATAACAATGCCTAAACCCGAATTATACAAGTACAGTTAATTTGGTCCACGTTTACCTGTTTATTTCGGTTTCTTTTTCACCCAATTTCCGCTTCAGTGGGTCTCCTAATAGACTTGGAAGCCGCATCCCATTACTTTTATTTAATCCCATTTTCGAGGATGGTTTGAATCTCTCTGAATCGATTAACAAGACATCATGATGACTTCCTATACAGGGTCAATTAAAAAACGCATCTACTGACTCATTCCGGCTGGTCAAATGATTTCTAAAACAAACAAAAACATTTTCCCCTGCGCCCATCTTCGAAAATGAAACGTCCCCTTCATGACGCATGCAATCTTTGAATCTCCAGCCGTTCAGGACGCACCACAAACCTCAGTGACTAGAAATTCTTGAACTCAAGCAATTCAACGCGTTAATAGTGATGCAATTTCTGTCGCTCGCCGTCAAGTCTGCCTGCTGCTGAGAGTTTAAAAACACTATTATTGTCTGATTTGAAGTTGTATTATTTTCTGCCTCGGTGGAGACTGTATAACGATGGACTTGCCCGCAAATTAAATACACATCATCCGTACGTACGGATAAGCACGGCTCAATTCGGAAATACAAACACCCACCCCTCGAAAAAGACTATTGCAAATCCGCCAGATTTTGTTAAAGTATTTTTTTTTATTTTAGGTCCAGATTTTTTGTAGATACACTTTTACATGGTCAGTTTCTCTTTTTTAATGAAGCGTGCTAGTTCAGTCAACAAAAGACACGGATTGAAACCGAATGAAAAGTAAACATTAATATCGATTCGAGAAACCCCGTTCCGCGAATCAGAATTTAATCTGCTTTTGGCGTAATTTAGTCCCGTCGTTTTGAACCAATATTAATACGTCAACACACTGGGTATGTACACCTGTGAATTCGCACACAGAGACTATTATGCCTCGTGCGAGCCTTTTTTTTAACCGATGTAATTTTCTGCTTGGATTGAAGGGATTTTTTTGATCGTTTACAAACTTTGTTATTGTAAAGTTATTGTACGAGTAACAGATTGTGGTCCGCAGGCTGTCTCGTCACCCGAAAGCAATGCAAACAATGGGGACAAATAATAGAATATTATTTTCATATGCAAAAAGGTTCTATCTTTTGTGCTGTTACTGATCACAATTAACTCATAGTTTGTCAAAATGTGTTTTTAATTTGAATGTTGGTATGTTTTGATCTGATATTGTAGGACTTGGAGACTCGTGGGGAAGCCGGGTACCAATGTCATCAATAGACAGTTTGGCCAAGGAGCTTGGCGCACATCTACTCCAGGTAAAAACCGAAACTCTCACTATTTCCCCATGAACTAATGGAATCTAGTTGCCATTTTTCATTCCAAACTTTGAAGACACTCCTCTGGGCTCACCTGTTTCAGGAAGCTTACTAACTATCGTCATCCTTTGCCTTACAGCACCTTTGGCCCTTTTCGAAACTACGGTTCGGGCTTGGGCTGCGGCTCAGGCTCCACAGTCCGCCTGTTCGAAGTCCCGTACTGGAACTGTACACTTTCAACATTACTGACGGAGTCCAAGCCATAACCCTTAGACCAAGCCGTGGTTTCGAAAACGCCCATAGATCTGGAGCTATATAAGTGTCTATTGGTTGATCGATTGATCAGTATCAAACACTATGAAATGCAAAGAACTTATAAATTGAATATACTATAAAAAAGCTATAGGATTTGAGGTATTGCATGGTGAGGTATCAATGTATATTTGGTTTCCTACCTCCCGCCCAGGTAGTAGTTAATAAGCAGGAAAGTTCTTTTCAGAACTGAGAAGTCTCCCGAATTCCGAATATTCTGCTCTGCGGCAGTAGAATAAAAAGCAAGCAAGTTCTCAAAGAACAAAATCTACCTAGCAAGTAGATATACACATGGTGTTACCGCAAACCAAATACATACAAAAAGGTTAATTAATATCACACTGCCGATTTAATAACCAAACCGAGACTAGAAGTGAAAATAGTCGGGTATAACTGGCATTGTTACTCTATAGAGTGATCATACATAGGGAGCTAACAAAACGGTGGCTGCACTTCGAATCGAATTTCCGGAACAGAAAGTGCCAGTGTAAATGAGACGATTCCCTCATCACCAATGTAATGCTTCACTTATAATCATTGTCTCCTGCAGACACTGGATGGTTTCATCTTCGTCGTTTCTCCGGACGGCAAGATCATTTACATATCAGAGACGGCGTCCGTACATCTTGGATTATCACAGGTAAGGAAGGGTAGTACTTGTTAGCTGACACTTGGTACATGTAGTGGTATTTTGTGCCTTGCGTTTGGTGTATGGTACACGGTGCTCTGTAGTACTTTGTTATAGGTACTTGGAACTTGGCACTTAGTAGTTGGTGTATGGTTGGTGCTTTTGGTACTCGGTGCTTTTTGTATTTTGTACTTGATGCTTGATGCTTTGCACATTTTACTCAGTATTTGCTGCTGGTATTTTGTACATGGTACATAGCACTTGGAACGTTGTACTTAGAACTGTTGATAGTAGGCTATACCGGTACTTAGTACTTTTGTTGGTGCTTGATGTTTTGCACTAATTGTACTTGGTATTTTGTTGGTACGTTTGGTACCTGGTGCTTGTACTTGGTGCTTGATGCGCACTTTCTACTTGGTTGGTTATTTGTATTTTGTGCGTGATATTTGGTACTTGATAATTGGTATTGGTATTTTGTACTTGATACTTGGTACTTGGAACTTTTAAGGTAACCATCATACATCTCTTAACAAAAGTTTACAGCAGATGCAACGAGGGTCACATTGATAAGATGCAGTCTTGACTCAAACCCTATGTAAACCGGGTAGATATCTATTGAACCCGGGTATTAGAGGCTCTAGTGGTACTAACTCAATAAACCACTCAGTTGTATTTAATGAATATGTAGAGGTTCCTTTTTTGGTAAAAAAGAAAGGAGAAGGTCGCCTGTATTTGACTCTGAAGTGGGTCAAACAGAAACTAGTCCAACGCTGAGCGTCTGCACTATTGAGAGATCACTTTCGGTTCAGTGTAATACACTGCCATGGTGTCTCGATCTTCATTGGTTGAGAGTGATTGATCGAAGCGAGTTATGAAAAGAGCCGTGTTGGTCACTATATTTTTACGTTTATGCCTTATCTGGTTCGTCACTATTGGAGATATGTATGAGCTGCTTACTGACGTGTTCTTCGTCAGAACTTCGGTTGAGGGCGCTGGTTTGGTTAAAGATAATTGAAGCGATCGATGACAACAACACTTAGTGCGAGAGAAAACTAATGACTATACCAATGATTTATTCCGTTAGATCCAGTGACAGTCTTTCATTGTGTATAAGACATAGACTTTCCCAGTCGCTCAGGAAATTTTGGCACTATTATACACGATTTGCCTGGTATAGAATTTACATAACAAGCCTTAAAATCTGAAATATAGTTTCACGAAAAGAAAGACAGGTTTTCCTTGTGGAGATAGTGACGTTTGCATCAAACTCTGATTGACTTTATCGTGATCGTAATCTCTGTAGTGTCTGCTAAATCACTTGTTGATAGCCGGCCGTTCAAGTATTGTTGGAGCTTAAAAACATGTTTGAAAAAAGTCTTTGAACAATTTGAGTTGAACTAGAACTGAACTTCCGTGTACATGTAGGATTACCATTGTACACGTTGGTCTCCATGCACTGTGCAAACTACCCGCTTGATGACTACTGAATGCCCGCAGGGTGTTCCACAACAAAAGAAAGTGTGTCAAGTGGACAAGTCGGCCTACATTCTACACCCTTTTTTGTTGGAACTGAACAATCCCCTCATTTTGACCTTAACATTGTCCACAACCAAAAAATAAGAAAGACTCTGGCATTCTAATCCAGAAAGAAGACAAAAATAGACGTGTTTTGGTTTTGTTCGTCGGGTGTACAGAAGGCCCCTCCATCTCAGCTGACGACGAGATCACGTGTGAGTTGACCCAATTTTACTGAGAGCGGAGTCAAATCAATCCAGATCAAGGTCGCCACACAATAGCGCCATTTATGCGGCATTGGGGATCTTAAAATAGAATTCTTAAACAGCATTTTGCTGGAAGTGGGTACAAAAGCCCGGAGACAAAAACTGGGCAAACATTTGTCAGAAACGCCAACATGTTTTGGCTCTCTGGTAACACTCTGATCCCTGACCCCGCCCCCCACCCAAGAACAACCGTTTTGAGGAGTTTAATTTCTGTACATTCATAAACTCGATGCTTGTGATGTTTGTCCCTGTTAAGAGAATATTGTAGAATTGTATATTGCAAGAGATGAATCGTCAGTCAGCACAATGATTTGTGGTTGACATTAGCACAAGCTTACATTTGCGAAGAGCAGCCATTAAGAATCAGGGGACCTCATAATTCCCAAGTTTCCTTGTTGTGTGTCTTTGTGAATGTAAACGAGGCCTACATGTGCTCTGTTTGTGGTTTGAATCATGAGCAACAACAATGGTATGATTGAAGTTTGAACATTCAGTGGGTTCGTATGTCCAAGTTTGATTGGTATCTGCGAGGCTATGCCATTGATTCGGATGTACCAATGTGGGAGACAAGCCAAACCATAACGAAATAATGACTAGTCAAACCTCAAAGTGTAAGTTTGATATCTATTGAAAATATAACAAAGTTGCACCCCAATGACTGCCACCAAAAGATCTGAAATTACAGATTTTCATTTCCAGTGCATTATTCAAGTATCGGATCCTCATGACTTCACGTCGTCGAAGACGCATAGGTCTAGACTAAGATAATTCGGCTGGTGCTTATACAATAAGAGACCAACTGCAGTTGGTCTTTAAAGGCATCGTACACGTTTGGTAATGACTCTGAAAATTTATGGCAATAACTTACTTGGTAAGAAGTACAGCAGCTTTTGATAGTATAATGTAATTTGAGAGACGTGTTACTTCGAAGGACTGTGGTCATGGAAAAATATATCACCTTTTACCCCCAAAATGTTTTGAATATTGAGAAGCGTTACGGTAATGCTTCTCAGAGTGTGTATTCCAATGCAGATTATTCTTCCTGCGTGGACATAACCGCTCCAGATTTTCGGCAATATCTCAAAAACGCTGCCACCTTTTGAAGTGAAATTTCCACAGGTTAGTTTTATGGTATATATCTACAACTATATAGGATTGAAACAAACAATAGGCTCCAATTACCAAACGTGTACGATGCCTTTAAGCATGGATTAGCTTAGGTCTGCCACGTGTAGTGGTTTTGTTTTAGAGAGAACACAAACACAGTTTCAGAGCCGTTGAATTCCTCCGACAAGAGCTTAATCGTTAGGTCTACATGTGGACGTATTTGTTCATGTTGACCGTGAATGACGCAGGGGGCGCTATACTAAAACCACTACCCATGTACATGTATAACCAAAAGCTGATGCTAATGCACATTCGCTGGATGTAAACTCGACAGTCAAGTGTCATTTATAATACAGTTAATTTAAAGTGTCTCTTCGATTATGGCGTGTAATGTTTCCCCCTTTCAATTTCAGTACGTAATCATTTAGCCTGACAACTTTGAAGCATAGTTCTTCCGATCGGAACAGAGGCGAAAACAACGCGGCTTTCCTGCTGGACCCAACGGTGGGACCCAAGCGGAAGTTACCCGCCTCATGCCCGGTGTCTGCCGGTCCACTACGCTGCACGCGACCCCGTACGCTCACCACTTTTCCCCCAAATCTAATACGGGATAAATAGTGAATTAATATGCACGGATTGGTGCTGGTCACATGGCAACCATTACTGGCTGGGTTGTGTGGCTATACGCCCGCATATAATGAACTATATGTCATAATATCCCGTCACTATGTCACTGTCTGAGTGAGAGTGTGACACTTGGAAGACTAATTGAATGCATTGACAAGGATTTGAGTCCCGAGACCGGCTAAAAAAAAAAATCAGCCGAGGAAAGACGGTCTCACCGGAGGGTTTCCCCATGCGTGAAACGAAAATGGTGTTCGATTAAAAAAGGCGACCCGTGCTTTCTACCGTAGCTAGCAGTTTGAGCACCGTGGCACATGGTGGGGTGTTCATTCTTTGATTGCACGGTCTACAACGGTTGACTTTGTTCTGTCATGCGTACCAGGCAGCCAGTGGCTCTGTACTTTCAACGGTTTCCCTCGCTGACTGGGCAACCGTACAGCCCTCTACTGTTTTGCCAGCGAGGATGTGGAGCGAGCTTTTTTTCCCCTTCTGGACTCACAAACCCTAGCCTCTAAGCCGGAAAACGCTTACACAATTGGGGGATGGAGGTGATATTGGGGTTTAATGTACCGTGGGATAAGTCGCAGGGAGAATTTAGGTCAGCCTAGAAGTGAACGTAAATATTGCCCGTTGGCTGGCCGATATCTTCGGGGAGCTGCAGTCAGGGCAGTGTTTGCATCAACACGGGTTAGAAGAGTCGACGGTGGTCCCCCCTTATGATGATTCTAACGGGTCGTTTGGTATCCCCACTTCATCCCGCCAATCAATCTACGAGAGACGGGAGAACCTCTTTAAAACCGCAGCCGTGAATGCCCCCTCATGACCCACATGTCGACGGCCTCTCTCCCCCGGTCCCCGAACCCCCCATGGCCCAAGTGCCGCTCAATATTACGCACGGCACGCTGGACCCGTAGTCGTGGCCTCTGACTGGGCGGAGAAATCAGGTCATACTACTGGCCAGATTATTTAATAAAGTGCACCATTTATATTGACGCATCCAAATTAGGTTACAAATCGGCTTTGTTGTTAAATAAGACCGTTTATGTGTGTATATTTTAGCTGGGCGAATGGGCAAAGCCACTGTGATGAAGGACCACAGTGGTGGTCCGCTCAATCATTGAACGCCATCTTGGAGTGTGATGCTTTATGACAACTCAATGTAAAGAGTATCCTACATGGACGCCATCTTGGAGTCAAATTGTCCGTCGCTTACAATAACTCATTGTTAAGATCATTCTACATGTGGGCTCCATCTTAAAGTAACTAGTCTATTTAGAAACACATTACTCAATGTGGACTGCACACAATGGACATAATTATTATTTAATAATGTAACGCAAACTTACAATTTGATGCATTACTTAACATGCATCATTGTATCATTGCACCATTGTACTGTAAATATTCGATTCTCTTTAGTATAATTATATGATTGTAATTCGAACTGCACAAATGACATATTGGACCCCAAAATCAAAGCAAAATTAATACGGATTCCTTTAGTACATTTTTTACCAAACGTGTGTAAACCTCCTCTAGCAATCTCAGTACCTTCCATCCACTTCATGGATATGTTAAGTCATACCCAATCTAGGTTAAGCCTGACAAGATCCAATTCAGCATCTTAAGCGACTTGGGCAGCGACTATCACAACTAATTTTGGCATGGAGAAGTAGAGGAAGTAATCTTTGCAGTGGCTTGAGGGGGAGTCTAGAAGGGGAAGCGGGTTGGACCCTCAGTGACCCGGAAGAGAAAGTAATTTGAGTGAATGGTCTATGTTTCCAAAGGCAGATTGTATTCAGTTCAATTTGAATAATGAACTTGACTAGTTCAATATTTTCCGAGAATAATAAATTCATATACGATGCCTTATGCTGATACAATTATCAATGACTGAACGTAGCATTGAGGCTGGTAAAATAATTGTTTTTGTCAAAAAGCTATAATGTGACCCTCCATGATGTGATAAACAGACAGCAGGTAACGACAAACATGACACAAATTGGCAAAATAACTGATGACAATTCGACGGTCACAGTACTCATCAGAGACGTGCACCTCACAGTTCTCTGCAAATTATGTGAACAAAAATCTGCATTTTGAAAGAAATGGTGACTACACCCGGGCAGAGCTGGACGCCATTTTCATTCCAAATGCAGCACAACACAATGGACAGACTAGTCTGGCACCCTGTATTCGCCAATGCGATTTTTTTTAAACGCAAAATGGCTTCTAATCGAAAATTCTCGCAACTCTCTCAATATACGGTTCTGCACACGGGTGAAGATGCTCCAAAGTTCAGCATTCGTTTAGACATGCAAACGTCCCAAGTAAATCCCGTACCCACTTTACCCCGTTTTGAATACCTCTAAAATTCAATTGCTTTATGTTTAGGCGCGTTTTTAGATTGACTTGAAATCAAAGTTAAGGCCATGAACTGCAATGATTTGGTGCTCACGTACACTCAAACAAAAACCGGGTCAGAATTGACCCGGATTTCGGGTCCTTGGGGGCCTGACCAATTCCGGATCAGGCTGACCCGGAAACTGGTTTTAACACAAATTGGATTGTGACCCGCATTATGCGTAAATTTGACCCATTTCCGGGTCATTTTGACACAGATTTCGAGTCATACTGACCCAGAAATGGGTCAGGCCCCACGGGACTCTGATCCGGGTCAATTCTGACCCGGAAGTTTTTAGAGTGTTTAATTAAGGCCAAGAAATACATCAACTAGTTTTACACTGTGTTACATTGAACACGAAAAGTCACTTTTTCTACCACCACATCTGAGACTCGCCCTAAACAAAGAGCTAATACAGAGTTGTGACACCCAAACCATTTCCCAGTCGGGAAAACCTACGGGTGAAAACGACACCATAAGAACGATTCTGTCGGACTTGATACCATTTAATAATATTATTCTTATGTACACGCAGGTTGAGCTGACTGGTAACAGTATCTACGAGTACATTCACCCAGCGGATCATGATGAGATGACAGCACTGCTGACCGCCCACCAACCTTACCATACACACGTTCTCTCCGGTTAGTGTACAAACATCAAATGTCTACTTCGTTAAACTAACAAGGTCCGAAGTTAGACACAATTCTAGCAACAGTGAAAGGCACTTGCCACTTCGGTCACTTTATGTCTACATTTCCTCTCTTCTCTGTTTTGATGATTAGTCAGAGCTTTGAAGGCTGTGGATTTTCTTTAAATTTAGTACACAGAGCTGACAAAATAATCGCAAACAGTGTTCACGTTTTGTGTGATCAACCATTATACATGATATAATAAACCTGTGAAATGTTTGGCTTAATCCGCTGTGTGAGTCAGGAAAAATAGTGAACAATAAACATGAACAATTTTTAGCATGTAAACACATTGTCCCTGGTTGTAACAGATACAGTTTTCTCAAATATGACTTCATTTTAGAGGGAAATATTTCACAGGAAACAAATTGTTCTAGTATGAACTTCATAATCAGTAAGCTTTCAGACTAAATTTAAACAATAATGTTTCTACCCTTACTTATACCTTTTAGGTGCTGTTAGAATAACCCGTGAAGAAATAACTCTTATTTCAAAATAGGCCGGCACAATTACTGTTGCCATGTATGTTTTCAAACTTTGTCCTTTTTCTGTTTATAGATTACGAGATTGAGCGACAGTTTTTCCTGAGGATGAAATGCGTCCTGGCAAAGAGGAATGCTGGTCTTACATCCGGGGGTTATAAAGTAAGAGCTCCGGGGAAAAAATACTTATAATATTTTACATTATAATATATTAAAGTTCTGAGATAAGATCCAATAAATGTGATGGAACTCACGGATAGAAATACTGCAGTTCCTTTCAGGAACCGTGGTCACTCTGTTATGCACTGATATACACGGTAATCCCTTTTGTTGGATCTGATCTCAGAACTTTAATATATTATTATGAATTTTGAACGATCCTGATGAATCTATTCAAAATATTGTGCATTGTTTAATAACTCAGTTTTCCATTCAATTTCCCCAAGCACATTTTCTGAATTTGTTTTTATAAAGGAAGTACTCGTCTGTAATATATTTGTATAAAACCGTTCACACCACAGGAACATGTTCATCTAAAGACTGTAGTCTTTCACACTGAAACCACAAATTAATATTGTAATTGCGATTGTAAGTGATGTTTGAAGCTTTGCATGGTGTGGATCATAAGAAAGACTATAGTTTGTAAACTTGCGAGTACAACCACCAAGGCAAGTTACTGAGAGTCACCAACCCATAGATGTCTTCAAGAACAGACTAAGCGATGTCACCTTGTCAGCTAATCACCATCCCCCCAAAAATGCTTCAAATAAATAACTGCTTTTACTTGCACATACGTATCTGTTTTCTTATGCCCTGAGTTTGTCTGCGCCTGCTTGTTTGCACCTTAACCAATGTGCGAGTATACTCCGGAGGAGGTTTCTGAACCGTACAGGAAGATGATGATTATGATGGAAACTCTTTTGGGAGAAGTGTTGGTTCTGAGACAACACCGGTTCATCTCAGAACCAAACTTCTCCCAAACGAGTTTTTATGCATGGATACCCGTTAGTTTACTAGGCCTACGGTAGTTTTTCTTATAAGCGATTGTGCTGGTCGTTATTAGTATAATAACAGAATATTATATATAACATTGTTTTATCTTCTTCTTTCCTTGTTAG
Organism: Plazaster borealis; assembly: GCA_021014325.1. Lineage (NCBI taxonomy): Eukaryota > Metazoa > Echinodermata > Asteroidea > Forcipulatida > Labidiasteridae > Plazaster > Plazaster borealis. The sequence continues at coordinate 12,983,884 of CM037476.1, read as the reverse complement.
GTTATCCATTGCTATGGTTATCTGAAGATCAAGCAGTACTCGATGGACGTAGCTCCGTACGATGGATGCTACCAGAACGTGGGTCTCATCGCTGTGGGGCACTCCCTTCCTCCTAGCTCACTGACCGAAGTCAAGATGTACAGCAATATGTTCATGTTCCGGGCAAGTCTGGATATGAAGCTGATTTTCCTGGATGGAAAGTAAGTTGTTTACAATTCTTTATTTATATTATTATCTGACAATGAAACCAAGAGTTCCGCAAAAGTGACTAAGACTGCGTCCTGTGTAGTCCTGAAGATACCTATGTGAGGGAAGATTATGAAGAAATGTCAGTTTTAGGCGTGGGAGGAACACAGGGAAAAAGGCAGTCAGGTAGGGACTGCAAACCTACTCCACTTTGAAGACCAAAACCACAAGGCTCCGGTCCTGGACTCAAACCGGGTTCCACTGAGGTGAAAGACAGGGAAGAAACCACTGAACCAACCTGATTGCCAAATTGATATACTTTTCCAAATTATATGTGGTCCAAGCCGAGGTGGTGTTTGTAGGGAGGGAGGGGGGGGGGGTCACTTTCCAACACTCGATTACGAACTCTCCTCTCTTCTTATAATATTAAACACAAGCTCAAACAAAAGTATACATCAGTGATGTGATTTACACAACAGTCTATTTCCTTACCATTAAGGCTTAGGTTTTTTAAATTCATTTTCTTCTCCCTACCCCTGTCTACCCCACCCCCGTCTGAAACTAATTTTAGATAAGACATTTATGATACTTCGTGTGTGTTTTTGTACTTGGAATGAGAAAGGGACTGTGGTATCTGTCAATACTAAACATCGTTAATTGTTATTTTTTTCTGAACAGAGTGGCACAACTCACCGGCTACGAACCGCAAGATCTAATCGAGAAAACACTGTACCAATTTGTTCATGCAACAGATATACTACACATCCGATATGCCCATCATACACGTAAGTATTCCTACTTTTAGTTTCATTCAAAGGGGAATATATACCTTGAGTAAGTCTAGATAAGTGCAATATTTTGGCAGACTCGTGCACTTTGTGGTAAAAGCATAACACTTTGTATACATGTATGTTATATTAAATGTTTTAGTATAAAATGCACGTATGCCAAGTTCCATGCTTTGACCACAAAGTGACACTTATCTGCTGGACTATAACTTATAAACACATTTCTGTCCACGCAGCTTTTTGTTGCAGTCACTCTGTTGACATTCCTTTGGTCTGACACTTAAGGAAAATCCTTTTCTTCAACACTGTACACAAGATAAATAATAATAACAATACACTGTGTGGACGTGTGTAAGTCCACATAGTGTTTCAAAACCCTGCCTTGTGTGGACCTCTTTTGTTCTCAGGTCCACATTACGTTTGTAATGCTTACCCAGTACAACACCATAAAACATCCAGTGTCATTTGTTTGAAAGTAGATTACCTTTCGCATACATGAACAAATAATAATAGCATTAATTATATCACATTTTTTAGAAAGCCTAGGGTCTATTGTTTTGGTAATTTCTGTCCAGTAAAATGTAGACCAATATTGTAGTAATGTATTCCACATCCTGTCTGTTCGCACAGTTTTGGTAAAAGGGCAGGTGACGACCAAGTACTACCGCTTCCTGGCCAAACATGGCGGCTGGGTGTGGATGCAGAGCTCTGCCACCATTGTCCACAATAGTCGCTCATCGCGCCCTCACTGCATCGTCAGCGTCAACACCGTATTGAGGTAAGTAAAAGCGGCCACTCAACTTAGATGGCTAAGGCTGTGGCTAGGGCCGGATTGATGAAAATGCCCATTCTTCAATGTTCCGCTGCGGTCAACGGCTGTAGCCGTATAGCCGAAGTCGTTTCATTCGGACGCACTTTTAGACATGATTTTGTACATCGGGCGATTTACATTGCAGTGCGCCACCAAGTGTTTGTTCCTGGGGAGGCAAACTAGTTTATAGTGTATCATTGGGAAAGTGTTACAACATGTTTTTGCGGTTGTCATAATAAATAAGTATAAGTCGCTTTATTGCGCCATACAAGCCCTCAAAGTGCCTTAAAATATTTTTTACCCACCCAACAAAGGACGCCATTTATTTGCAAGTTTTATTTCACGTTGGAAATTAAAGCTATAAGCATAATTCTGTTTGAGTTGTGATCTCTAAGGCCGCGCGGGTGGGGATTATGCGGGTCTTAATAATGCCTTTCCATAAAAAAATATAATAAAAAAACCCTCAAATTATATTGCCTGCAGCTTGATAACTAAATGTTGACATTATTATTAATGCTTTCATCCAAAATGTTCTACAAGGTCGTCTGTGAACCTTGATCTTGTGGGTAAATAATGTGGGAAAACGGAGCTTTTTCTGAATTTTTGAGGACGGCCTACAAAGGTAGACGATCATTAATCAGAGGCTCGTTCAACAGGCTTATGGCACTGACACAGGCTGCAGAAAATAATCTGCAATTGGCCAGTATTTCTACTGAGCAGAGTCAAACTGAAAGTTATCTGAATAAATGAGGTGGATTGTGACGTGTATATAATTTTGTTTAACAGATTTATTCATGTCTGTTCTTTGTTTACAGCAACATTGAAGACAAGGAGCTCGTTCTTCAACTGGATCAACTCACGGCCAAGACGGAATCCGCCTACACGAGTCTCCAAGAGAAGACCCGACCCGGTAAAAGCCACCGGTCAAGCAAGTCCAAGAACAAGACCAAATTCACGCCGTACCAGCTCCCCACGCAGCCTGTGATGTACGGGGAAGCAGCGTCTAGCTCAGACTACACCCAAGCCAAGGCGTACGCCCAATATGCCGCTGCATCGACCTGCGATGTGCCCATGCCAGCTGCTCAGTACGCCACGGTCCCCTACCAGGAGGGACTGGAGAGGTACAATGCAATGTACCCTCACGCCAGCTACACAGCTGGCTACCAACACAACATGTATGCGGACAGTGCATACAATTACAGTAACTCGTTCGCGTACCCAACAGCGGAGGCTTACGCGCACTGTATGAACGAGAGGTTACAAGGTTACCGTGGACATTACGGGGATGACCGGTATTACACTGCCTCTACAGACCCCAGAGGGTACTTCCACCACTGGTCATCATCGACAGATCGCCCTGCGGCGCAGTCGCAGGGATATCACTCCGACGTAGCCACCTCCAATACGGCAAGTAAGAAGAGTTCAACGCATGTGCAATCAGATCACGAGAGGCTCCAGGAGACCAATCCAGTGTCTTGTTGCAACGGGACTGGTGTATCTACTGACAGCAACCAATCAGAGCTGCTGTTGCAGCAGTGTGGGCACGCGCCGAGCGTGTCGTCACCGTCTCGGTCAAACGCTGCGGTGACCCATGGGCGCCATCAACATGAACCCATGACAGAACTGACGTCATGCCAGCGGCAATCTCCCTTACTTACTACGCGTAGTCCCTCCAGCACATCCGACATCTCTCCAAGGAGGTACCACAGTCGGCACAATACCAGGGAACAACCAGATGGCGTTGAAACGAACGGTATGCCCGCCTCAACGAAATTTGATAACTTGGTGAGAGCCACGCAGAGACTTGTCAAAGACGAGCAAACCAAAAAGCAACCCCGAACCAAAACGTCCGCTGCCGTACAATCGTCTGAGACCACCTACGTCCATCGGTCAAGCCCCGCCGGTAACACTGACCAATCCTGCCGGCAGAGCAGTCCCTTGCAAGCCGACACCCTGCCGGCGCGGACATCCTCGCGGACTCAGGCGCACAACGTTGAAAACGGGGGCGATATGGAAAGCCGTCGCCCCAGAGACTATCACGCTCATGCAGACTCGAGGCGTTCCTCGTTTATGACCACTTCAGAGCATACCCCAGTGTATCCCATGTCCTTACCACGCACGGAACACACTTCTGTCTTGACTAACCGTAACGGTGTGACTGATTTACAAGACAGGGGAACGGAACTCGGCAGTTCTTTGTACAGCGCCAACAAGGAGCATTCCACGTGCTATTTCAACGATGCCGCCAGTAGGGCCTACCTTGCGTTCGCCGATGGCGGCGCTCTATCTAGTCTACGTAGAAGTGGGAAAGAGCACAGCTTTATGCACGCAAACAGTGCAATATGTGACAGGGCTGCTATGGGTTGGTACAGCAACGGTACACACGGTCATAAGGAGCATATGACAAATGGTTATGCTTATTAAATATAACATAATTATCGACAATCAGTATGCCATAATATCAGATAACAAGATATTGATCACGTGATCATAAGTGAAAGCCGTGGTTTCTTCAGAACATAATATGCTTAGTTGTCAACTCGGAAGAATAACATTAGAACGCACAATTTCAGAGCTATTTATTCCGGAGATCAAGGTAGTTGTAAGCCTATAGAAAGGTCAGCTAGCACGTCATCTGGTACGGATGTCACAAGTAATAGGCCTATGCATTGAATTGGCCCAGTTGAGAATCTTTCATACCCTGTCATTTTATAATAGGCTTACATACCGGTACACTTAACAAACAAACAAACACAAAACAAAACTAACTTTTTTGGCAATGCATTTTTTAAAAAGAGGTTTGATCATTTTGCTAGAATCGATCTCAAGTTTTCCAAAAAAATCAACCCCAAAGATCAGTCTTTTGTATTATGCAGACGTACTTCACAACAGAAGTTTATACTTGTTACAACTGCGCAATCAGAAACATGTATATAGAGGGCGCAGTGATACAGTACAGTCTCGGAGGGAACAGTGTGGGAGTTACAGCAGTGGCCAAGTTCGCGCAAGAACTATCGTTGAATATAGTTCGACTAAGTTAGCCCGAACTTTGTCTAGTAGACGATAGTTGGACTACGCTAGTCGACTATTTTGGAACCATCCTATTGACATCCGTTGACATGACATGACTAGAGTCGTTCGCACTATAACTTCTGTGCGCATGTCCCACGTATGACCCTAAACAACCACTAGTTAACCATTGGTCCTTGCGCGAACTTGACCAAAAAGAAGAAGAAAGGGTTTTAAGTCAGCCAATGCAGTACAAATCCCGTTAAAGGCAAAGCCCATCAGTTATGTTCATGGACAGATATTAATGGCTAGCTAAATTATGATTATGTCAAGTAGTTTGAAAGGCAAAGATTGCTTTTGTGGTGTATCTTAAACGGGTGATTTTAATATCTCGATATTTTGATGCCTTTTATTGTATAAAATTGAATTGTTGTGCTGTCTGTGAGTTTATACAGAAATATGATAACCGTAGAGTAGGTATTATCCCAATTCACAACTGGGTGCAAAAATATAACCGGACTCGGTTAGAAGATGTTGACTTGACCAGTCTAGACTTTCCCCAGTTAGCAACTGTTGTTCAATTTTAGAAATGCGTCGCCAGTGCATAACATTTTCCGAGCAGTCAAAAAGGCACGTGAATTAACGGAGACTGTTGCTCTTCGTTCATTTTCCTTACAAACTGTTTTTATATCATTGTACATTTCGTGGGGTATTAAGAATGAAACATGCTTTTATGAAAATCGAGATCTATGTACAGAAAACGTGTGGAGGTTTCCACTTATTTATTCATTCTAAAGTTGGAGTAAACAAGCCAACATCTTTCCTGATTAATTTTGACATGCCCTAAAAGTGACTACACTGTCAAAACAATTTTTGTATCGGAGTTCGTGTAGACTATTATAGTCCACATGAAGTAGATTATCTAATGCAGTTCATTTTAGCTTGTTTTGCAACTGGAGAAACTTTTGGATGGATGTCATCAAGAAACTGGGTCCTGCCTCCCGTACAAAATAAATTATTGATTATCAACAGAATTTTGTGTTTGAAGAAAGTTTGAGAAAATGGGTTTATTATTGGTGTGTTTTTTGGAATATGAATGTTGATGCCGTGATTGATAAAGTCCATGTCCAATATAGGCCTGCTGCAGCAGCAGCTGCATCGGAAATAATTTGAATGGCCTTAATAAAGTCATGTCACACAGCTAGGCATTGTACAGGCAACTTGGAAGCAACCAAAATACATTGCAAGCCAAAAGGAACACTTCAGTAATAGGACAAGAAATATGTTTATTTTAGTAACTCACTGGCCCCAAGAAAATTACGTTTGCCCCCCTGTTTTTGCAGAACTTAGGAGTAGTAATAACGTGTTTTTTAATCACCTAGTTCCAACACTTATTAGTTGCCCAGAGTGCAATCAAGTTTAGTATGTCCTAACTATAGTTTGGATATAGACCCCTAAACTGGTGACATCACACGTTTTAAAAAAAGGAGTCGGAGAGCCAGGACTCGAGTCACCATGCACTGCGATTAATCCTGAAATGAGTTGTCAATATTACCATAGTGATTTGTATTGTGACATCACATAGCAGTTAAGCCTGATAGTGATACACAGCATAAGATCAATCTTAGCTCTTTGTGATATCGGTTCCTGGACTTCCTGCAGGCACGACTAAAATTACGTACAATTTTTATCAGCTATTTGGATACGAAGAGAGGGGCACATCTCAGTTATTGTTTAGCTAGAATTTGTTTACAATTCTAGACTTTATGTGGTATTATAATACAAAAATTCTAAATTATTAAAAATTTAGATCTTGCCTACCAGGAAATTCCCTGGAATATACAAGGTGACCCTTTTTGTAAACGAGGTGACATAGTCTAGGCCCATACACCAGGTGTAAAAAAATATCGACCCACTTCAATCAAAACTCCTTTTTTTGTATAAGTAACTTCTGCCACCAATTTGTATCTTGTTTGTTTGGGGTTTTTAAATTACAATAATTATTCAAATCGTTTTGTTATTGCAAGCCTTGTCACACAGGGCAGTTTTTACAGGCAACTTGAAGGCAACCAACTGTAGGCCTACTGCATGCAAAAGGAGCACTTGGGTAGTAGGAACAGATATTTGTCTACACTACGGTACCTTACTGTCCCCAGAAAAAAATATGTGGAAATTGACATGTGAATGTTTTTATTTTATTTTTGGAGATTGCCTGGAACTGGCTGCCTGTAAATTTCCTCGTGTGACATGGCCTTAAAATTCAGTACTTTTGATTCTGTTTTTTTTTCGAGTGCATGGGAATCTGTGTTGGAAATTTTTGATTTTTATTTATTTTCTCTCGGTCGTTCTCTTTTATTTATTTTCTCTCTCTGTCTCTTGCCAAGTGACTCCACTTGTATTGTTGTGTTATTGTCGTAACTTATATACATAGATAATAACTGTCTGTTTTATGAATTATTATAAATAATGAAAATTATAGATAGCACAATGGTCAAATAAAAAAAATATTTTGAAAAATACTTGAAAACAAAAAGTCAGATTTTCCTGTCTTGTGTGTTTTGATCTATTTATTAAAATGGTCAAAGTTGATTATGTGGTTGTTGTTATTAAAATTAATGCCAATGATTGCAATCAGAATGTTGAGAAATGTTAACCCTTAATAAAAGCACACGGAATCAACATTAATTTTCAAATTTGATTTTATTAATAAAATAAAATAAAATAGGCCCCTATATTATCAAATCAATTATTCAAATCATGCTCTAAATTGTTTTCATGAGAATATTTCCAGTAAAACACATTTAAAAATGTACACAGGCTGTTATATTATTTTTAGAAAAAATGAGGAAAAAAAAAATTATAGCCACGGTTAGGGTTTCAATTTAATTCACTTATTTTTAAATTTTTTACTTTTACTTAGGGTCTACTCCTAAAAAGTAGAAACTACCATGGACATTGTTCTTAAATCTTATTGAGCCTTTATAAAGTTGTTCTATCCGACTTAATATCAATGAACTTAGTGTCTCCCATTCAAGCCGCAGAAATTTGTATCCATAAAAGTGAACTACCGCCCTCAAGCGTTCGAAAAAAGTGATTATAATGGCGCTGCACATGAACACAGTTTGACAAAATCGACACAAAATGATTGAAGTTTTTCTACGAGTAAGAAAGTGCAGCTCAACATTTTGGTAACAGAGACTTTTATGTGAATGCCATACTTGGTATGTGAGTCCATTTTTAAGTAAACAAATGTTGCATTAATGAAATATAACCTCGGTGGTTTGTGCTTCTTCGCCGAGCACGCACGGCATGGGGATGGCCGGCTGTGCTGTGCTCTATGCATGCTGGATGTAGGAGGTCCTGTTTTCAGGGCGTCCCTGAAATCGATGCAAATCTTTTACCTCTCTGCGCGCGATGTAAACAGTCCCTAGATACAATTTTTGTGGTTTGACTTGCCAAGCAAAGAGTCTCCTCTCCTTTGACCAAAACTTAGAATTATGTGAGGCTCCACTGGCAAGTTGCACTTGTATTGCAAAAATTTGTGGTATTTTAGGCATTTCTACAAGGTACAAAAATATGTCATACTGTCGGGGCCATAAAAAAAATTTGCCCGCTGAAAAAGTTTCATCGAACAATTTTTCAATTCACAATTCACGATGATAAAATCGTGTGACTTAAAATTTTGCTGAGCATTCTGGGGAAAAAAATACAGAGGCTTAAAGAAGCCATGTGCCTTATATCATTTTCTAACAGTCTGGAGAATTTTTTTTAAAACCCTCATATCATTTATTATTAATAACATTAAAATTTAAACATTGGCTTGGTGATTCAAATATCACTGTTTATTGGTATGCTTTATGATAAATGTTAAGAAACATAAAAAGATTCAAAACTTTTTAAAAAATCAGATTTGAAAGCCATGACTTATTGACACTTTTTTATTTTTTTAAATTTTTTTTAGTTTTTGCAAATTACCATCGTAATTTTTAAAATTAAATAAAAAATATTTTGAATAAAATGAAGAAAACTGCTGGCTATAGAGTCATACACAACGTCTCACAGAACACTTGAAGTCACTGCAGATGTTTCTTCTGCGTATGGCTTCACCAGGACACCATACTTTCTTGTTTGCCTCGAAAACAGGTCAAACTCAAAACACGGGGACGCTATTGAAGTCATCGAAGATCGGTGCGTGGTGTGAAAGTTTCAATGTCTATCAAGTTTTAATATATTTTTACATACTTCTTATAAACAAAGGAAGGTAATTAGGGCATCAGTTGATATATGGCATCATTATTTTTTTTTCAATTCAAAGAAAAAGGCATAGTACATCGAAAACCGGACACGGGAGGATATGTGTAGGTAATAAACACACCCCCATGGCATGGGGATGGGCATAGCAAATTATCCAATTTCATTGCTGTTGAAGTTACATACATGGGATGGGGATATGTTTATTGTTGGTTCATAAGGTGTTTGTTAACCCCACACTATAAAAAGGGCGATTCTTTCACTCAGCATAGTGATAAATAAGGTTTGTTTTCTTGGAATTGGATAGGTATTTGCTTTAAAAAAGAAAGAGAACTGTTCCTTCCCCCCCCCACCACCCGGCCAAACAAATTCCAACAAACATGACTCGATGATTAATCAACAAAATTAGAATCCCAATACCAAACATGCCAAATTAGTTAATAAAATTGCGAAACTTTGTTCACATCCGGGAAATGCATTTTGCTCAACAGTCAACATACATGTAGTTGTTGGTGGTGGTTTGGGGAGGGGGGGGGGGGTGGCGTAGTCTTTGTAATTGTAGTGTCGGGCTAGTACAGTACATGAGTCATGTGAGTAGTCTATATACATGATATACAACACCACACAGTCTCATTAATGACCATGGTGTATCATGGTCCAACCAACAAGGGCTCTCACCATGAAGCTACATGTAGCGTATCCGGCCTACATTGTATGTACAAATACAAGCAAATTTGGGTCAATCCGCGATACCAAACAAATTATTTATTTATCTTATTTTTTTTCAGGGGGGGGGGGGTGGGAGGACACGTACTTGAGATCAAATTCACAAAAATCACAAGATAAACATCATTTAGAATACCCCAGATTGCAGAGTAGGGCTTTTATTAGTTTTAAAACCAAAGATAGACACCAAGTAGAAAACATTCCACGTAAAAATATTCAGAGAATCTTGTTTCAGCGTGCTTTAGGCAAAACTTCCAAAATTTGGGTCCAGAATGCCCCGCAGTTTCTAAAATTCCTAGGTAAACCCAGCCAACCATCCCAGCCACCGAAACATGTACCCCTACATGTACGTAAAAAGTGCTCCACCTAGCAAAAAATGAGATTGGCTACAAAATCTCTTGGCTATTTACTAAAATACAACTTGCATTATAATGAACCTGGCCCCAATTTCACAAAGCCCTAAGATTCATTTTGAGATGAGTTGTCAGTATTTTTATACAGTGATTTGTGTTGTGACATCACACTTGATAGGATTTGAGGCATTGCATGGTGGGTATCAATGAATAATTGGCTTGCGGTAACACCACATGTGTTTATCTACTTTGCTGTGTAGATTTTTGTTCTTTGAGAACACTCTTTGCTTAGCAATAAAGATTGATTCACATTTAATATCAATCTTAGCTCTTTGTGAAATAGAGCCCTGGTGGTCTAATTTACATGAAAAGACTTTGGAACCCTAGGTGGCAGCAGATTTACCAGGTAAGTTTCCATTGTTTACGTAGTTCTGAGCTTGCGCACAATTCTGAGAACAACGGATTTACCTGGTAAGTCTGCTGCCACTTGCACACATTAAAGCATGTTGTGCAATAATCAATAATCAATAAATCAAAGAAACGCCCAAATGACCCCAGAGCGAAATGAACACCTATCTCATGTCTCTGGCTAACAATGTTGCAGGTGAAGGAACTGATCTTTATAGGCCTATTTCTTGTCTTCCTTAGAATACACTTGTTGACCTGTCTACTCATGCAGTATGCATCCATTGACAGTCTACTCATCTACTGCAAGAGGATCTGCATGTAATTGTCACGTTGCTGGTTTGCAAAGTCTACAGTTCCCTGAGGCAGAGTCCTAAGTTAGCACCAATGGTACGATAAATTAGATTTTAGATCTTAGATTGATATTGATAAACATATGATAACTGTACAGTAAACCAACCATGAGCCTCTTGTTTCTAAACCATACTTAGTCTTGGTTCCAAGATGCTCACAGTTGTAATCACAAATACATGTAGTCACTGCTAGAGGGTGCTATCTTTCCTGTAACCGTTCGTGACTTCACAACTGGAGCGTCTTGGAACCAAGACTCAACCATACTTACTCTGCTGGTGTGAACACACAATGTGTTTTGCATAAATTGTGTTCAAGGAGTGATGTCAAAGGTCACATAATTCACAGGCAATCTGACTTGTGACGTCAGTTCTAATCCAAGTTAATTAGGCAACACACAATGCTTGGGAACAGCGGCGATCCACAGTATTTGGTTTTGAAAAAAGTTGCGACTAGTGTCGAAGTCGCGACTAATTGAAGGGCGACTAGTCGGGTAATGAATTTCACTAGTAACCCAGGCCTAACAACAGTGTCAAGATAATATACAGTACATAAATGGATACCTGCAGTCTTGCCGAGTAAAATCTCTTGTGGCTATCTAGTTCGTGTCTCAAACCTAAAGTCCTATTTAGCATTGCAGGCCAGGAAATTCATCTTTGAGTGGGCAAGGCCATTTTCAGTTTGCAAAGGGCACTTCTTTTGGAAAATCTTTAAAGGCACTGAACACGTTTGGAAATTGTCAAAGACCAGTGTTCTCACTTGGTGTATGCATAAAATAACAAACCTGTGAACATTTGGGCTCAATTGGTCATCAAAGTTGCAAGAAAATGATGAAAGAAAAAACACCCTTGTTGTACAAATTTGTGTGCTTTCAGATAGGAATAAAAACTTCTTGCAAGAAGTTTTTATTATATTACCGGTAGTGAAAAATTACCTCTTTCTCAAAAACTACGTTACTTCAGAGGGAGTCGTTTCCTACAATGTTTTATACTATCAACAGCTCTCCGTTGCTTGTTACCAAGTAACTTTTTATTCTAATATATATTTGGAGTCATTACCAAACGTGTACGATACCTTTAAGTCTACAGGAGAAACATAGCCTCCTTGGCCTCCTTGTGTACATGCTGTAATTCTAGGCCTGCATTGAACTACACCAAGTAAATAGTCTACACCTGTATACATGTGTGTACATGTACAATGTAGTCAAGTCAACATGTTATTTTATACAGTACATGTAAATTGACTTAATTCTCCTTGACGTGGATAACTCGGCTGTCTTGAGTCAGTGCTGGACCTGTGGGTTAGGCTATTTTTAGAACTTACATGTACATGTAGTCATCTTCATCTAGAAAATGGACAGAAACTGTCTCTGCCTTACAGGTTCTCACTGTCTTGCCTAGGTTGCCAAATTCCATGTGTGTTGTCTGCAAGTGCAAGGCATTCAACTCCCATACAATTCAAGATGCAGATTTAGCTTGACTCACATCTGTTGCAGCATGGCTTGTACATGTACATGAACATGTGTAGTCGACTGTTACTGAGAAAATAAAGAAAGGGAAAATAACAAATGAATCAAATTAGGGAGTAGGGTTGTTGATACATTTATTGCAGTCTACATTGTACTTTCTGGCCAGGTTTTCTCCCAATCTAAAACATGTAAAAGGAGCTAACACGTACACTGTAGGCCTACATGTACGTATATTGCTGTTTGCTTGGTGGGACCTGGGCCTCATAGTTGGTTAGATAGGGGCTATCTGGATTTATTTGCAATTCCTATGCACTTTTATTATGATGAATTAAATACAAATATTGGATGAATAGGCTTATGAGTGCATTGTCACAGAAAGCAATCACTTGTAGGGTAAAATCTGAACTATTCCAAAATTCCATTTCATGAGGCAAAGCTGAGTGAAATGAAAAAGCCACATATCACCAAGTAACTATACATTCTCCAACAATGCATGAATGAAGTGGATATTTGTTTTACACAACTCACACATAGATCCTTGTCATTTGAAAATGTTTAACAATAAAGACAAAATAGACACTTAAACTCATCCACCCGACACTCAGAAAACCCCTTCAAACGCTGTGAGTGTGACACAACCTTGCCTTGTTTGGACGAACGAGCGGGATTAATTTGTGTGTTGGGAACGATGCTGAAAATTAAGCATCGAAAATCAGTATACCTGTCCTATATTTATTTCTATAGAATATGACAGTTATAGCAGTCCAACGTCGCGGCAATAACTTAAAATGCATGTACATGTACATGTACATGGTTTATACAGAAGTAACCCCCCTAAAATCCTCTAAAGATTTCCTGAGATTCCAAGCACACATCGAAGACACAAGGGGGGGGTACAACATACCCCATATCCAGCACCAAATGTCCATGAGTGCATCAAGCAAACCTGACGCGGAGCTTAAAATGGCACAACAATACACAGAATTAGAACAGGTTTTTGGTATGCGGGTCATTCAATAGGTTAATATCACATTCTTGTTGCCATGATTGACCAATCAGAATCGAGGATTCAAGTTTGCTTGAAGACAATGTACAATGTACAATATACACTGTGTTTATGCATACAGTACCTTGTTCTTTGATCAGAGTTTTTTTTTTCACCACATTTTCTTGTACATGGTAGTCAAGGAAATACTGTAACTAGTGGTCCCCCCAGAAAATATTAAAGACAGGGTATACTTTTGGTAATTGTCAAAGACCAGTATCCTCCCAACTATGCATAAAATAACAAACCTGTGAAAATTTGGGCTCAGTTGGTCACCAAAGTTGCAAAACACCCTTGATTTGTGTGCTTTCCGATTCATGCCTGAAGCCTTTCTCAGATTTAAATTTGTTGGTGAAAAATTCCCTTTTTCTCTAAAACTACATTACTTCAAAGGGGCTCGTTTGTAACAATGTTTTACAATATCAGCAGCTCTCCAGTGCTCTTTACCAAGTAAGTTTTTATGGTCATTAACTTGTGGAGTAATTACCAAAAGAACACCCTGCCTTGAGACTTGGGACTTAAGACTTGAGCTACTTTTAAATGTGGGTTTGTAGTCGTTTTATGTGCATTTGTTTGCTTTTGTTTTTGACTCAGATTCTAACACAGCCCATCAACATGTATCTGACGATCTCTGAGAGTGAACTACAGCCAACAACTTTGATCAGTGTCTCTCCCCCCAGGATGCTCTTCGATGTCACTTGAAGAAGAGGAAGGACAAAGAAAGAAAAACATCATTTCTACAAGTACAAGACGTGAGGAATATTCAAAGAATCTGCACCTTGTGAGATGCAACGCTGGAAGGAAGAGTGATGAGCACCTTGTGAGATGCAACGCTGGAAGGAAGAGTGATAAGCACCTTGTGAGATGCAACGCTAGAAGGAAGACTGTGTCAAGACTTCGGACATGAATCAGTCTATATTGGGATATTCCAAGCCTCCATGACCAACAGTCTCTGAGTAGACTCTGTTTTAACTTGTTGTCTTTCAGGGACAAGAACCATAATTGTTCGTCAAACTCTTTACACATTCAGTTGAACACTGACGAGATGATGAGAGACGATGTCAAGACTGTCTAGTATACCAATGTATTATGGTTTTAAGACATGATGTGGTAACACCCATGCTGCGCATGTAGAGTATTCAATCGACACTCAAATCAGCAGTTGCCTTTTCAGGTCCTCTCTCTACATGCACTCTAGCCCAGCTTAGCCACTAGATACAAACCGACATTTAAAATAATACTTTTAGAAGCAAATACACACAATAGCTAGATGGTCACCCCAGAGGTCATTATGGGGTCATGTTAACTAGTTCTTTTTAAGGACTAATTCACAGTGGGAGAACTGTACCTGATTATGACTAAAACATCTGGAAAGCATTATTCAGACTTTTTACCAAAACAGTTTTATAGGAAGTTTTTTTACAATTCAACTAATTCCTAGCCTGTATTTTACAGACCTTTCTCAAAGCAAGTATTTAACATTTGATAAGCAGTCCTGTTGGTAAGTCATTGTGTCACCTGCAAGCATTTGGCCTCTTAAAATTCTAACCACTGGTATAGATTGGTTTGTAATTCAAACTGAACCTCCTTGTTTCATTGTTCAATAGAAATTCTGCCAGCAGAAAATGAAATTTAGTTCAATGGTGGCAAAAAGCAAGTTAACAATTTTGTATTCTTAATTTTGCATGCCACATCAAACTTACCAACAGGATATCAAACTAAAACAAACTGACCCATGTAGCCCCCCACCGACTTGGGATCTTATTTTCAGACCTTTTTGTCAGCAACTTGACTCTCACCCTAATTTCAACCTTGGCTCCTAATGCAAGAGCCACTGACCATGAACACACCAAAAAGAATTCCTGAGATTCCAAGCAAAATGATGGCTACTTGTTGTGATTTTGAATCGGAAATCAGTCTGATTTGTTTGCAAGATTCGCGTGGGACTTTTGAACTATTATGAGAGCAGTCATTGGCACATGGTGTGGGGCTCAGTGGATACCTTTACTAGAAATAACACAATATTATTATTGATTATTTAAACATTCTTTTAAAAGGTGCATCACCCAAGTCTTTGCTTTACAAAAATATCAAAATTTAGAGGCAATTTATGAATTTCAAAATAGAGTTCAATTTGTGTTTTTTGTTATCTTTTACTTTAATGGCTATGAACCAAAGAAGTGAACTGCGATTTCAACACACAATATCAGTTGCTACTTGAGTGGCCTTTTTAATAGTGCATACAAATAATGGTGGAGTGCAAATACTCAATCTTGTGTGTAGCAGGCCTGAAATTTCATCTTTGAGAGGGCAAGACCATTTTCATTGGCAAAGGGGACTTCTGTTGGAAAATCTTAAAGTCTATGGCAAACTTTTCAAGGGGCATTAAGGCCAAGATCAGCGCAACGAGTCTTATGCAATATGCCGTAACAAATTATGCAGGACGTAAAATCTTTCTGTGTGAAAAGTAGGCATAGTGTACTTAACCTTTCATGTTCAGATGAGGTAATGTCAGGTCCTCATATCCACATTAGCTATCACTAATTTGTTTCTTCCACTTTTCCGATAAAAATTATAAACTTAATTCATCCTAGAGAAATATTGATTCAAATTTTTAAACATTTTCAAATCTGGGTGATGCATCTTTACATGTAGCTGTAATTTGTTCATTTGTACCCAGCCTCTCACAAAAAAAGTTTTATTTAATGAGATTTACATCAACTCATTTACATGGAAGTAATTACTAACATGTCAACAGTGTAAGACACTTTGATACAGTGTATAAAAGTGCCAAACAAATACCTATTATTATTAAGATAAACTGAACAAAATTTCAAAAACAAATTTGGTCTTCAAAGTTTTAGACCACACTTGACTATATTATTGGCATGCAACGTTTCAGCTAATCAGCCGATTTCCTCTTTTCCTTTTTCTATTTTAGTGCCATAAAAAACTGGAAACAAACTTGGTACAAAATTTTGCATGCTTGGCAAATTTGTCAATTGTTTTGCACACCTATTTTATACCTTATTAATTCAATTGCATAACAGTGGTACCAGCTGTTAAAATATAGGATTTGACTTGCCTCTAGCTACTGGGCAAGCTTGGTGGTCTAGTGGCAAGGCATCTGCTCTAGCAATGAAAGGATGTGTGTTCACATCCCATCCGAGTAATATGCCTGTGATTTTTTTTTCACAGGACTCGGTGAAAGTACCGAGTGTACAATCCTTAATACACATCGGTGTAGGGTAAAACACAAACCTTGAGTACTTATCGAGTTAGGCCAAACCTGGTAGCATCTTTTGAAAACCAGTTTTTGTGAGAGGCTGGTTATAAGGAGTACTATGTACATTACTAGTAAATTATTTCTATTTCATGTAGGTTAGGAGAGGGTGAGTTAAATGAACGCTGTTGGTAAATATACACATCTGTATGTAGCTGGGTACAAGATTGGTCATTGTTAGAACAAAGAAGGATAAAAAAGAAGCTCATAAGCTTCACTAAATTAATGCATTGAAATATCCAAATGTTTCTCTTCAACCCAAAATTTACACAGAAGGTTTCTTTTGCAAAGGGAACTCCCTGTGTAGGATACTCTATAAATGAACATCAAATTTCATGCAACTGACTCTGTTATATGACATGTATGACAGTTCAGTTCAACTTAGGAATGCCTTTTTGTACAGTTTACTAAACCTGCATTATTTTGTAGACTCAAAGATCTTTAAAATTTCTCTTAAGAACCATCTTTCACAACTATGGTTTGCTGGCCAAATCCCAGTTAAAATACCTGAGGACCAGTTAACAAATTAACATCAAATTTCACGGAACTGACTCTGTTATATGCAATGACAGTTCAGTTAAATTCAACAAGTTTACCAATCTTGTACCAATCTTGAACCCAGAACTTGTTAAATTTTCCTGATAATTTTTCTTTTCACATTTTTGGATCTTCCTTTTACACATTGACCGTGCTGGTGATTCATTTATTTTTTGTCACTGTTTACAGTTAAATTCCATTTTATATCTGTTATTAATGAGACATTTAATTGTATTTTACCAACAGCGTAAGAATGTATCCCCTCCCCTCTTGGCACCCCGGTGCATGCAAGCCATCCTGGTGCGCACACGAGTGTTCCCCGCCCGCAGGTGTCGGCAGGCTGGTCGGTGAGTTGCCCTCTATCTGCATTTAACTGGCGTTTGGCTGTTTGTGATGTGTCAATCTTCCCGATCCTGTAGTCTGGATGAATCAAGGACCCGGAGTTGGCTGCAACATGGTAAGGGTCTTTTGAACTATAATAACCAGTTTTCTTTCCACAGAGGAGGATGTATCTATCCACCACTCCAGGGATTGCTCATGGAGAGAAAACCTTCAACCCTGCTGTGAAATTTCTCCCTGGAGATTACAGGAGTTCATGTTGCATCATGGTCTTTCAATCCATGAGAATGAATTTTTCACAAATATGGAACATTTTGTGAAGTATTTCTCAGGAGTTTGTAAATGCAATAATAGATAACAGTCACATCAGTGTGCCGTTCATGTGGTTAACTGTCTCATTAACTAATGTTAAACTCTGCTAAATGTTGTGCATCAAGTCCCAAATCAAGTGGACTTAGTTTTAAAACCAAAATTTGCAATTCATCATGGTTTAAAAATCAACAAGAGTAGGAACAAATAGTTGTTTGCAACAATAACATTTAGATTACGCCATTTAGGTAAAATGAAATGTCAAAAATAATTGAGGAAACCTTCATTAGCACAAACAGTGATAAAATACAATCAAGTAAGGTTTTAGTCATGTAATATCATCAGTCATTTGTAAAATAGTAACAAATTCCTTAAGTATCCGACAAAAATGAAATCCCATAGATTCTTTACAAAAAAATCACAATCTCATTTAAAATCTAAACAAAAATAGTTCAAAAAATAAATAAAAATAAAAAAGAAATCAGTTTGAAGTAGTGCATGTGAAGAAAATAAACTGATTTTAATTGTTTGCAATCAAACTGTAGCTGAAAATACCTTTTTAAGCTCAAAGTATGAATCTGACAAAAGTAAACTTTGATAAAACAAAAATAGTAAATCATGTAGTTGAAGTGGCTGCCATTTTGACACATTTCACTGATAGTTTTTTCAAACTGAAAACACAGGCAAATAATTCAACGCCTTCTCACGTCTTTATGAAGTATTTATAAACATCCAATATGTCTCGGTTTAAAATACTAAAATGATGTGAGGCAATTCTAGATTTCAGCGAAGTTCATCAAAATGATGTTAAAATGACAATGAAATTGGAAAGTTAATGTGAATCTACTCATTTTAGGACATAGTGGCCATTTTTTCTATATCCATAAAATATAAAAGGTTCACAAATGATTCAACCAAAAGCAGTTGAATCTTGAACTGACTTTCTTGTGCCAAAACTTTTCAGGCAATTGAAGCTTTGAGACGATTAAACAAATCGGCAAAATAATTATACGACTCAACTAAAAAGGAAGTAAACCAATAAGGCTTGTCTGATACCCAGACAACATGTGAATTCACCATTGAAGAAAAGTAGAATTTCAAAGGCACCAGTCTATTTTTGACCGAGCCTCATTTGGGTTCTCATTAAATTGTGTATGAGAAAAACCAAGATGACAGATCTGTTTAAAGGATCCGTATCTACTTAGCAGTGAAATGTAATGATTTACTTGTAGCTCCCTAAATCAGTATTCAGTCTTATGTGTTGCAGTCAGTGAAGGGTATTTAGTTGAATACCAGAACCCTCTGAAACTGAGGACATTTTGTCTAAGATGCTGGTTTGCATTTGGATGGCACCAGCTAGACTGCAACACGGGGTCCCGCACTAGGGAACAAATAGTAGCCAAACTCTTTAAGTCTCTGTACTGAGATGGCCTGGGGTGCAAAGGTAGAGCACCATACTATAACTAGGGCTGCACATGGGACGATGTGGTGGGTCCCTCAGTATTGACGGTAACTGTGGTGTTAGACGCGGGGGTCCCAGTCCTGTCAGATAGGTCCATGGTAACTTTAATTGAAGTTGGAATTCATGTACTGTAACTATACATCCTCAATAATGTGTATCTAGGAGTAGTATGCATAACAGGTAGTCTTCAATCAAAGGCAATACCAAGCATAGGGTTTTCAAACAATGATAAACTATATATCAACCAAGGAGTTGTTACAGTAGAACTGCAACAACCTGTGAACTGAGTTCACCTTACATCAAGGCATTGACAAAACTAAGACAACCATTCAATACTGTGATAAATATTGATGGAGCAGACATCTCATTCTTTGAGAAAAAGACTCAACAAAGAGTAAAGAACAGAAAATGACAGAATGGATTCTGCGCACTAGTTGCCATGTCACTGTGGTCATATACATGTACATGTAGACCCATTCATCGTTGATGATACATGTAATGTACCAGTGGAGATGAAATACATGTAGAAGAAAGTGTGGTATGAGTACATGGAGTAAGAATAAAGTCTGCATATCAGACTCGGTCCAAACCTGGACCCATGAGGCACAGCTCTCAAAGATTACCACAAACAGGATGGTTGGAAAGAGACTAGCCAATCGGTACAGTGCAATTAGGAAACAATTTACATGTATGACTGTAGAGTATTTGCTGTAATTCTGGTACCCCAAAGTAGTCAAACAACTTTTTGGCTGCAATTCTAGATGCATTTCAATGTGTCTCTTTAACAAAAACTTACCTGTACATGTACTTTTTAGTTTCTTGTACCGATCTTCAAGTTACAAATTTTGCTCCAGTGCTAATATGTCAATGCCTTGAATTTTTATCAAACTTAGGTGTCAGAAACTTGCCAAGATTTTGTTCAGACCTGGGGTATGGTACTACATGCAGTTACAAATTAGTTTTACATAATCAGCAATATGAATGGGGTGCTTAAACCTGACAATTCTGGTGAAAGAAACTGGGGTTATTGCATTCATTTGGTCTTATGGAGAATTATTTCAGAGGAAAGTGGAAATATAAAATTAGTCAGCCTAAAGGTCTCCACAAAAAACCCTTGAAATTAATTACCAACTAATTGGTAATTAAGCTCAACAAAATCGTACCAATGTCAGTACCCCAGGCCTGATATTAAATTTTCAAAACATCAAAACAAACTCGGCATTTGAGTCCTGAAAGTTCTTTACCTGTGCTCAAATATAGAAAAGAAAAAGCTCAGCTTCCTTGCTGAGTTGAAGGGATTTTGTTTCAAGTGGTTGATGACAAAATCAATGTGTAAAGACAGGAGTTTAGGAAGCTGGCAAAATAAAATAATCACAAATGAAGTATTGCAATAGTTACAATCAATTACTTCAGTTATGATGAAATGCTGCAGGTGTCTTATCCCTGGTCATTGCAGCAGAAACTGAAACTGTCTCAGTTGCCTTACAAGGTGCTAATCTCCGATACATCCCTGGTCATTGCAGCAATACTATTCTCTGAAAATGTCTCAGTTGCTGTAGTTATCCAGGGCTCATCATCAGTGGCTAATCTCTGATACATAGCTTCAAATTTCACCCTGGGTGGAACGAGAAAATGAGAGATTTATGCAACACATTCATAGCAAAGGTTTGAACCACTGGTTTTGGACCATCACTTTATCCCTGCTCATTGCAGAAGAATTTCAACTCTGAAACTTTCTCAGCAGAGAAGAGTAGACTGCTTGTGTTGCCTTGACACACATGACGAGGGGCTGAACAAGTAACTATCTTGCCCCATTTACATGTAGCCTTTATGTTATGTTCAACACTGCATAGAAGAACATACTGTACATACATGATACTGAAGTTGTCTTTATGTACAGTCCATAGAGAACCACAGCATAAGATATGAACCTGAACTGAGCGTCAGCGCAATGTCACACTTATTAATGCATATAATGGCACTTGACTTGAGGTGAAGAACTTTCAGGACGTTGTGAAAACCCTGCTTGGTATTGACCAAACCTCGTTCCAGCTATTGCCCCACGATGGGAAAAGTGACTTCAAACAGCAACAATTGGTGATTGTGCTGGTTCCCAATATACCACATACAGCAGTACATGCTGTATAATAGTGAAGTCAAAGCATCAGACTGTAATGAACAAAGACATTACAAATGTCAATCTGGTTTCAGTTAGGACTCCTCTTCTGTAATGTACAAAGTGCAGCTTGGAAAGACTTCAACAACATGATACAGTACATGCTGTGCAATGTTTAAGTCAAGGTGTGTAGCATATCAAGGTAAAAATCCACCTTGAATAGACTAACTGTACAACACAGGCTGATGTAGAAGTCAAGGTACCAGATTGTAATGTATTGTACCCAATGTGGACTCCTTGCCTGTAGTAAACAAGGTTGGATACACTTCAGCTGCAGACTACAGTCTGACGGTACACACTGTCCAACATTGAAGTCAGGGTGTTGCACACCAAGGTAAAAATCCACATTGGATAGACTTCAACTACAAATTACACTACAGCACATGCTGTTCAGTAGTGTAATCAAAGAGTCAGACTGTAATGTACATCATTGCAGAAGTCAACCAGGTTCAAACATGGACTCTTTTCTGAAATATATATACCAAGAGGTAACTTGACTTCACTTTAATATCCAAGATCCTTGAATATGCTACCTTGAAATGTGAGGTAGATGGATTGATTTGGGAACGAGGTTTGTATTGGCCTATCGTCTATTTGGTTTTGCCATGTTCCTAATCAAGAAAAATGAGCATAAAGTAGGTACATGGATGCAACTAAAGTGTAAGCATCAGTCATGTACATGTACAAGTATGACTCCACATCTGTACAAAGTCATGTTCCTAAGACAATGGGTTCACACAGACCTGTTAGGCATATGTGGGGAGAAGTGTGTGCATCAGTAATTTGGAAAGTGTTCACTGTCTACACATAATGCAGTGTTCCCTTGCACACTAAAGACAAATTGATTTGAACCTCATGTGGTAAGTAGGCTCACAACTCTCAGCCAATGATGGGTCTTCCTTTTGACCTGGGTGAGGGCGCTGTTTGAGCTTGTGACATCATGTCCAAGGGGTGTATTGCAAATTTAAGACAAATTGATTTGTAAGTAGGCTCACAACTATCACACAACTCTCAGCCAATGATAGGTTTTCCTTTGACCTCATTGAGGGCGCTGTTTGATATTGTAACATCATATGCAAGGAGTGTATTGGAAATCCCTTACATTACTAAAATCATTCTGTGGATCAAGCTTTATGAATTGATCTGAACCGCATGTAGGATGAGCTTACTACATGTACCAGCATTTGTGTATCTAACACATTGTTTGTTAAACATACACAAATACTTATGGGAACCCACTTTCCATTGTCTTAGATCAGGTTGGTCATGTGATGTGACCTAGGAACAGTAATTGGCCATCATTATAAATGGCGATAGGTCAATATCCTTTGATTGAAGACTATCACTAAGCTCCATGTATTAGAAGGCTGTATACACCATTGGTATTAAATTGAGGGATGGAAAGTAATTGATCCAGATCCAGAGTAGAGTAGTTTAATTACTCCTTGATTAAGTCCCATAAGAATGAAATTTGTTAATATTGGAAAAGAGTTTTGATTTGAATCTCAAGGAACACAAATTCAAGCATGGCAGACTTCATGTCGGAATTTTGCTTCTGTTCTGGGGGGGGGGGGACCAACACTTTCTATCAAACAATCTTTGAACAATCTCTCTCTTGTTTTTTCAACAATCTTTGAAATATTCCTGCATAGTCTTTGAATGATATTATAAATTGTAAAGGAATACGTTAATTATGGCTAGACAGAAGTTTGAAATGGGTGTCAAAACTTGCTGTGAATTGAAAAGCACGGTGCGTAAACTACTCGTCTGCAAAACGTTTAGTTGCAAATTGCGAATGAAAGATGAAGTAGTGAGTTCAAATTCAAAACAAGTGTGTTCAAAAAGACACCCAGACACCCATTTGAGTGTTACTGAAAAATGTCCCGAAGCTTCAAGGCATTTCTTTTCTTTGATGTTTTGAAGAACATTGCTCATTGACCCCTTGCCTATAGACCGCCGTCCCTGAGGTCAGGCAATGGAAACATGCACATGTGTAAACACCATGCACAACTCTCAACCAGTGATAGGTCTTCCTTTGACCTCCGTGAGGGCGCTGTTTGAGCTTGTGACGTCATGTGCAAGGGGTCACTAATACAAAATCATTCTGTGGATCAAACTTTATGCCCAAACCCTGAATACTTTCCAATGGTGTATACAGCCTTTACATTTGTTTATTGAGTACATTATTTGTCTTGTTTGGTAACAATAGTGGTCACTTTCAGTCATGGGAAGGTCAAGGGTTGAACAATAACGATAGATTCAGTCTAAAAAAGACCCTTGTAATTCTGCCTGTTGGTCATGTTCCCTGTATCCAATAACAGTAATGGATGCTAATATTCATTGTACAAAAAGGAACCAGACTATTGCTCTTCCAGCCTTGGTTTGGTTACATTGATTTGAATGGGAGAAATATCGGGGATTCAAACTTCCTTTAACCTAGTGTGCATAATGGTAGTATCAAGGAAAGAAAAACTTGTTCTTGTTGGTCAGGTGTTTATAATTAGTTCCAGTCGCAAGTGTTAACAGCATGCCATAGCTGTCCAGGATTCATCTTGGATAATTCAGAATTTAGAGAATTTCTAGAGACAATAACTGAACATTGTATGAGAACTTACTACATTGTCTTTAAGTCAAATGCTCAGTAATCTGTACAGGGAAATTGAAAGGTGCTGAAATTGAAAGACTCTGCGTCGTAGAGGTTTTGATAATAGGCACATTGTTCTCATATATGTTGTAGGAGGTGGATATTACGTAGATGTAGGTGGACCCTCTTTTGTGCACAGGTTAAATTTTACCTGGACTAGGTGTTACCTACCGTACGTATACATAAATCCTTCAGTAGCAATTAGAAAATAATTACACTGTCTCACTGGTCAAAAGTCAAAGACACAATTGTCAAGTAAAGGTCAAGTTGTATGTAATTATAAAACTATAGCAGGCTCTGGGAACAAACACTTTAGGAATCAAAGAAATGAATGTTTAAAGATATGGTACAGCATTGGCTTTACGACAATCTTAGCCCTGCATGTAAAAAGTACATGTACATGTACATTACATTTAGGTTATGAGCCTCAAGCTTTTCAACCCAATTTCAGCTTATTTTCAGGGATGATGAGCAAATGACAAAAGGTCCCTGTAAAATATGGAAACAGTAACTTTTACCTGTTAAGAAAGTTTGAATATTGCACAGACTCATTTGCTGCAAATGACGGGGTGGGTTTAGGTTTACCCAGGGGTATGCTTTCTTAATGCAGGTTTATGCACAAACAACTTGCGTACATGTACATTGTTTGTAAACAACAATATACACCATGAGCTAAAATTATCATTTGTGATTGAGGAGTGAATGCCCTGATTCATCAATAAGTTAGACAAACTGAATCGCCAATGCTGTACCTTACCTTAAAGTCACAATGGAATATTCTTTACCCCTAACTCTCTTGAGTGATTTACTAGGATCCTTCCTCACTCTAACAAACTCCAACTCTGCCTCGTAACTCAATAGACAAACTGTGATTATGGCGGTATGCCTGATCCCATGTTAAGAGTTTACTAGTGCAGTCCTCAGTCCAGCACCATACAGTAACTCAACATCCAAACTGTTGCACTCTGATTATGGTGGTTTGCCTGATTCCATGTTAAGAGTTTACTAGTGCAGTCCTCAGTCGAACACCATACAGTAACTCAACATCCAAACTGTTGCACTCTGATTACAATGGATTATGGTGGTTTTCCTGATTCCATGTAAAGCACAATCAGTATACCAGTGCAGTCCTTCATGTCCAATCAGCAGTAATAACAATTACATGTACATGTAATAACGTACAGTCATCAGTGACAGTAGTGATGAATTTGACTGTATACTCACATTCACAAGTTGTGTAGATTGTTCCCAGGGCCTGCTTATAGGTTTGCATGTGAGCTTAGTGTATAGCGGTTATGCATACAGCATACTCCGATACACATGAGGATGTATAGTAAAGTGTACAATGCATGAATTCATAAAACGTCAATTAAACTTACTATGGACAGAATAGAGGCAGGACTGGCAAACCCTGCTGTCGATAAAAGGCACCACAGTTTCCCTTGATACTGAGGGGCAGATTGAAAAGGGGCGGATCCAGGCCCAAAATAGGGGGTGTAAATCGGCTGGACGTCCTGTAGAACGGAAAAGGAAAAGGGGGAGGGGCAATGTGAGTAGAAACAAGAAAATAGAAATTGGACTAGAAGTCATAGATACAATCCACGTAAATGTTGAAGAAGTCCAGATGGATTGTTTCATAGATTGTAGATGTTGAAATGTCATCAAATTTGAGGCAAATTGATTTGACATACATAAACTACCCTTCGTGCTAGTTGTACACAAAACAGTGTGTTGTGTACAACAGCCCATGTACATAAGGAGCAAATGCACACTTGGGCCCAATATCATACAGAGCTGCTTAAGCACATAAAGGAGCTAAGCATAACAAAATTATGCTTACCAGAATAAGGTAACCAATGTACCATTTCACATGTACCTTCTGTGACTGTATTCTGCTCATTTTTGGTTAGCAGAAAATGTGTAGGCAATATTCTTTGAGTAAGTAGCTCTATGAAATTGGGCCCAGATGGTGTTTGGTATTCCTTGAGACCAGTAAGGAAATCGGTTGCTAGCAAGTGATCTATTCCAAAATCTAAAAAGTGTTAGAATGTTTTTTCTTGGAAACTAAAATGCTAAGCATGTTTGAAGTGAACTATCTCTCCTCCAAGCAGAATTGAACAAGCGCAAACGGTTACAAATTGTTGTTATTGGTAACTAGAGAACTGACAAACTGCTCACCACAGAGCACCATAGCAATTACAATCACCTATTGCACATACATTTCATGATAGGAAAACTTAGAACTAAGGTTGAAAGTTTGCCCCTCCCCTACGTTGTGGAAAACCTTAGTGACAATCCACTAGGGTGGGTGAAATTGACAGGACTATCCGGCACACACACTGCCCCAGAGAAGAAGTAGGGGGAGATTCAACTGAAGCGTTGAATCTCCACTGGATCCGCAATAAAAATTGCCACCACATCGTCAACAAATGGAGCCACAAACTGAGTATGGTGCTCAGTAGTGGTGCACCAGGACCACATTACAGAAGCTACTCAAAAACAATGCTAACCGACACAGTAGAATAAAAGAAACACCTAACAATGGAATCAGTAACAGCTGATGGCAACTTTAAAAATGGTCAATTGAAGGAACTGGAATCTCTGGTGTCATGAACTCTCCTAAACATACCTTCATTTTGAACCTGTAACTTACACAAATTTATCTTTGTTGGACTAGAAATGATGTGCATTGCATTCCCATTTGCATTTCAGTTGAAGAAATCTTTAGTATTTTTGAGCAAACGTTAAGACACCATGAGTACATTTAAGGAATACATGTATTTGTACATGTGCGTTCCGACAATTCTTGACACTAAATTTTGCGACTCTCAAAATTATAAATGTTGCCTTGTGAAACACCAGGAATACATGTCATACAACGTAATGTTCATGTACATGTACATGGACATGTAAGCAATAGACTTACAGCAAAATACATTGGGTGTGAAATTTAAATTAGTGTCTTGCATTGTTTTTGAGTAGCAAGAAGAGTTTGGCATACTATACATTGTACTGAACAGTATTGATAGGGAGTTACAAGTTAAACTGCTAACTTTGAGCACCTCATGGTGAATTCAGCCCACCTCAAAAGTAAACAACAAAAATCTCAATTGGCACAGAAAGCACAAGTGTAATAGAATGTGATTACATTAATCAAAAGGAATCTAATACTTGCCTCAAATCACAACACAACATATAGACATTTAAATCCGAATGGTGAAATGATCCTTGAAGCATAAACGGCAGCCTCTTCAGCTAACGATACAACTCTAATGAGTTTGGAAATAGTTACAAACAAAAATGAAAGATATTACTCTTGTTGATCACAGAATTGCTTTAAAAAATTACTGAATTATGTAATTCCTGCATTGACTGATGGTTTCCAAATAACGTTTTACTTTGAGCTTAAAACAGTTACAAACATTGTACATCCATAGTTCTAGAAACCTCTTAGCCTTTTGAAATCTTTCCTGTAAACCATTTAGATCGTGAACGTTTAAACACAGAAGTTCAAAGTAACTTATAACAAATTGTTGCAAACATTCTGATATGGTACTTAGTATCAACTGTTTGTGCTTACGAACACATTCCTCCAAAATCTTTCCTGTAAACTATTTAGATCTTGACTACTAAAGACAGAAGTTTCGAATTAACTTACAACAAATTGTTGCAAACATTCTGAAATGATTCTTAGTATGAACTGTTTGTGCTTATGAACACCTACCCCAACATGTAGCGATGATAACAAGCATTTTAATCATTCGGCAAATTGAATTAGGCTCCAAATATTATTCACTAAGTTTCAACAAAGTTGATCATTGTTGATAATCAAAGAGAAGGTTATTGAATCCTTTACTGTTCCAAGTACTCTTAAATTATTTTTAACCTGCAACGTAAAGAAACCATGATGAAAAACTCGGTAAATTTTAAAGTACATAGATGTACATTATATTTATGCACAACTTAAAGCAGAGATTTAATAAGTTATTACATGAGACATTGCCAAAGTATGTTCAGAGCAGCTGAAAGAATGTGACTTAAAATCTAAAGATTGCGTTAAACTGTTGAAGAAAGCTCACAAAAATGTTCCCTATTTGTTACAAAAATTTATTTGATTTGATTTAAAGCTAGGATGCAATTATGTAACTACTTTAATAGCCAGGTTGAGAGATTTCAGAGTTGGTGCTGAGGGTGCTCTCGTCATGAATAATCCCGGGAATGGTGGATAGACTACATCCGACTCTATGGTTAAGTCAACTGATTATTAGAGTTCATCAGATCCTTCCCTGTTATGGTCAACATAGGGCGCCTTGGCCACACAGACTTAGACTGGGGACTCTGAACACATTGCTGTAAGCCACTCAATGGTTGGTGTTGATAGAGGGTGCTCACCGACTTGGTCTGTTGACGCCTGTGGGCGGGGAACACTTGTGTGCGTACCAGGAGGGGCTTGCATCTGCCGGGGTGCTACTCTTTTTTTATATTTTTTTTCAAGTTCAAGGTCAAATTTAATTATGAATAGATATCAATTCCTACCAATTCCTACCAATAGATATGAATAAATACCAATAGATATGAACACTTGCGTATACTTAGTCTTTATTTCAGACTCTGTTGCCCTCTGTGTACTGCCCTCTATCTATGTCCTTACCCTCCCCATATATAAAGTCCCTATGCCCCCCATAATGCATCTGCTTTCTATTTCAATACAAGTTGCAGCACTATTTTATATGTGGACTTAAAGGGAAGGTACGTTTGTTTTCAAGGAGCTTTAAGTTGTTTAATAAATTTCAAAGAAATTGTAACAGTTTCTTTGTGACCTTTTACACATCTCTTTTAGAGATATAAAACGTAAGTTTTTCTTACGTTAAAATGCTCGAACTGTGTGAATTTTTGAAGAAATTGTGTGACACTTTTAGAGTTGAAAAACGCAAGTTTTTCTTGTGTTAAAAATGCTCAATCAGCATAACAAGTTTGGTTGAAATTGTTAGACATCTTTTTCAGTGATAAAGTACACACATTTTGGTGGGGTGTTTTTTCCCAACAAGTTTTTAGCAGTTTTAAACAACCATAAGTCTCCTTGAAAGTTCACCATTTTGCAAGAAAAATCACATGTTGGTTTTCATGTGTTACAAAAAGGTGTTGTCCAACAACTCTTTGTAGTTTTAGCAAAGTTTTTCAACAACTTTTTTGTAGTTTTGTACAAAGTCTCTTTAAATTGAAAGAATTTTAACCGTATACTTTTGTTGGAATTTGCAATAAAAAAACACAAGTTTTCATGTGTTACAAAAAGAAGTAATTTGTGTGGAAGTTTTTTCCTTCAAACTGAGATGATGTAACCTTTTTGGTAGATGTTGGATTTTGGAAATCTAGTTTCTAGTGTACCTTCCCTTTCACTTACCATCCACAAAATACCAGAAGTGTTTCAGACCTTTATCACGCCATCTTTTAAATCTATCTTGGGCAAAGCAACTGATTTTTAGAAGTAATTTAATGATCGTTTGATGCTGAACTTGTTCTGTTCCTTGCATACTCGGATCAGTTGAAATGATTTTGCATTGTTTCAGCGTCTGTCTGTGTAAACACACGGCAGGTTTGCACTGTTCCGTAGTGTTTTCTTATTGAAACAAGTTAGTGTCTTATAGACGCATCATTGCTCCTAAAAAACAAAACAACTTGTATTTGTTTTTTCTATTTGATCTGACGTTGTACCTTCAGACATTGCTCAGTAGATCTGATGCCATTTTATCATCACACAGTTTATACTGCTTAATGATGCCTTGTAAACTGAAAAAAACTAACTGCCTTTAAGAACGATGTTGCTTTGCCCTTAAAAAACAAAGGAATGAACTTTACGATCTGATGATCGGATGAACTTTCTGTTGCTTGCTCAGTTGATCTGATTTGGCATTGTTTCGTTTCCATGTAGACACAGATTGAAATTCTCAATGATGCCTTGTACCTGAATCATTAGATTCGCCTTTATTAGAAAGGCAGTATTTGTAAATGCAATTGGCAATGCATTACATAGAAGTGGCGAATAATTATGATTGGCCACAGGAGCAAGTTGTAATTTCTTTGATATCAATGTCACTGTTTGTAACAGCAGTAGCAGTATTTCAATGCTTTCAAGCATATGATATTTGCTATTATTTGATCAACACATATCATTTGATCAAGACATATAAATGGCTAGTTTTTGTTCGTCCAGCCTTGGTTTGTTCTGAAACTGAATTTGCGAGAAAAAACAAGATGGCTGCTGTGTGATAAAGGTCCATGCTGCAACAAGATTGAAATAGAAAGCAGATGCTTCCCAACACATAACAGACAACAAAATAAACACAACAGACTCTTTTTTTATTATTTCATAAACACTATGTACACTGGCACATCATATTCCTTATTACTAAAGATACACACACCACCATTGGTTCCTAAAAGATTTTATAACTGACTAGATAATCATTTTAAAGATTCACTCCAACTATATTCAAGTCTTGGTACCAGACTGACCTGTATTAAGTCTGTTTTGAAGATACAATTTTGTATGCAATACAAATAACGCACTTCAAATTTAAAGTTTCTTTTTTGTTCTCTCACAAAATTGTTTTCTACAAAAGACCAATGGGAAGTGTGTGTTAACCTTGAGTTGATGAAACTCATATTATTTAGAATAACAGTTATCAGCTCATTTAGTTCAATGGCTTGATATGAGGCAGAATGGGAGAGTATTTGATAGGTATAGAGCATATTGCAGTCAATGGAGATTTGCAGTTAAATCTCAGTCATGTTGATTCTGTAGCATCTTAACATTTCAATCAGATGCTTCTTGAGAATAATTCATTCACTCTTTAGGATAGAGTGATCAATATCAGTGCTTTGTGATAGCTGCTTGTAAGCAATTAGCTAAGCACAAGTCCTGGTTGAGGCCTGTTTCTGGCTCAGTGCGGTCCAGTCCTGTAATACACCATGACACACTGTCATATGCTTTGCTCAGCTTTAGCGCTTTGTCAGTGATCCTTGCACAATTGTTTGATTGTAGTGCTCTGTACTCAAATGCTAACTGTAGTGATGTGTGTGGGATGCAAGCACAAACTCAATATTTATCTGCTTGTGATTTATACACATGTTGTTCTACTCACTGGAGATTCATGCACAACACTACACTGCTATCATGCTGGTGATTTATGCATGACACTTAGGATTCAAGAATAAACTGCAGTGCTCTGTCAAAGGTTCATGGTGATCCGTGGCGTCTAGCAACTCACATTTTGATTTAGTTGCACCTTTACCAAACTGCATCTGTATAAAACCTCCATTGTGACCAGTATATATAGTTAGATTAAAAGTAGGAATATGATGTGCCAGTGTACATTTCCATAATCTACGAACTCTTATATTCAATTCAATCCTTCCAATTCAAGATTCAATCACTATAACTAATATTCATAGAAAACGATAGATAAAATATATACATCCAAATTACCTACATAGTTTATTTTAAAGCCAAAGCACAGCATCCTTTTTAGAAATCAATGTATGATATTCACCATGACCAACAATGAGGTGGTAAAAAGACCATGTAAAACATCATGTATTCTTGTCTACTGTTGAGAAAGTGTTCTTCAAGTTCAATGAAACACTTAATGCAGAAGGTACTGCTGTGATGAGAGGACAATTTAGCTCCAAATGATTGGTTGGAATAATGAGCCAACATGAACATCAATTTTTGATCCTTCCTATTATATTTCGCACAAACTTTTGAGGGTTTTTCTTTCTACCCTTCAAAATTCAAATTTATAGATCTTGACACGGCCAAGTGTAATGGGCACGTAATCTAGTGCACCGGGCTGTTGTGGGTGATTGGGTTCAAGTCCAGGTTTAGACACTGGTGTCCTTGAGCAAAACATTTGACTAAAAACTGTTTCATCCTTCGGATGGGATGTTAAAGTCGTAGGTTCCATGTGCTGTAAAATACATGTTAAGGACCAGAGTACACTCGTCATTCAGAGAAGAGGTTTGCCCCGGTGTTTCTGACATGGTTGACAGCAGACTGTGCTGCATCACCTTAAGTCTTGACAAGGTGCTATATAAATGGGTCTCATAAATCAAACTTGGCTCTTAATACCTGTTGTTTTGAAACACCTTTCGTGTGTGATAAAGAGCTACATAAGACCTGCATATTGTATCTATTTTGCAATTGAATAATTGGATGCTGTGCTTTGACTTTGTAACCAGGCACATGGAAAAAATGTTTAAAGCCTTTTTTCATCAAATTACCCAAATGATTTATTCCTTGTAAGTATGAGTTCAAAAAGGAAGAATAATGATTGTAGTTGTTGAGATGCCTTTTTTCACCATTATACACTTAATGCCCTCTAGGAAAACCATTCTGCAAATAATTTCTGTTTGGCCAGAACAGAAATTACAAAAAGATTGTGGCAAATTTCAATTGAGTTGCTGCATTTTGTTTCAAACAGTGATTAAGTCAAACTTTTAGTAAATTTTCAACAAGTAAAGTTGCTGTTCAAGTTTTGTGAATCTCAGGACATGTAAACACATGAATACTTCTTTCTACAAGTGTAGTTGGCTTAGGCATAACATTGCAAAATATTCTCTGCTTGATTCAAAGAGTAAACATTGCTAGCAGGTAAAGGCCCTTTTCTACCATGTGCCTGGTTTTTAAGCTTGTAACCTTTCCACTACCATGGATTTGCTCTTCCATTATAACACACTGCATAACAGGTTCCCATTGCCTCGTTGTGATTTACTGAGGAGGCTGTTGCAGACCTCACTGAAGATCCAGACAAGTGAGATGAGACATCAATCATCAAGAATTGTTCCATCCACAGCTGATCCATCTCCTCTACACCAAAAGCTCACTGCAAACAAAATGTAATAAATGCATTAGATTTTCAAGATAATGAAGTGTTGAAAGACAGGGTACAGGATTCGGATGCGACATTAGTTTGGTTTAACATTTGTTCTCAATTCTAGCTGAACTCTGCTCAAACTTGAGTTTGCTCATTTGAAATCTTATTGTAGGAAGTTTAACATATATTGCTGTTTTTATTGAGCAATTAGCAGGAGTTCGCCAGGTTTTGGCTGTTTTACAATGTATTACACTTTATGAGAACAGAATATTCAAATTTCCTTACAAATGAAAATGAGGTGTTTTTCATAGTTGGGTTCATTATCATTAATTCCAAATTGTTCACTCAGCAATCGGATAAGAGTGTGGTCAACCTTAGTACATGCATAAACAGTATCTTGGCTCTGTGTGAATATCTAACAATCCTGTACCCTGCCTTGGCCGAATCGAATCCGTCATACGTTATTTCCTTAACACATTTTCAAAAGTTTAATTTCAAAATAATGGATGCATATCATTTATTGACCAAATAACTCTAATAAGTGACCCTGTTGAGGCAGTTCATTATGATTGGAATCTTCTAAATCACCCCACCTGAGCTACAAGGAGATAGTGGACTGAAATTGAGGATGGATGGCACTGTCTGGACAAAATGTGATCAACTTAGGTTTATTTCCATTGATGTTCATTTTTGTGATCCAACTATTACCTGGACTTCAAAGTTCATTCATGACAACCAAATTTTAATACGACTTTACTTACTTGAAAATTGAGAAGAGGAAAAGTTTTGAATAAAGGGAGAAATGACATAGTGTGGAAAAGCAGGGGATTCTCAAAGGGATTGGAAATCCAATCCATGTCTTATTTAAGGATAGAGTGGATTATCATCCTGAGTCCTTAGAGATGAAAGGCAAGATGGATCATCAAAATAAATGATCAACAGAAGTTCAACTTAGTTTCATTGTACCTCATTTTTGTGATCCGTGCTTTATCTAAAGATGGAAGTTCTTCAATATTTAATGAACATCATATGGGTGCAAGTTCATTTCAACTTTATTTTTAATCCAATGTCCTAATTGGTATGCACGTTATTGGTCTAAAGGTCCTTGAATTTGAGAAATGGAAAAGCTCTACTTGAAAATAGTAAGGAAAAGCAAGAAGGAGAAGGGGGGGGGGTATGGAATTGGAAATCCAATTATCAGTCCTCATCAATAAAAATTAAATGAGGGAATAACAATATGTTCTTCTACACCTGACACGTACTTCTATTGACATGTCAACATTGATGTACACACAATAAGGACAAAGGTCCTCAAGTTTGTGAGAGGAGAAAAGTTTGAAGAGAGGGAAGAAAAAACCCAAATTACTTGGAGATTTGAAATCCACCACCTGTTTGAGATATCACAGTGCGTTATCAACCTCATTAGAAGTGAAAAGCAAACAACATCAAAGTGAGTGAAGAAATAAACAAGTTTTTGAAACTAAATTGTAACTAGCAGGGTGAATATACCTTTTTGTGAGCAAGGGAATTTATTGTTTGAATATATAACAATAATTTATGAGTGTGTTTAGTTTTTGTGATCTGATTTCCTTGAAAAAAAATATTTATATACGTTAGGCCAAAATGCATGAATAGACTTTTAGTTCTGTCATGAAAAAGATGAAGATCAGGATGAATTTCTTTTTTAGTCTCCTTTTTTCAGTTTCTATTTTACAAATATTTTTCAGCAGAAGCAAACAATTGTTTTAAAAACATTACTGGGTTAATTCTGGAC
Source organism: Plazaster borealis (assembly GCA_021014325.1). NCBI lineage: Eukaryota > Metazoa > Echinodermata > Asteroidea > Forcipulatida > Labidiasteridae > Plazaster > Plazaster borealis. The sequence goes on along the minus strand of CM037476.1, from coordinate 12,949,094 downwards.
ATAAAGAATAAATCATTGGTTATTTGTACACAATGCGTTATGCCTTTATCGTGTTAGGCCAAAATGCATGGATGGACTTTTAGTTCTCTCATGAAAAGGATGATGAAGATCAGAATGGATTTAGCATCATTTATATTACAATAATCTTCATCAGAAACAAATAATTGCTCTGAAAAACAGTACTGGGTTAATTCTGGGCAAAACTAATAAATCCGAATGGATTATTGAACAAAAAAATAATTGTTTTTTACACTTTGTTTTATGCCTCTATCGTGTTATTCAGTCTACCTGTAAATCCAAATTACAAGAGCCTAAATGTTCATTTAAAGGGAATGTACCATTGATTTGGGATGTCAATATCCATTGCTAATTTTACACTGATTTTTCAGTGGTAGTTTTCGGAAGGAATTTCAAATTGGCATTTAAAAAAAAGGAAAGAAAAACCCCCACAATTAACAAAAAATTAAAAGAAAAAAAGACTTCATTTTGCTTTGAAATAGGTTATTGTACACTTGTACTTTCCCTTTAAATGAAAAACAAATGAAAACTTGCATAACAAATTTTCAAATGTTTACTTTTCTATGGAAATTTATAATACATCTTTACATCAATAGCTATCCCAGTCACATGCATTAGTTAATTTTACAATAGTTACATGTAGTTGTAATCAATGGATCGATTGAAAATTCCACTCTATGATAACAGTTCTGTCGATAATGTTGAATGTGATTCCTTGAAATCAGTCTTTGCAATCTTTCATTTTGAAGGATCTCCAGTGGTTATTAATAACAGTTCTGTTGATTTTGCTGAATGTGATTCCATTCCTTGAAATCAGTCTTTGCAATCTTTCATTTTGAAGGATCTCCAGTGGTTATTAATAACAGTTCTGTTGATTTTACTGAATGTGATTCCATTCCTTGAAATCAGTCTTTGCAATCTTTCATTTTGAAGGATCTCCAGTGGTTATTAATAACAGTTCTGTTGATTTTGCTGAATGTGATTCCATTCCTTGAAATCAGTCTTTGCAATCTTTCATTTTGAAGCGTCTCCAGTGGTTATTGATAACAGTTCTGTTGATTTTGCTGAATGTGATTCCATTCCTTGAAATCAGTCTTTGCAATCTTTCATTTTGAAGCGTCTCCAGTGGTTATTGATAACAGTTCTGTTGATTTTGCTGAATGTGATTCCATTCCTTGAAATCAGTCTTTGCAATCTTTCATTTGGAAGGGTCTCCAGTGGTTATTGATAACAGTTCTGTTGATATTGTTGCAGATTTCAATACCTCGATATCATACAATTGCCATGTTTGGTCACAACGGTCTCCAGTGGTTATTGATAACATTTTTAAGGTACAGTTCACTGTGACTCCACCTCATAAAAATGCAGTCTTACATTCTTAACAGTCTCCACTGTAACATTTCTTTCCTTCAGAGAGTGTCACTGGGGGCAGGACTGATGAACAGGTTGTAAGGATCTTGATGCCATCAATACACTATTAGCAATGGATACATACATCCTCCATTGGTTGAAAGCGTCTTGTAATGACTGGGTCCTGGGTGTGAGTATGTCCTCAATACTGTAACACTGTATGTTGGCAAGTCTTCTCTGGGTTTGTCAATCTCTTCCTTTAGTGAAACTGATGAATTCTTCCTCAGAATCTCACTATTTTTCTGAAGGCAATGTTAGCTGTCTCATTTGAATGCATATCTTTGGGGGTAGGCCTAGTTGAAGCAAATGGTGGTAAAGTCGTTGTAGTTCTTCATGTCTCTGCATGTCTCTTCATTTACCAATGTTGTAAATGCATCTGCCATTTGAAGGATAGTCCATCGATCATTCCAAAAGCTAGAAGTTTTCACTACTCAGTTCGTAATATTGGTTTCTGCAAACAACCCTTAACCCCGGGTATAGGGCCCAACCAGGTGGAACCACTGAGGGAAAGTGGACCTGTAACATCACGTGGGCAGGAGTGTCAGATCCTGAAGTAGCTCCTGCTACTCGCTACCCTTACAAAGACCCTAAAGCAGCATGTGACCGGGATATGCACTAAAGATTATAAAAGAACCAGCTGTGGGATTCACTACATGTTCATTCACACAAATAATAATTTTGTTCATCTTAATTGATTCTTGGAATTACATAACAAAACAGGTGATTAAATTTAGTGTTATTACAATAAGTTCTGTTCATCTTCATATTTCTTACAACTGAAAACCCCACAGCTGTTTGTAAGAAAATTATTTAACAAAATGAAATAACTTAGTGGTATAATATTTTGTAATAAAAAGTTATTTTATGAGAAGAACTTAAAAGTAATGTTGACTATTTATTCTCAAGAGTACTCAATGGGATATGGTATGCTTTTATTTAATATTTTTGAAACAAGAATTTTCTTGCTTCATAAATAAACTTAAACAAAACTTAAATTGATTCATAATTATAATGTTTGCATTTCATGGCATGTACATGTACAGTGGAAACATTTCAAATGACAACTTCATTCTATTGTATCCACATACATGGATTTAACTTGTACCTTCCCCCCCCCCACCATAGGAAAAATAGGATATTGTGTGCAATAAGTCTGCTCAAACATCTTCAATGAAACAATACTCTTCAATTTACCAAGAAACTTTGAATGTTCTTTATGCGTCTTTTAAGAAACAATCTTTCACAGATCCACTCTAAAATGATATCAAGCAATAGGACAGACAAAGGCCAATTATGGCAGAATTCTTAAATTTTGACTTTGGATGGAGAGAAGTGATCATGGCAATGGTAAATGTCACTGTGCTCAGGCACCCTTCATGTAGATTACAGCAGTCAGGATTTGAACTCACTATTCTGATGACCATCACCACAAGAATCCAAGTCCACTGACCACCCCTAATATCTCTTTCATGTTACTAGTTGAAGTCAAGAGTCAAAATTATTATTGATGACCATTTCCACAAGAATGTACACCTATAGCTACTGAATCTCTGCTTACTGATTTTGATTCTTTGCTGTCGGGATTTGAACTCACTATTCTGATGACCATCGCCACAAGAATCCAAGTTCAGTTACTGACATGTTTTCATATTTATCTCCTTTTTGATTTTGAATACTTGCAGTCAGGAGTAGGACTCACTATTCTCACGACCATCATCACAAGAATCTAAGCCCAGTTACTGACCATATCTTCATTTAGTCCTGTATGATGCTGACCACTTGCAGTCAGAAGTCGGACTCACTATTCACACGACCATCATCACAAGAATCTAAGTCCAGTTACTGACCATATCTTCATTTAGTCCTGTATGATGCTGACTACTTGCAGTCAGGAGTCGGACTCACTATTCTCACAACCATCATCACAAGAATCTAAGTCCAGTTACTGACCACTTTCAATAATGATCTCCTTTTTCAATGTTGACTTTTGCAGTCAGGAGTCGGACCCACTATTCTAATGACCATCGCTACAAGAATCCAAGTCCAGGTACTGACCACTTTCAATAATTTTCAATTTTTTCAATGTTGACTCTTGCAGTCTGGAATCAGACCCACTATTCTCATGACCATCGCTACAAGAATCCAAGTTGAGTTACTGACCAATCCTAATAATCTTATTTGTGTCAACTGATCACTCTTACTCTTACTGATTGTTTTTTGTTCCTTTGTGATTTTGACAATTTCAAGTGAGGACTCTGCCCTAATGCCATTTTCCTCAAGAATCAAAGTCCATTATTGAGTGATGATACGTGACAATGCTTAATCAACTGTTGAAAAAGTACTCTTGAAGAGCTGATTTTCTGGTCATGATTGATGTATACTACAACACACATCAAGAAGTACATTGAAGATATTTAAGCTGCTTATTGCACATCTACAAGTAGTTCAACTCATGACAAACTATATGGTTTCTCTGTCTCTTTGAAAAAACTACTGAATATGAACCTCTTTTCATAATAACTGCATTAATGGTCACTTAAACCGAGCCCTAGCTGATCAAATTCAAGCTTGAAGCATTTATAATAATGATTGGAAACTTTAAGTTACGTTTTTTTTCTCATTCTGCAATTTGTTTTTGCTTTTCTACAATACTGAACATGCTATGAAGAAGCCTAGAGCAGAAAACTTACACTTTTGGTTACAATATCAATGAAAATAACTCAGATCAAGATTGATGCATTTGGCAATCATGAATGAAGTTTACCAATCTGCTTATCCTAAACATTGAAGTTGACTCCAACTCCAACTTTTAGAATAATTCAATTGATTGCAATGATCTGATGTGTACGTTATCAGAACATGTTTATGACCATTAGGTCATTAAAGAAGCACTGACAGGAGCATTGTATCATAATTGATACTTCTACGTATGGTGTCCTTACTTCAACAATGTATATTTAATTACCTAACAAGACTTTTAAGTTTACCAAAAGTGTAGTTTCCATTTAGCTAATATTCAGAATGTCATCACATAATATTATTTGTGCTTTAATTGCACAGTTTGATGAAAAATGTTGTGAAGAAATATATACAGGGATCCTTCCCGAGGGGAGAGAGAGGAAAGTGCAGCCTGAGCAACACAGCAAACTAATCATCTATGTCATTATTTTTTACCATACATGCAAAATGTAGAACAGTAATTTAAGACAAAGGTAATTGAATCATCATTATTTCACTACCTTGATGGGTTGGGCTTCTTCTGAAGTCAATACTATTTTATTTTAGTCCGGTATATAGGTACTTGATTTGGTTAGGCCTATATGTGTTGACATTGTGGAACATTCATTATTTATCAATTAATATTATTCAGAATATTTATAGGTTTAAGGTTTACTTATTCATCTCAAGTAAAGGAGTGAAAGTTTTTTGGTGTGTTTTTCCTTAACTATTCCATTTCCAGTCAGTGCCCAGTTTCATAGAGCTGCTTAAGCACAACATAATTATGCTTACCAGAATAAGGTTACCAGCCAAACTACCATGTCACGTGTAAAATTTGTAAATGGTATCCTGCTTAGCAGAATATTGTTAAGCGTCATTCTCTGATTAAGCAGCTCTATGAAATTGTGCCCAGGTTTCAGACTCATTATTCTGATGATCATCACCACAAGAATCCAAGTCCAATATGACTTTGGAAATTTGGTTAAAATATAATTACAAAAATAGGACAGGCTTTTTTCCCATCTACCCCCTCCCCCCTTAAAAATTAACATTAATTTGTTTATAGTCCAAACCGCTCCTATTATTTTAATCGATTGACCATGTTGAGTATCAATACAATTTAACAAAATTTAAGGGATGGTAAATCTTTGGATTGTGTTAATTCCAATCCTCTAATTTCTCTGAAATTTTTTCTGAGAAAAATAAATCTAACCTGTAAACAGGTCAGTCAAATGAGTCTTTTAATATGTACTTTTTTACATTTTGTTAAATTCCAATTCTTTTTTCTTGCAAGAAAAGAGAAAAGGACCAGTTTTAAAAATAAATTTCATTTTCTTGAACAGTGTTTCATTCTAAAATATTTGGACCTTGACAAACATTACTTTCATCGTTTTCTTTTTGTTTATATCTTAAACATTACCAAGCCTTTAACTTATCTCACTATGAATTCTAAATCAATACAGGAACACAGCTAGACTGAATAATCATCTGATCAGACAACAAATTTACACCACGTGTAAGTAATAATTAGGAAAAAAAAGAAATTTCTGCTGAAGAATTCTGTTTATTACTGATGGGACAGAACAGAGCAGCTCTGCTGCAAATGTGTGCTAAATCTTGTAAAGCCCATGAGCAAATTGATATAAATCTTGTCCAAAATCCATGACAGCAACTCAAAGTCAACACTGACACTACTTAGAAGGCTCTTAACAATCCAGGAATATTAAATAGTTGTGAAAACACTTATGGAAGCAATTGTATGAAGAAACAAAAATGAAAAAAAAGGATAAGAGCTAGGGTTTACACAAACATTTTCTCAAACGTCTTATCATTTTTGCAGATAAATTTTGAAGATGAAGAATTGTTATCTCAGTTAGGTTTTTTTTTTTATGAAGCAGATATATCATATCCCCAAAAAGAAAAAGAGGTAACTGTTTTTAATGTTTTCATTTACAGTATTTTTGGTTTGTTTAAATGTCTATTTTTTAAATTTTTTTGTTGTTTGCTAAAAGCCTTTCTTAAACTAGACAGAAAGATATCATACGCCACAAAAGATCAAATGCTAGCAATGCCATACCTAAGCATGGGTGATTATGACCTCAAAATTATACATGGTGCCAGAACATGTATACTGGAATGTGACTAATTCTTAGTGTGACACAAATTTAAAAGATTTCATTTGGCCAGTAAAAAAGTCAACAGATTAATTAGAGGAGATTATTCATATTCATAGCAGTTAAATCTTCGGACTATGAATCATAATTTGGTTGGGCAGAAATTTAGGTGTGATTGTGGAGGTTGAATGAAGAGTAGTGCCTCAACATTCTAACAGATTTATAAGGAAGAAAGTATAGAAACAAAGGAAGCTGTTGGAGGTTGAATGAAGAGTAGTACCTCAACATTCTATCAAATTTATAAGGAAGAAAGTATAGAAACAAAGGAGCTGTTGGAGGTTGAATGAAGAGTAGTGCCTCAACATTCTAACAAATTTATAAGGAAGAAAGTATAGAAACAAAGGAGCTGTTGGAGGTTGAATGAAGAGTAGTGCCTCAACATTCTACCAGATTTATAAGGAGAAAGTATAGAAACAAAGGAGCTGTTGGAGGTTGAATGAAAAGTAGTGCCTCAACATTCTACCAGATTTATAAGGAGAAAGTATAGAAACAAAGGAGCTGTTGGAGGTTGAATGAAGAGTAGTGCCTCAACATTCTACCAGATTTATAAGGAGAAAGTATAGAAACAAAGGAGCTGTTGGAGGTTGAATGAAGAGTAGTGCCTCAACATTCTACCAGATTTATAAGGAGAAAGTATAGAAACAAAGGAGCTGTTGGAGGTTGAATGAAGAGTAGTGCCTCAACATTCTACCAGATTTATAAGGAAGAAAGTATAGAAACAAAGGAGCTGTTTGAGGTTGAAGGAAGAGTTCTAGCAGAACGAATGATTAGCACTGTCAATGCCATGATAACAACAGTCCGTGAGTGGCAAATTATCAGTATTTTGGCAACTAGTGCTGAAAGTGCGTGCATACCAAAAAGGACAAAGCAGTTGCAAAGAACGCTTCCACCGAAGTTGGTGTCTATTGATTCTTAATCTCATCTTTTTCAATGAGAATGGTGAAAACATTCAGGGAAAAATCGTGTCTCACACGGCATTATTAATATTTATTATAATTGTGAGCAGCCCAAAATCTGAATATTAGCTGGCTCATATTTTAATTTCTATGTGCACAATGAAAAACAGTTGAAATTTAAGTAGGTCCTACATTTGAGTTTTTTAAAAACAAATAACGAGAGAATTCACAGATTGCAGGGTACATGTAGCAAGAGTGTATAATGCCCTTGCACCAACCAAAGTTTAACTTTTAGAACTGGAACCAATTTCAAATAATAGGGCAGGGGTGATTGTTCAAGCTAGAATAGGAAAACCACCGACAAGGAATAGAGGTTGGTGGAGTAAAGATAAAAAGGACAACATTAGTTGAGGCATATTGTCACAATTTTACGCAAAGTGGCAAATCAGTCCCAAAATCCACGTTAGAAGTTGAACTATATTTCAAAAATTGCCAATTCGGTTACTGCAAACTGTTTTTGCCTTTAAATTGTTACTACCAAAATAAAGCTGACTTCTAATCGTAGTCACTACTTCTTATTCTTACAACTGTTTCATTGAGTTTTTAGTTGTTGAACTTAATTGCTACATGTAAATGAAAAAGTGAGACATACGAATTAGTCAAGTTCTACATGTTTTGCACTGTGCCGGCGCTATGTATTTTAATGCACAGTGGTAAACAGAATTTGCCATTTTGTGAAAATGCAAGCTGACAAATCTAGTGATTCTCCGTTTATGCTAATTAGAAACTATTATGTCGTAGGTCCTTAAATTTGGTTAACAGCAATGAATGTTTGAAGAAATTGTACATAAACAGATTTACTACTTTCTTTTAGTACTTTGGGCGACTTTGCCACTTTTTGAAAATGCTGACGATATCACTGACCCCAGCATAGAAATCTAACTCACTTGGAAGTGGTCTGAGAAAAGCAACAGATGAGATAATTCCAACCGAGGTTGAGATGTTTGTACCAAGAAGAACAAGGTGTGGTATTTCTTGTAAGGTGGAATTAAATAGATGACAGAGGGAGGGAGTGTCAAGACCTAAAATAACCAATCAGAGCTTCATTTGTCAGTCAATGTCTCGAGATGACCTTGTACATAAATGTTTGAGATGTTTGGACCAAGAAGACCAAGGTGTAATACTTCTTGTAAGGTGGAATAAAATATAATAGATGACAGAGGGAGGGAGTGTCAAGACCTAAAATAACCAATCAGAGCTTCATTTGTCAGTCTATGACTCGAGATGACCTTGAACATAAATGTTTCAGATGTTTGGACCAATGTGTAATACTTCTTGTAAGGTAGAATAAATAGATGAAAGAGAAAGAAAGAGAGTGTCAAGACCTAATAACCAATCAGAGCTTCATTATTCAGTCTGTGTCTCGAGATGACCTTGGACATAAATGATTGAGATGTTTGGACCAATTAGTAATACTTTTTGTAAGGTAGAATAAATAGATGAAAGAGAAAGAAAGAGAGTGTCAAGACCTAATAACCAATCAGAGCTTCATTATCCAGTCTGTGTCTCGAGATGACCTTGGACATAAATGATTGAGATGTTTGGACCAATTAGTAATACTTCTTGTAAGGTAGAATAAATAGATGAAAGAGAAAGAAAGAAAGTGTCAAGACCTAATAACCAATCAGAGCTTCATTATTCAGTCTGTGTCTCGAGATGACCTTGCAACATATGATGTTTGGACCAAGAAGACTGAGGTGTAAAACTTCTTGTAAGGTGGAATATATGGATGAAAGAGAGAGAGAGAGAGAGAAGGGGGGGAGTGTCAAGATATAATAACCAATCAGAGCTTCATTTTTCGGTCTACAGTGTATGTAGAGATGATCTTGCTCATAAATGTTGGAGATGTTTGGACCAAGAAGACCAAGGTGGAATACTTCTTGTAAAGTAGAATTAATAGATGATAGAGAGAATATCAAGACCTTGTAACAGAGAGCTGCCAACATTTGCAATGGGAGATTTTGTACAACAATCAGGGAGATAATTAGAATTGCATTAAACATAATCGGGACAAATTTGCCATAATCAGAAGACCTTCAAACTTGTTCATCAGAACATTGAAAGATAAGTTTATTTTCAGGGAACTTTCTGCAGAATCAGAGAGATTTGGCAGCTCTGTAATAATGAGGTTTCATTTGTCTGTCTGAGACTGGAGAAAACAAGGCTCATAAATGTCTGGAAATACTATTCTTGACCAGTATAAATCACTTTGGTTATGGTTGGAACATTAATTGTGAGCACAAAATGTGAATCCATCCTCAATCCAGGCAGTACCTTAAGATGCAAATGTTAAAAATGCCTGCTAATTAATCTAATCATGCCACATAAAAGTGATATTAAAAACCCCAATTATTTTCTGGTGATGAACTGGGATTGTGGAGGTTCAAATATTTCATTTGTAATGTTTAGCATTCTGTGAAAGCAAACATGTAACACCCACTATAGTTTTATGAAGTATTTTATTGTTAATTTCTAATGCAATTTTGCCTTTGGCAACCTAATTGAATTATGATAAACCAAGATTGCTAAAAAGAAGTGCACTTTTTTAAATGCATTCCAAATAATAGCCAACCTCAACTTGGGTCACCTACACTGTGATAATTGCAGTTTATGCAATGTTTATTACAAGCTTAAGTTGATGCAGTTGTAGCATTTTAACTCATAATTCCAAGTACTAAATAGGCTGGAACTCATGGACACACAATATCAAATATTCTCTGAATTAACTTCAGTTAGGAATACGCTGCCAACTGCATATTTCATCAGGAATTGATCAAAGTGTTTCTCTTGGAATGATTAAGGGAAACTTCATCAATACATTTTGTTTCAACATTTTACACTACCTGACTACATCTTAAACTCACCCCTTACTGAAATGGTAGAAAGCTGGCTGTAAGGTATAAACAGGTTATTGGACAACAACTGTACAAACATATAATATGGAACAAATCTTCTTCACCCATTCAAAGAGTGGACACCACATCACACTGTTTGCTGATATTTTGTAACTTAACTGTTGAAAATGATTTAGGTGTAAAAATAATCCTTGGATCCTCTGGTTCTAATCCCCAAACTGTAATCTCTACAAAGTTCCCAGGTTTCAGAGAAAAATCCACTAAGGGTTAAAACTGTCTGTGTGGTTTACTATGGATGGAATAACTTGTTTTTACTCGCTGGAAAAAAATCTTTGGAATTTTGACAACTCCTTATATTATCATTCAATCTTGTACGTGTGTAGGGGGATTTAAACTTGTATATAACCTTCAAGATCAATTTAATTGGCACTTTCAGGTAACTTAGGATAGTATTTCACTTGTGATCAAAGATCGTTGTTAAACAACAAATACCGTTTAGATTAAACTCACCTGCTTAGATTCATACTGAAGATTGATGTCAAAGCAGGAAGGTCTTTGATGACACCACACAGAATGACTTTCTTCTGGATGAAAGCTCAGACAAAACTTCATGACGTCTCAGATCCAACAAGACTATCAGAATAGCGAGGCCAGTATGACATCCATAAGTAGTCAAGTGACTCTCTCTGATTAGCTCAACAGGATCACTGCATTCAAATGAAATGGATAACAATTATCAATATGACCATAAATAATGAGATCTTCTGAGGAAGTTAACTCTTTCACACGCCGACCGGAGTGACCGGTTTAAATCCCTTCAGAAAATAAAGATCCCACAGCCAGTTTTCAGAATGGGAATGATCTTGAGGGTGCTATTTTGACCTGTTTTTTGGGGGGTCGCCATTTGCAAAAAACGAGTAAACAATTAATGTGGCAATATAATCAATTTATCACTACAATAAATGGTGCATGAAAGATTAATGATGTGACTGAGCTTAGATGTAATCCAACATATTTCATGTGGGCCTTTATTTATACTATTTTGTTCATGTTTTTTAGCTGTTGCTTCTATAAGGGCATTTAGGAATCTGTGACTCATAATGAGCTTTATAAATGCTGTTTGTTATGATTATGTGATAAGGTGGACTCGGTAGTCCTGAAATGATCAGCAAATATTTTTATTTGGGGGCGAACAAAGACAAATAAGTAGAGCAGGATTTGAACCTGCGACATTTGGATTAACATGCCGGCGCTCTACCAACTAGCTCTATATCTTGCCTTAATGCTGACAGTCTCCCTATTTTGTCATCTTTGTTCAGGGGTGACACTCAGAAACCGTTCAACCTTAAACTGTTGTGTAACCAGGAATTAAATCCAAGTTTACGATACAACCTGGGAAGCGGCAGCAAGGGGATCACTTCAGGGGATGCAACTTTTTATTTCAGATATCAAATAATAAACCACAAGGTAAATATCTTTGTTCGGGGCTGCAGCTTCTGACTGGCACCCCAAACAAAGATATTGACAAATTAGGGAGACCACCAACATAGAGCTAGATAGCTCAGTTGGTAGAGCGCCGGCACGTTAATCCAGAGGTCATTGGTTCAAATCCCAACTAGTCAATTTTTCTTTGTTCAACCGGTCCCCAAATCAGTATAAAATATTGTTAGAAATGACTCCCTTTGAAGTAGTGTAGTTTTAGAGAAGGAGGTTATTTTCACCCCAAAAATTGGAATCTGAGAAAATTCTCAAGCGTCTGAAAGCTAAACATTTTATGTAACAAGGGTTTTTTCTTTCATTATTTTCTTGCAACTCCAATAACCAATTGAGCCAAAAATTTCACAGGTTTGTTGCTTTATACATATGTTGGGATACACCAAGTCAGGATACTGGTCTTTGACAATTACCAGAAGTATACTCTGCCTTTAAGGGATTGACAAAAGCATAAAACATTCTGCCAATGATTGGTGGCAGTTAATTAAAAGCTAAAAACTATTGTCAGGATCCTGACATCATTTCATTCCCATCAGCCATGTACAAATAATTTTGCATGTTACATTTTGTGCATTGTCCGTGGCGAATGCACAAATGATTACATGTTTTTCATTTTGAAACAGCATCATCTGCCAAAATTTGTTCAGAGAAAAAACTTTCAAAAGAACAATTATTTTGGCAAAAATTGGACCATGCAACATAACTGTCACTTCCAGTTTTACTTGGGACTGTATTTTTACTTGTATATGTTAATTTAATTAACAATCATTGTTAACAACAATATTCATTAGATTGTTAACTCACCTGTTAAGATTCACATTGAAGATTGATGTCACAGCAGGAAGGTCTTTGATGCCATCATACAGAAAGACTTTCATTTACTTGGAGCACAACAGCTTTGATTGTTTGTCTCATCAGCCAGTCCAGTGTGACATCAATGATGAGTAATTGTTCGTCTCAGACCCAACAAGCCAGGCCAGTGTGACATCAATGAGTAATTGTTGGTCTCAGGCCAAACAAGCCGGGCCAGTGTGACATCAATGAGTAATTGTTCGTCTCAGACCCAACAAGCCAGGCCAGTGTGACATCAATGAGTAATTGTTCGTCTCAGACCCAACAAGCCAGGCCAGTGTGACATCGATGAGTAATTATTCGTCTCAGGCCAAACAAGCCGGGCCAGTGTGACATCAATGAGTAATTGTTCGTCTCAGACCCAACAAGCCGGGCCAGTGTGACATCGATGAGTAATTATTCGTCTCAGGCCAAACAAGCCGGGCCAGTGTGACATCAATGAGTAATTGTTCGTCTCAGACCCAACAAGCCAGGCCAGTTTGACATCATGAGTAATTGTTGGTCTCAGACCCAACAAGCCAGGCCAGTGTGACATCAATGAGTTTGTTCGTCTCAGATCCAACAAGCCAGGTCAGTGTGACATCAATGAGTAATTGTTGGTCTCAGACCCAACAAGCCAGGCCAGTGTGACATCAATGAGTAATTGTTGGTCTCAGACCCACCAAGCCAGGCCAGTGTGACATCAATGAGTAGTTGTTGGTCTCAGGTCCAACAAGCCGGGCCAGTGTGACATCAATGAGTAATTGTTCGTCTCAGACCCAACAAGCCGGGCCAGTGTGACATCATTAGTAATAGTTCGTCTCAGGTCCAACAAGCCAGGCCAGTATGACATCAATGAGTAAATGTTCGTCTCAGACCCAACAAGCCGGGCCAGTGTGACATCAATGAGTAATTGTTCGTCTCAGACCCAACAAGCCGGGCCAGTGTGACATCATTAGTAATAGTTCGTCTCAGGTCCAACATGCCAGGCCAGTGTGACATCATTGAGTATTTGTTTGTCTCAGGCCCAACAAGCCGGGCCAGTGTGACATCAATGAGTAATTGTTCGTCTCAGACCCAACAAGCCGGGCCAGTGTGACATCATTAGTAATAGTTCGTCTCAGGTCCAACAAGCCAGGCCAGTATGACATCAATGAGTAAATGTTCGTCTCAGACCCAACAAGCCGGGCCAGTGTGACATCAATGAGTAATTGTTCGTCTCAGACCCAACAAGCCGGGCCAGTGTGACATCATTAGTAATAGTTCGTCTCAGGTCCAACATGCCAGGCCAGTGTGACATCATTGAGTATTTGTTTGTCTCAGGCCCAACAAGCCGGGCCAGTGTGACATCATTAGTAATAGCTCATCTCGGATCCAACAATCTGAGCCAGTGTGACATCAATGAGTAATAATTGTTCGTCTCAGGCCCAACAAGCCGGGCCATTGTGACATCAATGAGTGGATAAGCTGCTCTCTCTCATTGGCTCATCGGCATAACTGCATTCAAAATAAAATGGACAAATATAATAATAATCAATTTGATCAAGAAACAATAAGATACTTGGCGAAGTTACCAGTGTGACTGATTGCGCTAAGAAGTACATGTAATAAAAATAAACTACTGTCACTATTCACTCTACGACGAATGTGTCAAAAATCACAAAATCTGTCAATTTTTAATGTTCGTTCATGAAACTTTTTCATATACTCATTGCTGTTAACAGTTGTTGGCACATGGAAGTAATGTATTTCGACTCTGCCACTGCAGTAAACACAACTCAACTTAGTCCCAAACAAAACACCAATGATAATTTACCATGGTAAAAGTAGTGACAATAATAATGTACACAATTTTAAACATTACGGTTGAAACATTCTGGCAATTAATGTTAAGACCCCTTGGGTATTAGGGTCCCAGTTACTCATACTTCCCCACCCTCCAAACATAAAAAGTCACTAGTGTCCATAGTCCAAAAGCAGCCCCAAAACACCTCTTTTGACCCTTCGTGAAATGGAGCCCGAGGACGTGACAGGAATTAACAGAAAAGTTTTACAGAATTTCCAACATTATGCTTTTTAACAAAAAGGGCATTTTTGAATGGGAATAAAAGAGTAGTGACTTGGTCTTACACGGCCCTTTAAAACCTTGCAGGGTCGTACCCGTGGCCGTGCGATAAAAGACCTGGCATTCAGCTCATTCATTTATCGCACGGCCATGACCCTGCCCGTTTTAAATGGTCGCCACTCTTTTAATAAAAGTTTTATTCTCTTAGTGGTAACCATAGCCCTTCTTAAAGGCATCGTACACAATTGGCAATTGTAACCTATCGTTTGTTTCAAACCTATATAGTTGTAGATATATACCATAAAACTAACCAGTGAAAATTTCATATCAAAAGGTGGTAGCGTTTTTGAGATATTGCCAAAAATCTGGAGCAGTTATGTCCACTCAGGAAGAATAATCTGCATTGGAATACACACTCTGAGAAGCGTTACGCGTAATGCTTATCAGATTCAAATGTTTGGGGGATAAAAAGTGATATATTTTTCCATAACCGCAATACTTCAAAGTGACAAGTTTCTCAAAATGCATTATACTATCCAAAGCTGCTATGTTAAAAACAACAGTGGATATCGCGACGGAGGAATCAACTAGACTGAACAGAGTTATTCAAAGCAAACATCCAAGCATACTTTGAGAGTAAAGGTACTGTAGAAATGTAAAGGATTGCAGAGGTTTGATTGGATTAAATTTTGGATTGGCTAGCCACATAGACCAAGTTCGAATGCGCACATTCAGTCGACCCGCTGTCGACCACAGACTAGCAACGCACATACGCAGTGACGTACTCACGCGAACGACTCATTTGGAAGTCTAGCCAACCATTCAACATGGCGACGTCCACGGCGGCGGCAATGTTGACTTTTTACCGATCCGTGCAGCTCCTATCCCTTCCGCCATTTTGCTACAGTGTCACTGGTTCCCCTCTCCGTTTACCTGACTTAACATAGAACAAGGCTATTGGGACCAGTGAAGAAACCATGGGCTCGAGGCTGGTTCCAAATGGTGGACCACAGCAGTCAATCTATGGTCGACCAGCCTGGGTTCGAGTGCAAATGGTCAACCTTTAGTTAACCATGGTGCGCACTCGAACTTGCTCATAGTATTAGTCAAAATGGCCACCATGGATTTTCAAGATGGCAGCCCCCTTGAACTGTAGACCACAAACAAGGAAGAGTCAACAAACAGGTCAAAGATGGCAAGTAGCCATGCAAAACTTAAGGGAAAAAAATCCCCAATGATTGCATACAGTGGAATTCAAAGCAATAACGATGAAGGGAAATGTGGCAAATGTGATGAAATAGTACAAGAAACTGAAAAGGCAATTAGATGCGACATCTGCAAGCTGTGTGACCATCAGAAATGCGGGGAAGTGTCGGATGAATTATACAGCATTATTGAAAAATATGGAAACCAAGGAAGTGAGGAAGTACCGTGACACTGTAAGGTGTGTAGAAGATGCAAAAACCATAATAGGAAAAACTAACAGACTTGAAGAGACGTCAAGACAAGCTGGAAAACCAATTGAAAGAAATGGAAATCCAAATGAAAAAAGGTGAAGCAGACGAACAGACGTCACAAAATATGCAGGAGCTGATTAAGGAAACACTGGAACAAGAGAACACAAAATTCAATATCATCATAAAAAATCTCCCAGATATAGATAGCACAGCAACACAGGAAGAACTAAAGCAGGTAGTGACAGACTTTGTTTCCGAACAACTTGGAGTGGAACAAGAGCAAGTAGCAGAGGCAGAGACAAGTATTATCAAAACAAAATTTGGAAATCTGGTAAAACTCCAACTGAAAGACAGGGAAGCCAAAAGAAAAGCTCAAAAAATGCCAAAAAGCTGAAAGATGATGATGAATACAAAGAGGTGTATGTAAGCCCTGACCTGACTTACAGACAAAGAGAAGGGGAGAGAGAACTGAGAAAGGAAATCACAGAAAGAAAACTGCAAGGAGCAAAAAAACTTGATAATACGCAAAGGAAAGATTGTGCAAGTAATGCACAATCCTTTAGACAAAGATTTCAGTGAAAAAAAGAAGAAATGTAAATAGTGTAAATAACAGTGCAAACAGATAGGGAAGCAAGAAGCGATCCCTAGAAAACAAAAAGAGTATCAACTCCAGTATACCAAGGGGACCAAGGAGGTTCATTACAAGAGGGTAAAGTAAATGAAGCGCAGCTGCCAACAATTACCAAGGAAGAAGTAAAATGTATGTTTCCAAATGCAAGAAGTATTGTAAATAAGTTGGATGAACTGAGATGTCGAGTCTTAAAAAGAAAATCCAGACATAATAGGTATGGTCGAGACATGGCTACACCCAGATATAAGTGGTGCAGAATATACAAATTGATGGCTATAAAAATGTCCGTAAAGATAGGAAAGGCAGATGGGGAGGTGGAGTTCTACTTTATGCAAAAAACTGAACTGTATGTTAGTGAAAGGAGTGACTTGGAGGAATACGATGAAGCACTGTGGTGTTATTTGACTATAAATGGAGAAAACCAGGACCCACACAAGCTAAATATTGGAGTAGTGTACAGGAGCCCTAGTAATCTGGAAGAGGAAGATATAAAACTACACACAACCCTCGAAAAGCTGGTGGGAGAAGAGATAATTGTCATGGGGGACTTTAATTATGCAGATATTGACTGGGACATTCTACAAGCAATACAAGAAGATCCCAAGCCTAGATGTTGTAGTCGACAATTTCTGGACACAACATGTGGAGAAACCGACGAGACAAAATGCATTAGTAGACTTAGTCTTCACATCAGAGAGGGAAATGATTGAAAACTTAGAAATACAAGATAATCTAGGGAACAGTGATCAAGCTACATGTACCCTAAATTGGATGCTAATAGGAAAAGTGACAATAGAAGGTTCATACAAAAAAACAAATATTTTCAAGGCAGACTATAACAAAATGCGTGATGAACTGGAAGAAGTGGGAAGAGGAGCTTAAAAATGGTGGAACAAACGAGGCATGGGAAAAGTTCAAGTCTAGAATACATGAGCAAATTCAACAGCATGCTCCACCAGTAAAACAGAAGAAGAGAAACAAACCCAAGTGGATGACGAGAAAACTTATGAAAGAAATAGGGCGGAAATGGAAAGCATGGAAAATATACAAAAACCTGGGAAGACAACATGACTTCCAGCGATGCCAGAAAGCAGTTAAAAAAGAAGTCAAGAAGGCAAAGTACAACTTTGAAAAGGAACTTGCAAAAAATATAAAGGAAGACACTAAGAGTTTCTATGCATACGTAAAGACCAAACAAAAATGCAAAGAGACAGTAGGACCTTTAAAGACAAATGGCAGAGATATTGCACAAGAAGAAGGGAGACATCCGAAACCCTTAACAACTTCTTTCTGTCCAGGTTTAACATAGAAAAAGATGAAGTACCAGAACTAAGAAGAGTATTCCAAGGAGAAGAAAAATGAGCAACTAGGGAGAGTGAAAGTAACAAAGGAAATTGTCATGGAAAAACTGAAGAAATTAAACCCTGAGAAAGCAAGAGGACCAGATAATATCCCACCCAAATTGCTGAAGGAACTCGCAAATCAATAAATGATGGAAACCCATCACAAAGATATACCAGAAATCAGTCCAGGAAGGGGTTATTCCAGATGAGCGGAGGAAAGCCAACATAGTTCCATTATTCAAAAAGGGGAGTATAGCAGAGCCCGGAAACTACAGACCACAGCTTTACATCTCTACATCAACAGTGGGGAAGATGCTGGAATCAATTATAAGAGATGCAGTCATTGTACGCGGATAAACATGACCTCATCAGAGACACAGGGTTCTGCCCAGGATTTCTTTAGTGCCGGAAAAAAGTTTTTCCTGGTACGGTCAAGTCAATTTCCTTTCGATCGTGCACAGAGTGGTTACAAACGTGCGCCCTGCAGCAGCTGTGCCTTGAATGTAGGCCTCCATAGTGCGCGCACGCCTTTTACCGCCATGGGAAAACAATTTACAGCATCTAAAGCATGGTGCTTACTCTGCAATTCATTTTCCGTTGTATTAAACGCTATAGAATAGGGTACGCAACATGATGAAACTGGTATCATGTTATTCCAAGCGTAAAGCTATAATCAGCGTGACTGGAAACCATTGCGAAATCAATGCGAGTTTCGTTGGATATAATGTACATCGTACAGGCGGGAGGGATGCTCGATCCTGGATCATTAAAATAGACTCAAACCAAAGAAGTAGGCTACTCGAAACTTTGGATGAAGCTTTTTACTGGTAATTAATTTTTTTTACACGATGTTCAAAATATTTTGAAGGAAATGGGCTAAAAAAGAAAGGAAAATGTGTGGTGGTCGGAAAACGAAATAATTCTGCTCGTGGTGGTCGGGGAATCATGAGTGCCGGTTGGGTTTTCCGGCACCGACCACCGTGGGCAGAACCCTGGAGACAGCCAACATGGATTCACAAAAGGCAGATCATGTACCACCAACTTACTCGGACACAAGGAATAGTATCACACAGAAAATAGATCAAGGGCTACCAGTAGGCCTAGATGTGATATATTTAGATTTACAAAAGGCATTTGACACTGTACCACACAAAAGATTACTGGCAAAGATGCAAGCACATGGGATAACAGGGGATGTAATTCAATGGATAGAAGCATGAAAGACAGAAAACAACAAGTCGCAGTCCAGGGGCAGAACAGAATCAACATGGGGAAATGTAACAAGCTCTGTCATCCAAGGATCAGTACTGGGTTCAATCTGCTTCTTGATATACATGAATGACCTGGATGACATGGTGGAATCAAATATCAGCAAGTTCGCAGACGCCACAAAAGTGACAAGGGAAATCTCAACACCATCAGAGCCCGAGAAATTCTGCAAGGAGATTTAGATAATCTACATGGTTGGGCATCAAAATGGCTAATGAAATTCAATGTCAAGAAATGCGGAGTGATGCACCTGGGCTTCAACAACACAAAATGAAGACTATTATACACATTGGCAGAGGAGAGACTAAAACACTTATCAGAAGAGAAGGACTTGAGAGTTTGAGTACAAAGTTCAATAAAAGTCAGCAAACAATGCGCCAAAGCAAGAAAAGTCCTGGGAATGATCAGACGAAACATCCATTCCAATACAGGGACAAAATATTCATGGGGAAATTATATAAAGCCTTGGTAAGACCACACTTGGACTATTGCATGGAAGTATGGAGACCGCACCGACAAAAAGACAAGGACCTGCTTTAAAAAGTTCAGAGGAAGGGAAACAAAATGGTGTCGGGGTTCAAGAACCTAGAATACCAGGATAAGCAAATGCACCTAATGACACTGGAAGGGAGGAGACGGAGAGCAGATCTAATTACAACATTCAGAATAATGAAGGGAATTGATAAGGTGAATGCAGATGTATTTTTTGAGCACAACACCGAATCAAGAACAAGGGACACAACATGAAACTCAAGAAAAAATCCTTCAGGCTAAAATCAAGGAAATTCTTCTTTTCACAAAGGGTCACAGAAGACTGGAATAATCTCCCTCAAGAAGCATATGGAAAAGTTTAATAGGAAAAGTCTCAATAAATCAAAGCGCAGTGTTTATAGTGCACAGTGCATTAACACTGTGTGTGTGCGCGCGCGGGTGGTATACACACAGAGGTCAAATTGTAATACATTGAACCGTACCGTGGTGTGAAGTTACATCGCATTTGATTGGAAAACAGTTTTGATGTTTTCACTGTTTTATCCTGTCCGACGAAAATATTCAACCAATCACAGCAAAGTTGATACACAAGGTAAAAGAATAGTTACAGTGGGAAAAGGTGGAAACCCCACCTACACAAGTGATTTAGTTAACGAATGAGGGCGTCTCACAATCGGTGGGCAGAGTTGTTTATTGGAAGTGCGCCGTGTAGGCCACACAGTATTTATCTAAAATGCTGCGTTTTGGGTTATTTTGAAAAACATTTTGCATGACCGTCCGACGAGTTATTGTGATCATTTTAAATAAAATCACAATGATTTTAAAGACAAATTAATATAAATTAGAATGCCGAGCACCCCGTTCTTGTACATCTTTTTAATTTTTCGTGGCCAAGCATTTTGCGTCGAGATACTGATTTTCAGCCTGTACTTTGAGTGCGTGTTTAATTATCGAGCGCAAAGGAGACTACTTTTCCATATGTGGAAACCAAGGAAGTGAGGAAGTACCATGGCACTGTAAGGTGTGTAGAAGATGCAAAAACCATAATAGGAGAACTAAAAGACTTGAAGAGATGTCAAGACAAGCTGGAAAACCAAATGAAAGAAATGGAAATTCAAATGAAAAAAGGTGAAGCAGACAAACAGAAGTCAGAAAACATGCAGGAGCTGATTAAGGAAACACTGGAACAAGAGAACACAAAATTCAATATCATCATAAAAAATCTCCCAGATATAGATAGCACAGCAACGCAGGAAGAACTAAAGCAGGTAGTTACAGACTTTGTTTCTGAACAACTTGGAGTGGAACAAGAGCAAGTAGCAGAGGCAGAGACAAGTATTATCAAAACAAAATTTGGAAATCTGGTAAAACTCCAACTGAAAGACAGGGAAGCCAAAAGAAAAGCTCAAAAAATGCCAAAAAGCTGAAAGATGATGATGAATATACAAAGAGGTGTATGTAATCCCTGACCTGACTTATAGACAAAGAGAAGGGGAGAGAGAACTGAGAAAGGAAATCGCAGAAAGAAAACTGAAAGGAGCAAACAAAACTTGATAATATGCAAAGGAAAGATTGTGCAAGTAATGCACAATCCTTTAGACAAAGATTTCAGTGAAAAAAAGAAGAAATGTAAACAGTGTAAATTACAGTGCAAATACAGATAGGGAAGCAAGAAGCGATCCTAGAAAACAAAAAGAGTATCAACTCCAGTATACCAAGGGGACCAAGGAGGTTCATTACAAGAGAATAAAGTAAATGAAGAGCAGCTGCCAACAATTACCAAGAAAGAAGTAAAATGTATGTTTCTAAACGCAAGAAGTATTGTAAATAAGTTGGATGAACTGAGATGTCGAGTCTTAAAAAGAAAATCCAGACATAATAGGTATGGTCGAGACATGGCTACACCCAGATATAAGTGGTGCAGAATATACAAATTGATGGCTATACAAATTTCCGTAAAGATAGGAAAGGCAGACGGGGAGGTGGAGTTCTACTTTATGCAAAAAACTGAACTGTATGTTAGTGAAAGGAGTGACTTGGAGGAATACGATGAAGCACTGTGGTGTTATTTGACTATAAATGGAGAAAACCAGGACCCACACAAGCTAAATATTGGAGTAGTGTACAGGAGCCCTAGTAATCTGGAAGAGGAAGATATAAAACTACACACAACCCTCGAAAAGCTGGTGGGAGAAGAGATAATTGTCATGGGGGACTTTAATTATGCAGATATTGACTGGGACATTCTACAAGCAAATACAAGAAGATCCCAAGCCTTTCTAGATGTTGTAGACAACAATTTCTGGACACAACATGTGGAGAAACCGACGAGACAAAATGCATTATTAGACTTAGTCTTCACATCAGAGAGGGAAATGGTTGAAAACTTAGAAATACAAGAGAATCTAGGGAACAGTGATCAAGCTACCCTAAATTGGATGCTGATAGGAAAAGTGACAATAGAAGGTTCATACAATAAACCAAATATTTTCAAGGCAGACTATAACAAAATGCGTGATGAACTGGAAGAAGTGGGAAGAGGAGCTTAAAAATGGTGGAACAAACGAGGCATGGGAAAAGTTCAAGTCTAGAATACATGAGCAAATTCAACAGCATGCTCCACCAGTAAAACAGAAGAAGAGAAACAAACCGAAGTGGATGACGAGAAAACTTATGAAAGAAATAGGGCGGAAATGGAAAGCATGGAAAATATACAAAAACCTGGGAAGACAACATGACTTCCAGCGATGCCAGAAAGCAGTTAAAAAAGAAGTCAAGAAGGCAAAGTACAACTTTGAAAAGGAACTTGCAAAAAATATAAAGGAAGACACTAAGAGTTTCTATGCATACGGAAACAGAAATGTAAAGAGACAGTAGGACCTTTAAAGACAACTGGCAGTAGATATTGCACCAGGAAGGGAGACATCCAAAACCCTTAATAACTTCTTTATGTCCGTGTTTGACACAGAAGATGATGAAGTACCAGAACCAAGAAGAGTATTCCAAGGAGAAGAAAATGAGCAACTAGGGAAAGTGAAAGTAACAAAGGAAATTGTCATGGAAAAACTGAAGAAATTAAACCCTGAGAAAGCAGGAGGACCAGATAATATCCCACTCAAATTGCTGAAGGAACTCGCAAATCAATAAATGATGGAAACTCATCACAAAGATATACCAGAAATCAGTCCAGGACGGGGTTATTCCAGATGAGCGGAGGAAAGCCAACATAGTTCCATTATTCCATTATTATTGTCTGTATTTTTGATGGTTTTAATTAATTAAATTAATTAATTAAATTATTCAAAAAGGGGAGTATAGCAGAGCCCGGAAACTACAGACCACAGCTTTACATCTCTACATCAACAGTGGGGAAGATGCTGGAATCAATTATAAGAGATGCAGTCATTGTACATGGATAAACATGACCTCATCAGAGACACAGGGTTCTGCCCAGGATTTCTTTAGTGCCGGAAAAAAAGTTTTTCCTGGTACGGTCAAGTCAATTTCCTTTCGATCGTGCACAGAGTGGTTACAAACGTGCGCCCTGCAGCAGCTGTGCCTTGAATGTAGGCCTCCATAGTGCGCGCACGCCTTTTACCGCCATGGGAAAACAATTTACAGCATCTAAAGCATGGTGCTTACTCTGCAATTCATTTTCCGTTGTATTAAACGCTATAGAATAGGGTACGCAACATGATGAAACTGGTATCATGTTATTCCAAGCGTAAAGCTATAATCAGCGTGACTGGAAACCATTGCGAAATCAATGCGAGTTTCGTTGGATATAATGTACATCGTACAGGCGGGAGGGATGCTCGATCCTGGATCATTAAAATAGACTCAAACCAAGAAGTAGGCTACTCGAAACTTTGGATGAAGCTTTTTACTGGTAATTAATTTTTTTTACACGATGTTCAAAATATTTTGTAGGAAATGGGCTAAAAAAGAAAGGAAAATGTGTGGTGGTCGGAAAACGAAATAATTCTGCTCGTGGTGGTCGGGGAATCATGAGTGCCGGTTGGGTTTTCCGGCATCGACCACCGTGGGAAGAACATTGGAGACAGCCAACATGGATTCACAAAAGGCAGATCATGTACCACCAACTTACTCGGACACAAGGAATAATATCACACAGAAAATAGATCAAGGGCTACCAGTAGGCCTAGATTTACAAAAGGCATTCGACACTGTACCACACAAAAGATTACTGGCAAAGATGCAAGCACATGGAATAACAGGGGATGTAATTCAATGGATAGAAGCATGGCTGAAAGACAGAAGACAACGAGTCGTAGTCCAGGGAACAGAATCAACATGGGGAAATGTAACAAGCTCTGTCATCCAAGGATCAATACTGGGTCCAATCTGCTTCTTGATATACATGAATGACCTGGATGACATGGTGGAATCAAATATCAGCAAGTTCGCAGACGCCACAAAAGTGACAAGGGAAATCTCAACACCATCAGAGTCCGGGAAATTCTGCAAGGGGATTTAGATAATCTACATGGTTGGGCATCAGAATGGCTAATGAAATTCAATGTCAAGAAATGCAGAGTGATGCACCTGGGCTTCAACAACACAAAATGAAGACTACACATTGGCAGAGGAGAGACTAAAACACTTATCAGAAGAGAAGGACTTGGGAGTTTGGGTACACAGTTCACTCAAAGTCAGCAAGCAGTGCGCCGAAGCAGCAAAGAAAGCCAGAAAAGTCTTGGGAATGATCAGACGAAACATCCAATACAGGGACAAAATAATCATGGGGAAATTATATAAAGCCTTGGTAAGACCACACTAACTTGGACTATTGCATGGAAGTATGGAGATCGCACCGACAAAAAGACAAGGACCTGCTTCAAAAAGTTCAGAGGAAGGGAAACAAAATGGTGTCGGGGTTCAAGAACCTAGAATACCAGGATAAGCGAATGCACCTAATGACACTGGAAGGGAGGAGACGGAGAGCAGATCTAATTACAACATTCAGAATAATGAAGGGAATTGATAAGGTGAATGCAGATGTATTTTTTGAGCACAACACCGAATCAAGAACAAGGGACACAACATGAAACTCAAGAAAAAATCCTTCAGGCTAAAATCAAGGAAATTCTTCTTTTCACAAAGGGTCACAGAAGACTGGAATAATCTCCCTCAAGAAGCATATGGAAAAGTTTAATAGGAAAAGTCTCAATAAATCAAAGCGCCGTGTTTATAATGCACAATGCATTAACACTGTGTGTGTGCGCGCGCGGGTGGTATACACACAGAGGTCAAATTGTAATACATTGAACCGTACTGTGGTGTGAAGTTACATCGCATTTGAATGGAAAACAGTTTTGATGTTTTCACTGTTTTATCCTGTCCGACGAAAATATTCAACCAATCACAGCAAAGTTGATACACAAGGTTAAAGAATAGTTACAGTGGGAAAAGGTGGAAACCCCACCTACACAAGTGATTTAGTTAACGAATGAGGGCGTCTCACAATCGGTGGGCAGAGTTGTTTATTGGAAGTGCGCTGTGTAGGCCACACAGTATTTATCTAAAATGCCGCATTTTGGGTTATTTTGAAAAACATTTTGCATGACCGTCCGACGAGTTATTGTGATCATTTTAAATAAAATCACAATTTTAAAGACAAATTAATATAAATTAGAATGCCGAGCACCCCGTTCTTGTACATCTTTTGAATTTTTCGTGGCCAAGCATTTTGCGTCGAGATACTGATTTTCAGCCTGTACTTTGAGTGCGTGTTTAATTATCGAGCGCAAAAGAGACTACTTTTCCATATGTGGAAACCAAGGAAGTGAGGATGTACCATGGCACTGTAAGGTGTGTAGAAGATGCAAAAACCATAATAGGAGAACTAACAGACTTGAAGAGATGTCAAGACAAGCTGGAAAACCAAATGAAAGAAATGGAAATTCAAATGAAAAAAGGTGAAGCAGACAAACAGAAGTCAGAAAACATGCAGGAGCTGATTAAGGAAACACTGGAACAAGAGAACACAAAATTCAATATCATCATAAAAAATCTCCCAGATATAGATAGCACAGCAACGCAGGAAGAACTAAAGCAGGTAGTTTCAGACTTTGTTTCCAAACAACTTGGAGTGGAACAAGAGCAAGTAGCAGAGGCAGAGACAAGTATTATCAAAACAAAATTTGGAAATCTGGTAAAACTCCAACTGAAAGACAGGGAAGCCAAAAGAAAAGCTCAAAAAATGCCAAAAAGCTGAAAGATGATGATGAATACAAAGAGGTGTATGTAAGCCCTGACCTGACTTACAGACAAAGAGAAGGGGAGAGAGAACTGAGAAAGGAAATCGCAGAAAGAAAACTGAAAGGAGCAAACAAAACTTGATAATACGCAAAGGAAAGATTGTGCAAGTAATGCACAATCCTTTAGACAAAGATTTCAGTGAAAAAAAGAAGAAATGTAAATAGTGTAAATTACAGTGCAAATACAGATAGGGAAGCAAGAAGCGATCCTAGAAAACAAAAAGAGTATCAACTCCAGTATACCAAGGGGACCAAGGAGGTTCATTACAAGAGGATAAAGTTAATGAAGCGCAGCTGCCAACAATTACCAAGGAAGAAGTAAAATGTATGTTTCTAAATGCAAGAAGTATTGTAAATAAGTTGGATGAACTGAGATGTCGAGTCTTAACTAGAACAGCCAAGCTGCCATGGCGAGCTGCCAATCGCCCGATAGAAAAACAATGACTAATAGAAAAACCAATCATTTGATCAAATGATGTTATAGGGGTGGGGACATTAACAAACTTGTATGCACTTAAACACTGCCTACTTGTTTGGTATGGGAGTGACAGGGGATCAGGATGGGTGAGGGCTGACTAGGAAGAGAAACAAATAGGCATGGGTGTATGGGGACTTGTTGGTTAAGGGGGGCAGAGGGGTGATTTGCCTGATATTTTACAAAAATAAAAACAAGTTAAGATAATTATAAATTTATAAGGTTTGCACTTTTGGAATTGTCCATATTCTAAAACCTTTCTATATTGTTGTTTTAGCTCAATTGGAAACAGTGTCATAATTATGAGATGAATATTAAGCATGTTGGTGGCAATATTTGATCCAGGTTTCAAGTGGATATTTCATTGCAAGAAGAAGTTATGGCCACTCAAGCTTTTCTTTGTTTTAGCTCTTAAACTGGAACAGGTGTCATACTTGTGAGTTTTATTATTTTATATGAATCTGCATGTCAATGACAACATTTGATATAAGTTTCAAGTTGATACATCATTGCAGTAAGGAGTTATAGCCACTCAAGGTTTTCATTGTTTTAGCTTGTTCAACTGGAACGGGTGTCATACTAATGAGTTTTATTCTTTCATACAAATCTGCATGTCAGTGGCAAAATGTGATATAAATTTTAAATCGATACATCATTGCATTAACGAGCTATCCTATGGACAATCAAGGTATCTCATTGTTTTAACTCACTCATCTGGAACCATTGAAACAATCACAAGTTTCATTCTTAGTGTGACTGTGTAATATGTGCATGTCTGTTGTAATGTTGCCTGGTTGTAAGTCAAAGCTATAAGTCAGTCTAAAACTTCAACATTTACTCTGACTTTGGCTCTTTAAAATCCAGGGGGCAATGTTTAGCCTAGCATTGTTTTATTCCCAAAAACTTCAACATTTCCTTAAAAACATGATTGAGAACAACAAAACATGACTGTCACTATATACTGATTTGACTTTGGGCTTTTATTAGATCCCATAAAACAACTGAAAACAAAAATGTTGAAGCTTGATGCTAAAACTTTAACATCTATTGAATGCGGACGGCCGGACGGACAGACGGACGGAAATTGTCATTACATAGGCTCACTCTGCTTTGCAGCTCGCCAAAAAGAAAATCCAGACATAATAGGTATGGTCGAGACATGGCTACACCCAGATATAAGTGGTGCAGAATATACAAATTGATGGCTATAAAAATTTCCGTAAAGATAGGAAAGGCAGACGGGGAGGTGGAGTTCTACTTTATGCAAAAAATTGAACTGTATGTTAGTGAAAGGAGTGACTTGGAGGAATACGATGAAGCACTGTGGTGTTATTTGACTATAAATGGAGAAAACCAGGACCCACACAAGCTAAATATTGGAGTAGTGTACAGGAGCCCTAGTAATCTGGAAGAGGAAGATATAAAACTACACACAACCCTCGAAAAGCTGGTGGGAGAAGAGATTATTGTCATGGGGACTTTAATTATGCAGATATTGACTGGGAAATTCTCCAAGCAAATACAAGAAGATCCCAAGCCTTTCTAGATGTTGTAGAGAACAATTTCTGGACACAACATGTGGAGAAACCGACGAGACAAAATGCAATATTAGACTTAGTCTTCTCATCAGAGAGTGAAATGGTTGAAAACTTAGAAATACAAGAGAATCTAGAGAACAGTGATCAAGCTACTCTAAATTGGATGCTGATAGGAAAAGTGACCATAGAAGGTTCATACAATAAACCAATTGTTTTTCAAGGCAGACTATAACAAAATGCGTGATGAACTGGAAGAAGAGGGAAGAGGAGCTTAAAAATGGTGGAACAAACGAGGCATGGGAAAAGTTCAAGTCTAGAATACATGGCCAAATTCAACAGCATGCTCCACCAGAAAAACAGAAGAAGAGAAACAAACCCAAGTGGATGACGAGAAAACTTATGAAAGAAATAAGGCGGAAACAGAAAGCATGGAAAATATACAAAAACCTGGGAAGACAACATGACTTCCAGCGATGCCAGAAAGCAGTTAAAAAAGAAGTCAAGAAGGCAAAGTACAACTTTGAAAAGGAACTTGCAAAAAATATAAAGGAAGACACTAAGAGTTTCTATGCATACGTAAAGACCAAACAAAAATGCAAAGAGACAGTAGGACCTTTAAAGACAAATGGCAGAGATATTGCACAAGGAAGGGAGACATCCGAAACCCTTAACAACTTCTTTCTGTCCAGGTTTAACATAGAAAAAGATGAAGTACCAGAACTAAGAAGAGTATTCCAAGGAGAAGAAAAATGAGCAACTAGGGAGAGTGAAAGTAACAAAGGAAATTGTCATGGAAAAACTGAAGAAATTAAACCCTGAGAAAGCAAGAGGACCAGATAATATCCCACCCAAATTGCTGAAGGAACTCGCAAATCAATAAATGATGGAAACCCATCACAAAGATATACCAGAAATCAGTCCAGGAAGGGGTTATTCCAGATGAGCGGAGGAAAGCCAACATAGTTCCATTATTCAAAAAGGGGAGTATAGCAGAGCCCGGAAACTACAGACCACAGCTTTACATCTCTACATCAACAGTGGGGAAGATGCTGGAATCAATTATAAGAGATGCAGTCATTGTACACGGATAAACATGACCTCATCAGAGACACAGGGTTCTGCCCAGGATTTCTTTAGTGCCGGAAAAAAAGTTTTTCCTGGTACGGTCAAGTCAATTTCCTTTCGATCGTGCACGGAGTGGTTACACACGTGCGCCCTGCAGCAGCTGTGCCTTGAATGTAGGCCTCCATAGTGTGCGCACGCCTTTTACCGCCATGGGAAAACAATTTACAGCATCTATAGCATGGTGCTTACTCTGCAATTCATTTTCCATTGTATTAAACGCTATAGAATAGGGTACGCAACATGATGAAACTGGTATCATGTTATTCCAAGCGTAAAGCTATATAAACCATTGCGAAATCAATGCGAGTTTCGTTGGATATAATGTACATCGTACAGGCGGGAGGGATGCTCGATCCTGGATCATTAAAATAGACTCAAACCAAAGAAGTAGGCTACTCAAAACTTTGGATGAAGCCTTTTACTGGTAATTAATTTTTTTTACATGATGTTCAAAATATTTTGAAGGAAATGGGCTAAAAAAGAAAGGAAAATGTGTGGTGGTCGGAAAACGAAATAATTCTGCTCGTGGTGGTCGGGGAATCATGAGTGCCGGTTGGGTTTTCCGGCACCGACCACCGTGGGCAGAACCCTGGAGACAGCCAACATGGATTCACAAAAGGCAGATCATGTACCACCAACTTACTCGGACACAAGGAATAGTATCACACAGAAAATAGATCAAGGGCTACCAGTAGGCCTAGATGTGATATATTTAGATTTACAAAAGGCATTTGACACTGTACCACACAAAAGATTACTGGCAAAGATGCAAGCACATGGGATAACAGGGGATGTAATTCAATGGATGGATAGAAGCATGAAAGACAGAAAACAACAAGTCGCAGTCCAGGGGCGGAACAGAATCAACATGGGGAAATGTAACAAGCTCTGTCATCCAAGGATCAGTTCTGGGTTCAATCTGCTTCTTGATAATATACATGAATGACCTGGATGACATGGTGGAATCAAATATCAGCAAGTTCGCAGACGCCACAAAAGTGACAAGGGAAATCTCAACACCAACACACAACCCTCGAAAAGCTGGTGGGAGAAGAGATTGTCATGGGGGACTTTAATTATGCAGATATTGACTGGGAAATTCTACAAGCAATACAAGAAGATCCCAAGCCTAGATGTTGTAGTCGACAATTTCTGGACACAACGTGTGGAGAAACCGACGAGACAAAATGCATTAGAATAGTAGACTTAGTCTTCACATCAGAGAGGGAAATGATTGAAAACTTAGAAATACAAGATAATCTAGGGAACAGTGATCAAGCTACATGTACCCTAAATTGGATGCTAATAGGAAAAGTGACAATAGAAGGTTCATACAAAAAACCAAATATTTTCAAGGCAGACTATAACAAAATGCGTGATGAACTGGAAGAAGTGGGAAGAGGAGCTTAAAAATGGTGGAACAAACGAGGCATGGGAAAAGTTCAAGTCTAGAATACATGAGCAAATTCAACAGCATGCTCCACCAGTAAAACAGAAGAAGAGAAACAAACCGAAGTGGATGACGAGAAAACTTATGAAAGAAATAGGGCGGAAATGGAAAGCATGGAAAATATACAAAAACCTGGGAAGACAACATGACTTCCAGCGATGCCAGAAAGCAGTTAAAAAAGAAGTCAAGAAGGCAAAGTACAACTTTGAAAAGGAACTTGCAAAAAATATAAAGGAAGACACTAAGAGTTTCTATGCATACGGAAACAGACATGTAAAGAGACAGTAGGACCTTTAAAGACAACTGGCAGTAGATATTGCACCAGGAAGGGAGACATCCAAAACCCTTAATAACTTCTTTATGTCCGTGTTTGACACAGAAGATGATGAAGTACCAGAACCAAGAAGAGTATTCCAAGGAGAAGAAAATGAGCAACTAGGGAAAGTGAAAGTAACAAAGGAAATTGTCATGGAAAAACTGAAGAAATTAAACCCTGAGTAAGCAGGAGGACCAGATAATATCCCACTCAAATTGCTGAAGGAACTCGCAAATCAAATAATTAGGTGAACCCATCATTAAGATTTACCAGAAATCAGTCCAGGAAGGGGTTGTTCCTGATGACTGGAGGAAAGCCAACATAGTGCCATTATTCAAAAAGGGGAGTAAAGCAGAGCCCGGAAACTACAGACTGGTCAGCTTTACATCTTTACATCAAAGTGGGGAAGGTGCTGGAATCAATTATAAGGGATGCAGTCACTGCCCACACCTAGATAAACATGACCTCATCAGAGACAGCCAACATGGATTCACAAAAGGCAGATCATGCACCACCAACTTACTCAGACACAAGGAATAATATCACACAGAAAATAGATCAAGGGCTACCAGTAGGCCTAGATGTGATATATTTAGATTTACAAAAGGCATTCGACACTGTACCACACAAAAGATTACTGGCAAAGATGCAAGCACATGGAATAACAGGGGATGTAATTCAATGGATAGAAGCATGGCTGAAAGATAGAAGACAACGAGTCGTAGTCCAGGGAACAGAATCATCATGGGGAAATGTAACAAGCTCTGTCATCCAAGGATCAGTACTGGGTCCAATCTGCTTCTTGATATACATGAATGACCTGGATGACATGGTGGATTCAAATATCAGCAAGTTTGCAGACGCCACAAAAGTGACAAGGGAAATCTCAACACCATCAGAGCCCGGGAAATTCTGCAAGGGGATTTAGATAATCTACATGGTTGGGCATCAGAATGGCTAATGAAATTCAATGTCAAGAAATGCGGAGTGATGCACCTGGGCACATTGGCAGAGGAGAGACTAAAACACTTATCAGAAGAGAAGGACTTGAGAGTTTGAGTACAAAGTTCACTAAAAGTCAGCAAACAATGCGCCGAAGCAAGAAAAGTCCTGGGAATGATCAGACGAAACATCCATTCCAATACAGGGACAAAATAATCCTGGGGAAATTATATAAAGCCTTGGTAAGACCACACTTGGACTATTGCATGGAAGTATGGAGACCGCACCGACAAAAAGACAAGGACCTGCTTCAAAAAGTTCCGAGGAAGGGAAACAAAATGGTGTCGGGGTTCAAGAACCTAGAATACCAGGATAGAATTAAGCGAATGCACCTAATGACACTGGAAGAGAGGAGACGGAGAGCCGATCTAATCACAACATTCAGAATAATGAAGGGAATTGATAACGTGAATGCAGATGTATTTTTTGAGCTCAACACCGAATCAAGAACAAGGGGACAACAACATGAAACTCAAGAAAAAATCCTTCAGGCTAAAATCAAGGAAATTCTTCTTCTCACAAAGGGTCATAGAAGACTGGAATAATGGAAAAGTTTCCGCAGCATGCCTCCAACTTTTTTTTTTTTTCCCCTGTTTTCCACCTATCTCCAAATGGAAAACAGGAAAAAAAAATAAAAAATAAATAAAAAAAGAAGTTGGAGGCATGCTGTGGAAACTTTTCCGGAATAATCTCCCTCAAGAAGCAGTAAACAGCACCACACTACTGGGGTTCAAGAAAATAATAGGACATACATGGGTTGGGCTTAAAAAGCCTTCTGACCCTTAGTTTCCACACACCAGACTGACCACTTGGATCTGATGGAGGAGGTGTGTGGTATCAAGGTAAATCAATCACTTCTTACCAAGTAAGTTTTTATTGCCATTAATTATCAGAGTCATTACCAAACGTGTACGATGCCTTTAATTGTTTGTAACATTTTGACATCAAAGGGCTTTGGTTGGGTCATCTGCATGTATAAAAAAAATATATACAAAACAAAAAAATGTAAACAAAAAACCAGTTCATTAAGTTACAGGGCTTGAATTCTGTCAGCAACTGTAGCTATTAAGTTGATACATAGGGCCTATGTTAATATGTTTATGCCCAGTGATAAAAGCAGAAAATGTCTCCTCGCACCCCCACCCCCCCCCCCCCTTCTAAAAAAAGAGATCCTTCCCCCTTACGTAAAAAAAAAAAAAAAAAAAAAAATTAAAATTCGTAGTTTTCAACGAATCCTTCTGGGTAGTCCTACAAACATGGTTCGAGAGAAATGCCATAAACTCCCCGATGCAGTAGAGCTAACTTGCGCCGGCGTTTTTCGCAAGTGAACAGCCAGCGAGCAAAGAGCGACTCAGGAATGTTTTTCGAATCCACTGTCCAAAAAGAAATACAATTTCTTCATTATTCCCATCACTTATTTCCGGCTTTACTCTGACTGAAATAACCTACTAAACCACACATTTCAGAGTTTGTGCATTGTTGTCGTATTTATACTGGATAACTTAAAAAAATTAAGATTTTTTTATGAGAGCAGTCTTACCTGTAAATTCATCAGTCGCCATTTTGTGGTGCATATGCCACGCGCGGAAATTACACACGTGCAGTTTCTGTTGTATGCAAATTACTAGTTGCCCTTTTCGAAACCAAGAATTTGACTCACGGGGCTCCGGCTGAGCCTGCCGCAGTTATTCATAAAACGCAGCTTTCGGTACGTGATCCAAACAGGTGGACAGAGCCTAAGCCCGAAGCCGAGTATCGCAAGTTGTGGTTTCGAAAAGGGCCACAAGTTTTTAGGATCAGCCGCATGAAGTGACCTATATGAAACAGAACAAATAATCAAAATCATAGTGCTGTCATGCCATGTTTGTATCAATATATTTTTTTAGATAAAAGTAATTATATATACAAATACCCAACAACGATTATTAAAAAACTGCAGCACAAAAAAACCTTGCTATATCGACCCCCCCTTCAGTCCTACCCCTCCCACTCCGCCCAAACCGTTTTGACCGATTGACTATCAGCCAATCAGTGTGTGCGTATGTAGGCTACTTAACTCTTTTGCACACGGCACCCTGGTAAAATATTATTTTGGCCAAAAGTAATATTTCTCATAATGATAAACATTATAGGCCCACAGAGCACGCTTTCTGTTTTGTTTGTAGGCTACAAAGAGAGAAACATAAAATAAAACAAATGGGCTTAAAAACAAATTTGTTCAGCATGTGTCTATTTTCATTTCTTGATTTTGTTTTTACCCCCCCCCCCCCCCCGCCCCCTGTTATTGTACATAAATAAAGCATGCGGTGATGGGGGTGTCAGGTGTGCAGACAACCTGAGGCGCGCCCCAAAAAGTGAGAAAACTTATTATAGTATACAAAAGTGGCACCGGGGCGGCGGCGCACACTAAAGTTTCCCGGCTTGGCATAATTGACTCACCAGTAAAATTCTACGGCCTACAAAATTGACGGCTGGTCTTGTCTTAGAGTGAAAATGCAACCCGTTTACCGCGTGAGTTTAGGAAGTCGTTTATTAGCCATTTTTTTCTCAGAAAAAATAAATGACGAAAATGAAACGGGTACCTCCGCCTTCGCCACAGAAAAAGTGAAATGTCGCCATCAAGAGTTCGGAAAAAAATTAATTCAAAATGGCGGCGCCGTTTTGTGAGAACGTGTCCACGGTCTTCATTGAGGTTCGTAAACAAATTCGTGCAGTGCAGGTTGTTTTACAGATACAGAACTCGTGTGATGAAGACAAACCACGGTAAGGAAAGTGTAATTTACATGGTGTAACATTTTTCCCCCGCAAAATGTAGCTTTAGAATGCAAGAGTAGTTATCGTCTGCTCAGCAGTGCAGTGCTCTGGATTTTGGATTGTTATTGTTTGTTTACGCTTTTTAGTGCATGGTGGTTCAATTGTATAAATGTTTGTCATTGTTTCTGTTATTGTTAATCACTGCCGAATCGAACCGCCACTTTTCCCCCCAAAATACAAGTATCTTATTGACCCAATTGGCTTATGTGGCCTTACCTTTTGTTTAATAGTATTTTTACAGGCTTAATTATGACACTCTGACCTGCTGACAGTCAGTGACAGTCACTGAGCTGAGTGACAGTGACATGATACTGACACTTTCTGACACTGACAGTACATTCCAAGTTCACTAGGTTGGCGACAGCTAAAATTAGTTCTAATTGCTATGGTATGGGATAATTATGAATGTGGATTGGTTGGCCCTTCCTCCGGTCGCTTGTTTTGCAATAAATATATCTTGGGCACTTCTTCGTCCCTTCGACGAGTGATTCATTTCAATATAAATAAGAATAGACTAAGTATTAATTTGTCACAACTCTGAAATCCCCAAATTGTTGAAATATTATTTGTCTGATTATTCCTCGGTTGCTGACAAACAAAATAACATCGATGGCTTAAATTAATATAAACATTCAGTTGAAATTAAATACAATGACAGTTCAGAGCAATATTTTGCAAGACTGTCCTGACTTCAACTTCAAGATGTCACTTAGTACGCCACTTTACTTTTAAAGCAAGACGCCAAGAGATTGAGCATGCACTCTCCAGATCTCACAATTTCTCAAAAGTAAAAAAATGTTGAGCAAATAAACTTTTTTTCAGCTCAACAGTTACCATGATCGTAACCCTCCAGTCCTTGACTGCACTAGGGACCTGGGCCCAATTTCATAGTCTCTGCTTAAATTAACGGCTGATTTTGTGCTAACAGCGTGAGTTTCCATTTCATGGCGCTGTGAGTTTCCATTTCATAGCGCTGTGAGTTTCCATTTCATAGCGCTGCTAACCGTAAGCACACAAAAAGGCATGCTAACCTTCCGGTGCTTACTGTATGAAAATGAACGATGTAACAATCCATTGATGAATGCGCAAGCTGGCTGCCTAATTTTCTTGCTAACCTGTAAATATGCTTACACTTTTAAAAGCAAATTTTTCTGCTAAAGTTAGCACTAGAAAATTGCTTACCGTTAAGCAGCGATATGAAATTGGCCCCTGAGCAGTGAGGGTTGGGATATTCGCAACATCAGCTCAAGTGTGCACATTACATACATTTACAAATATTCCCAAAATGTTTAAAGGTTTTGTTCAATTCTGGTTCATAGAACAGCTGTTTGTGTTGGCTTTGTTTTATATTTCTTTTCTTCAATCATCATTCAGGCCTCCAGGTCACAGTGCTAGTCGCTTTATAGTGTCCCTTGGTTTCATTACCAGTAAGATAAATGGTGATGTTAATAATTTATTTAATAAACTCTCTATATCATTGTTATGTTTTGCTATACAGCCAAAATGAGTGTCCGATCATACCAAGTAGGTTCCAAGTTGAAGTTCTTCCCCACTC
This sequence comes from Plazaster borealis, assembly GCA_021014325.1. NCBI lineage: Eukaryota > Metazoa > Echinodermata > Asteroidea > Forcipulatida > Labidiasteridae > Plazaster > Plazaster borealis. Next base: position 12,912,825 of record CM037476.1, on the reverse strand, counting down.
CCTGAACATAAATTTCCTGTCAGATAAATGGTGTGATGTCTTTCAGCTGAATGGAATCAAACTTCTTCCGAAAACCTGCAATGGACTTCACTGGGTAAGTACATGATACATGATCACCTTATTGCAACCAAGGAGGAAGGAACACTAAATGGGCCCAATTTCATAGAGCTGCTTTAAGCAGAAAATATTGCAACAGTTTGCTGCTAAGCAAAAAGTAGTGCAGGATACAAGTCACAGATGGTACACGTGAAATGGTGTTTTGGCTAGTAACCTAAATCCAGTGAGCATAATTGATTTTGTGCTGAGCTACTTTTTGTGCTTAAGCAGCTCTATGAAATTGGGCCCTGGTCATACCTCATGACCTGGGGCCAATTTATCATAGTGCTGCTTAACGGTTCAAGCAAACTCAGACAAATTTGGTAAAAGAGTCAAGTGTAATTCACAGGGGAGCAAGAAAATTAGGTGGCCAGCTTGCGTGTTCATCTTGGATTTGCATCTTTAGTGCCTACGTCATTCTTTTTCATACAGTAAGCACAGCACGTAGTCACGCGTGTTTGCCATTGTTTGACCCTGGCAATATACAAGGGGTGTACTTTTTGGATGTCTATGGAGGATCAAGGTCAATTTACCTTGTGTTGCATTAACTCCCATTCCATTTCAAGTTTCCCATGCAAAATGTTTTGAAACATTTTCTATGGAACTAATCTTACATTATTTACAATGATTTTGGGTTAAACAAAGATAAATTGACTATGAGCGAGATTTGAACCTGCGACCTCCGGATTAATGTACTGGCGTTCTACCAGCTGAGCTATCTGGCCCTAATGTTGGCAGTCTCCCTATTTTGTCAACATCTTTGTTCGGGGGTGCCAGTCAGAAGCCATACTTTCCTTTCTTCAACCCAAAACTAATTACAAAATTTACCCCTTATCAATTTCCCTAGTGGTTTATTACTTGATTATTTACAATGTTTACAGTGTGCTCACCTTTGTCACTTGCCAGACTAGGTTTATCACAGTGATTTTTCAAAATTCGTGAAGAAAAACAATGAACATTGTTCCCTACTTTTGACCAGGTACCTGAAGAGGGTCTCCACATGAGGTTGCAGGTGGCGGACGAGGGTCAGTCTATGGACATCAGGGAGGTTTCCGAAGCCAGAGAGAAAGATGAATGTCAATTCTTAAGCCAGGCTTCCTGTATCCTCACATGTGGGATGTGCAGAGCCAAGATTGCATTGAATCAATGGTGAGTGTTGAGCATTTTCTGGATGCAGACAACTCATTAGAACGGTGTGATTGGTGCATAGAATTGAGCAGGGCTAAAATTTGTGGGAAAATCCACAAGACTGGAGGTTTTGTAGCTCAAAATGTTTACTGGACCAAAAGTTCTTTTACAAGACCATAATTGAAATGAGAAAAACAAATACCTACATAGTTTAACATTTTGAACTGGGCAATATCTCATAAAAAAAATTAAAATAAAAAATAAAAATTCTGAGCACAGCTAGTAGTGCTTAACATTTTTGCAATCATGATTTCCATAAATGGCAATTCCAACAAACTAAGTTGGATCTACTGTTTAATTTTGTTCTTGTAGCACGTTTGACAGAGTTCTCCCCCTTCCCTCCGAGAACTGGAGAGAGCTTTCTGAGAACTGGTGTTGCCATGGCAACAAAGAGACGGGGCAGTTTGCAAACCAGTCGCTGTTGCCATCGGACACGGACTGCCTGGTGGGTGCTCTCTACCTTCTATTGCATCCCAGCATGCTTTGCAAAGAGGCTTTTATACTACGGCCGACTACAGATGCTCCTGTCAAACGAAAGGTTAGTTTTCTTGTTGACAGTATTAAACAGGCAGGTTGTAACCTTCTCAACTGATTAGCTGATTTCCGCTTTTGTCTTCAGTTTTAGTGCCATAGAAAACTGGAAAAACTGCACAAAGTTTTGTTGTTAAAGGAGCATTACAGAATTGGTTTTTGCTAACAAACCAGTTGCTGGCAGTGTAAGCACTTTATATAATCCACCATATACATAAACTGACAAACCTGTAGGAGTTTGAGATCGATCGGCCATCTGGGTCACGAGAAAATAGTGAAAAACCGATTACACATTTGCATGTGTTATGCATGAACAAAACGCTCATGAGCGATAAACTCCAATCGGAAATTAGTTTTATTTATTTCTCATCAAATATGGCATTTCAGACAGAAATATTTCTAGGGATGTTTTCTACTATCATCATCATTAGACCGTGTAAGTTTTATGTAAATCTGTGATCTTAAAGAAAATTTTAATTACCAGTTCTGTAATGTTCCTTTAAGACATTTTCCTTTGCAATATTGAAGTTTCATATCGGAAAAGGTCAATTCAAATTTTAAATAAAGTATTAGCGAGGACTAATATATAATTGTAATATTCTCGATTTTGATCATGGGATCTAGAGTTTTTCTTGGTCTCTGACTTGCAAGTAACATTGTCTATACTTGAATTGCTTCATAGTTGGGTATGGCATACCACATGTTCTTACATTGGTTGGCTGTATTGACCTGTGAACTAGCACCCAGCGATACAATGAGATTTGTAATTTAGTTTGCCTTTCTTCTGGAGACGATCAGAGAATACTGATCGAAACTTCAAGTTGGTATACCACCGGTTCATTTCTGAAACTCCACAACTCATAAGAGAGATTCATGATAATGCAAACCTTACTAGATTATATTTCCACTATGCAATGTTTCAAATCTTACAAATGTTTTTTCTATCAAAAGACCAAAAATACAATCCCAATTTTTCCCTTTTACACTCAATGCCGTTTAAATTTATAGTGCACTTTTGAATGGTCCAAAATACACCTGACTTATTCTCTATTTACCCCTTTCACCAATGTCACATGAGGCTACCCTCTGCCAAGCTTGCCATTTTGGGAGTCAAACTGCACGTATACAAATATGGTTGGCACACACAAAATGCTGATGTTCTAAAATGCGCACTATACTGTATAACACGCAGGAACATTGACTGCCAAAAAGGCGCAAAATTATTGTGATGAGATTACGTCAGGTGAATGGGATCCATGAAGGAGGGCATGAAGTTTTTAAGGTCTTGTGTTCTTGATACATGAGGGCGCTCTTTTGTTGGACCACAAGATTAACTTTATAGTGCATGCTACAGCAGATTACATGTACTTATCCTACCCCCATGTTAACTGTGCAAAACAAAGCGCAGAGGAAAGGTTTTCAGTCAATTCAAATTTATAGTCAAATTGTTATCCAATCAAAAAGAACCAGCTTGTGGTGTGAAATCAAGCAATTTTGTAAGTTGCAAAAAATAGTTAATGGCCTGACGTTTCGACCCTAGCAGAGTCTTTCTCGAAGGCTAAATGACTAGACAACACACATGAACCGGTATGAGTGTAACAAAAGCATTAAAGTGGAAATACATGAATAGAGACAGAGAGCAAACAGACAGGGCAAGGGGTAAACAATGAATAGGGAGACAGAGGGAGGGGGTGGAGGGAGGGGGCTGGTCTGACCACAAGAAGTTGGATGTTGCTAAGAACGTTCTATACTTCAGTGCATGATGACGCAGTGATCCAGCCGTAGCCAGTAGCCATGTGCATTCAAGTGACAACTATTAGTGTCGTTATAAACTTTTAGCAACATGACGAATTTTGTATATTTTGTCTGCTTGTAGGTAAAATATTTTGTGTGCATTGTGTTCTGGCTTAAACCTAATGTTTTTTTCTTGCCTGATCTCTTCCAGGAGTCTTCGTTGTCTCTTCTATGCAGGCGATGCCGCTCTTCACTTGGAGAGGGTTTAACAAAAGGTATATGTATGACATGATAGAAGTGGATATTTATTTTACAATCTTTTTTGTTATTATTATTATATATTTCTGGTCATGAAACCAAGGATGCCTCATACATAAACTTAATTACTGCAACTCGCAAGCCTGAGGAAATCTGTAAACAAGGGTGCTTGCTATGTAAGCCAGAAACACCGGGGTTAATCCCTACTCTTCCACGATAAGTGGTCTGGGTTCTCGTGCCCTACCAATCCTAGCACACGGGATGTACGGCTTAATGTCCCATCCGAAGAACAAAGCAATTATGGTAAGGCATCTTTCTCAAGGATACAAGTGTCATGACAGGGACTCGAACCCACACTCTGCTGATCAGAAACACCAGAGCTTGAGTCCAGTGCGCTTTGACCGCTCAGCCACGACATGCCAAATGTATGATCAGTTTTGTGGTCTTTGTAGTGTAAAGTGTATTGAGCCTGACAGCAGTTTTGTCAACAATCTGCATGCATGGAACTTTCCTCCTCAGTGAGCATGTATTGGCCATTGGGTTAATAATGAAACTGGTGAAGTATTTAGTGCAGGATGGATGGATTGTCTTGTAATGCAAATAAAGCTCCCGCCCGCCTCGGATGAACAATACTTAACCTTACCGAATCGTGCTAATTAGTTTTTCTCCCAGTTGCCAACACTCGTCATTTGTATGTATGTACATGTACTTCTGCATGGTGCAGTACATTATTAAGCCTGATACTTCAGCAATATTTTTCTCAGTAAAGGGCACTTGTATAAAGGAATTTTTAAATTTCTTCTGGAATGTTTCAAGAGGCACCAAGGTATATGACTAGGGGCACTGAGGTAATTGCCTCCATTGCCTTTGTGAAGTTTTAGGCCTACATTATACAGGGGCTCTGCATTTTCCTCCCGTTATTTGATATTTGTATGAGTTATTAAGCTTGCGATGCCACTGCCATCACACTTCCAACACCTACATGCACAAACTAAATACATAGTACATGTACATACAAATCCTGTTTCTTAAATTATCAATATGTGATGTTTAGAAAAGGAGGTGTGGGGGGGGTGTAAATGACATATAAAGAGAGCGCTGACAAAAGGGCTTGTTTAGGAAAAATGCAAACGGAAACTACAGTGTTTATTGGCCAGAAGTGCCCCCTACAAAATATGGTGCACCCCCTTGTGCCCCCTAAAATGTTACTTTAGTATCGGCGCTGATGGCCTATGGGCCCATTCCTTTTGAATTCTTCTGATGTCTGATGATAAGTGGAGAACAGTGTGTCTTTAAACGTTGTGCCACCACTCTGTCACATGAGTGGACAGATGTTGATACCTCTTTAAGGTATCGTACACGTTTGGTAATGACTCAAAACAAATATTAGCATAAAAACTTACTTGGTAACAAGCAACAGAGAGCTGTTGATAGTTTAAAACATTGTAGGAAATGACACCCTCTGAAGTAACGTAGTTTTTGAGAAGGTGGTAATTTCTCACTAAAATAATAAAAACTTCTTGCAAGAAGTTTTTATTCCTATCTGAAAGCACACAAATTTGTACAACAAGGGTGTTTTTTCTTTCATCATTTTCTTGCAACTTCGATGACCAATTGAGCCCAAATTTTCATAGGCTTGTTATTTTATGCATATGTTGGGATACACCAAGTGAGAACACTGGTCTTTGACAATTTCCAAACATGTTCAGTGCCTTTAAGTGCATGTACTATGAAGTTTCAGTCTCATCATGCAAAAATGTCATTTAGAAAACATATTGCCGCAACTTCTGTAATATTTTATCATGCAACAAAACAACCCACAAAGGACAAGCAGACAAAAAAAATTACAACGGGTATATTCGACACAATCTTACCTTTTATGCCAGGCATGTTCCAAAAGTACCAAAAACAAGAGGGCCAAAAGCTGTTGTCAAAGCCAAAGAATAAATAATTTTTTTTAAGAAAAACATAATTAACCTTCATATAGATTATGAACAGAGAAAAACGTATTGAGAGTTACTTGACGAGCAAGAGAGTTACATGTATTTGACTTGCTCATCAATCAAGGACATGTGTTTATTTATGTGTTTGGCTATTAGCATATTAGTTTTAATGTACTTTCCAGTTATAGGCACAGTAATTAAAAGAAGTACTGTACAGTGTTGGGCTGACACCTGATAATGAACAAGTTTAAAGGGAGGGTATACCTTTTTATTAAATTACTCCAACAATTAATGACCATCAAAACATACTTGGTAAGAAGCACTGCAGCTGTTGATAATGTATAACATTTTGAGAAACAATTCCGTTCAAAGGAATGTGGTTTTAGAGAGAGGGATTCAAAAACATTTCAATTTGAGAAACTTTTCTGCATGAAACGTTTCTCAGATCGTGTTCCAATTATGGATTATTCTTCCTGCGCGGACATAACCGTTCCAGAATTTCGGCGATATCTCAAAAAAAGCTCCCACAGTTTGAAATGAAATTTTCACAGGTTAGTTTTATTATATATTATATAGGATTAAAATAATCGAACGGTTCCAATTTCTTTGCCTTTAAAACTAGATTATGGTTATTATTTGTTTTTCACCCATACTCCATTGTGTGTTAAGCACTGTATACGCAGTTCTTTCCTAAGTCATGTGAACAAAAAAACCAAAAACAAATAAAATCCACAGGCATATTACTTGGGTGGGATTCGAACCCACAACCTTTGCCTTCCCAGAACAGATAACTTACCACTAGACTTGCATGTAGGGCTAGTGATTTGCCGGAGTAATAAAAGTTATAAAGTACCATGATCAACCAGGGTGGGATTCGAACCCACATTTCCGCTGTATGCAAGGCACATTTTCGCTACTCTACAGTAACATAATAAATATAATTTGTTTTTACCCATACACCGATGTGTATTAAGCACTGTATACTTTCCCTTTCACAGGCAAATCACTCGGTTGGGATTCGAACCCACGACCTTTGCATTGCTAGAGCATACGTCTTACCACTAGACCATCGAGCTAGCCCGGCGGCTAGAGGCAGTTAAAAATTAACATTATTAAAACAAAATACATAAGTGTACCGTAGAATAATTCATGTTCACTGTAAATTAACTTTTTTGAGAAGTTGACATTCTGCAAGATCATCCTTTATTTTGTGTACACATTGTATTTTTGAATGATTACCATGCTCTGAGTAACATAGTGTGTGCCGTTAATGATGTTCAGTGAACAGCATCAGCACGCAATGTCTCTATAGTCGCATGCAAATTACCTTTCAATTCATGTAATAATAAGGCTTTGAGAAAGACACTGGAAGACTCTTATCTTCATGGTAATATCCGTGTACGTGCAGTGCATGGGTGTTGCTCAGCAAGGTTTTTGCCAGGATTTGGTAAAAGGGTGTCAAAATTTGCTGGAAATTTAAAAACTGGGTGTCCAAATTGTTCACTTACAATACATCTGTAAATGACAGATAAAAAAGGGTGTCCAAATTTAAAACAGGGTGTCTTAAAGACACCCAGACACCCAGACACCCCTCTGGCTAACACTATGTTGCTCAGTGACTACATATTAATTGTCAGTTTACATTGTTTTTGCATTTTGAGTGGCTTGGTACAGCTGATTCAAGCCAATATAATAACCATCCTCAGTCCATCAGAAAGTTACTGTTGGTAGGTTCGCATAAGTGCTCTGCCTCTACTAGACGGTTCTGTAGGTTGGTTTCTCTTGTCTAAGAGTAATGAGAGTGGAATGTCAAGTCTAGTTGCGTGTCCAATCAGTTGTTAGGCGCTGCTTGTGTAGTATTGTTGATGCTGGTGGGATATTGCTTCGGGGATAAAGTTCAGCATTGGTGATGCGTTCAGGGAATCTGAGATTCTGTGTGTAGAAAAGCCTATTGTGTCGCAACAATAATTTTCTTAAGCATTTCCGTTAATGTCGAGCTGGCCGCGATAAATAGTTAAAAACTCGTTGCATTTTGAGACAGACTACTAGGATCAAAATGTGAGGCTATTATCGGTTTTTTTGCATTTATACCATCATGTTAATTTGGTTGGTAGCACTTTGCATCAGCTGATTTCCCCTTTTTTATTAAATAAGTACATGTAGGATAAAAATACATGATTTATATCTACAGAGCTGCCAACTCTCCCTGATTGTGCAGAAAGTTCCCTGAAAACAAACCAATTTTTTTCCATGTTCTGATGAACAAATTTGAAAATCTCCCTGATTATTGAAACTGTTTCCCTATTATGTTGAATGGAATTCTAATTGTAATTGTCTTCCTGATTGTTGTACAAAATCTCCCTGGTTGCAAGATGTAAATGTTGGTAGCTCTGTATCTAGCCCACTGCACATTGTCTCCAGGTGCTTTACAATGAATTTACAAACACAATCAAATTGTTACCAACTATAATGTACATGTTGGAAACCAGGGAGTGAGGGAGAAGCAGCTATAAACATGGGTGTATGGGGACTCTTTTGTTAAGGCATGGGGAGGGGGCAGAGTGGTTGATTTGCCCAAAATTTTACACATATAAAAACATAAGCAATTTCCAGTACAGTTCACGCCAATAGCAGAATGAATAGGAAGAAATGTTCAGTTTTAGATGTGGGAAGAAAATCTCAACGGGGGAAAAGTCACGCAGTCAGGTAGGGACTGAAAAGCCAATCCACATACAAGGCTAAAGTCTGAAGTGGGATTCGAACTGTTGTCCACAGAGGTGAAAGGCAGGGAAAGAAACCACTGAGCCATTCTGAACCTGACTAAGTCCAATATATTGCCTCGCATTAAGAAAGTTTTACAAGTTTTATTGGTATAAATTCATTTCAACTATTTAGGGTGTCCAATTAAAAGAAAAAAGAAAAAAGACTTCTGGATTTAAAGACATAAACCTTGCATATATAAATGTCCTATTGTTTTTTCTTACCATTAATAAATGTGTAATTTAAGGGCATAGAGATGGTTTTTGTGCATGACTTTAAAGCCTGATTAGCGTTTAAAAAAAAGAAAAAAAGAAAGAAAAAACAAACAAACAAACAGTTTTTTAGCAGATCAGCATAACTATCTAACCCCAGGGAAGTTGAGTTTATAATGAATGTAGTTTGCCCAATGGCATGAACAGGTGCAACCAAGACCAAGCTTTTTGAGCATTCAGCTGGGTCTTTAAGGAAGCTACCAAAATGAGAAAATGTAATGCTCTTTTTCTCTCTCATCAAGTAGGAGAGCACAGCCCAAAGTGCATGGACTTGATTGACTAATTAAATACCCACATTAATCTAACGGGTCATTGGCTCTTGGCCATTGTCCAATCACAACAAGGCAAAGGTAAATTACTATCGATCGTCTTGCCAGCTATCCATTTCAGAGGTTAATTAGTCCCGAGTCTAATCATTCCAATTAGCAAGGGGTATGCTTGTCAAGCCCCAAAGACAAACAATCAATAAACCGAACGCTCTGCACACCTTTCAAGACTTTTATGACATTGATCTGGAACAATCTTCCTCCTCTTCATCGCCAAGCTTCCTCTGCTAGTTCCTTCAAACAATTACTCAAAACATATCTGTTCACTTTGTAAATCTGGTTCATTGAACTGAAAGTCGCTCTTTACCCTGTATGTTTAACTTTAAAGGCACTGTTCACGTTTGGTAATTACTCAAAATATATATTAGCATAAAACCTACTTGGTAACGAGCAATGGAGAGCTGTTGATAGTATAAAACATTGTGAGAAACGACTCCCTCTGAAGTAACTTATTTTTGTATGTAGTTTTTGAGAAAGAGGGAATTTCACTAAAATAATAAAATTCTTCAGGCCTGAAGCCTTTTATTACTATCTGAAAGCACACAAATTTGTACAAAAAAGGGTGTTTTTTCTTTCATCATTTTCTTGCAACTTTGATGACCAATTGAGCCCAAATTTTCACAGGCTTGTTATTTTATGCATTTATGTTGGGATACACCAAGTGAGAACACTGGTCTGTGACAATTACCAAACGTGTTCGTTGCCCTTAAGTCAACCTATGTTAATCAATATGTTAATGTTGTATTGATGTTATTTTGTTCTTTCTTTTGTATTCGTTTTTGTATTTTGCTTGTACAGCGCCATGAGCGCCATGCCCGACGGATCTGGGCGCTCTATAAGAAGCCACCATTATTATTATTATTATTTATCATGGCATAATCCTAAAAGTTACACCGCAACTATCTTGGTCAGATTCCCTGTGTTCTTGCTTGATGTTGTTCTCATAACATCAAAGCGGGCCCGACTATTTTTCCCCACCCAGCCTATATTTAGTTTCATTGATTTGTGTGGAAGTAAAAAAACAAACAGGTGCACTATTCTAAAAGTCGGCCGGATAGCTCACATTTGAGGATGCTTGAAGTGCCACTTATCCTTGGAAATGTTTCCTGCAAAGTGCTTTCATCTCTCAGAGAACGGCAAATTGTCTAATGTAAAAGCAACATACACTTGTCACATTGCGAAAGTCTACTCCTTTTAATTCTTGGAATCTGTGGAAGGCAATTGGCAGAAGCCTTATGCAGATGAGTGGACCCATAAGTAAGCCCCATATTCCTTTCTCTGAAAAAAGACTGTGAAATAACTGTAGCCATCCAGTGAAAATGTTATTATTTGTCTTGAAAACTGGAACAGAAAATTAATTGAAACGGACACAGTGTAAAATAGTTGGATTGATGTTCTTGTTTTCTACAAGTGTGTGTCTTATTTGGATCATCTCAACAAAACAAGCTAAAGATAATTTGTTTAAAAGAGGGGCTTCAATGTCTAAATCATTTTTGTGATGCACTCATTTTTCAACAGATAGAGTCTTTGTAAAACTGGGAAAAAAATTACATGACTCCTACCTCACGTTAAAACGATGTAAAATGCCAATTTGTCTGATACTCTTTCATAGCGAAATTTGAAACGTGACGTCATCCAAAAAAAGAAAAGGAAATGGGTCTGTGTAATACCAAGAGGAATTTTTTTTGCCAATCAAAAGGTCAAATCAAAAACTGTTTTGATTGAATATCATCAAAATTCAGGAATGAACTGAAAATTCTATGTGCAAAAACGTTCAGCCGTCGAAGTCACCAAACTCTTCCTAACTTATGATTAATCCTAGGCAATGCTAAGAGATAGGACTAGTCTTAAGTTAGGACCAGTACTTAAGATTAGTCTCATCTCTTAGCATTGCCTAGGATTAATCCTAAGTTAGGAAGAGTTTGGTGAAATCGACGGCAGATCATGTACTTGAAATGTGACATCGTCAAAAGTTTTTGGATTTTGACCAAAAATTGCTCTTGACAAGTAAGACAAGACAGTAGCTAAGACAATGGCATTTTACACAGGTTAACGTGAGGTTAGAGACTTCTAATCTGGTGGATAATGAATGGATCACAAAACTGAATTTGACCTTGGAGTCCCTCTTTAAATGTTTTCCTGAAAGGGGGTAAGCAGAATGCTGACCTTTGAATTGTTTTATTTATCTAATTGAATCAATTTTGTCAGTAAATTAACCTGGAAATGAGGACCGTTTTCCAAATTAACTTTGCTCAAATTTACTCCTTGTCTGTTCTAATCCAGATTGCCATCCCTTCTGTGTAAATTTTGACTAAAATCATCTCAAACAGAGTGGGTCTTTAAAAGGTCTGTATACGTTTGGTAATGACTCTGAAAGTTAATGGCAATAAAAACTTACTTGGTAAGAAGTACAGCAGCTTTAGATAGTATAATGCATTTTGAGAAACTTTTCACTTTGAAGTAACTGCGGTTATGGAAAAAGATATCACTTTTTATCCCACAAAAATTTGAATCTGAGAAGCCTTACTGACAGTAACGTTTCTCAGATTGTGTTTTCCAGTTGCAGATTATTCTTCCTGCGTGGACATAACCACTCCAGATTTTCGGCAATATCTCAAAAACGCTACCACCTTTTTAAATGAAACTTTCACAGGTTAGTTTTATGGTATATTTACTACAACTATATAGGACTGAAACAAATTACCAATTACCAAACGTATACAATCCCTTTAAGAATGGAGGGACTAAGTGAAGTCAATGCCACATGATTGGCCTAATGACATTTGGCAGATTTGTATTTACTTCAAAGAGGGTTATGGTTTACTTTGAGCATTCACCAAGCATTCCATGTGGAACTTTATTTATACAACCCAAATGCACATCATTACTTAGCAAATTAAAAGGAAATTGAAGCCGAGTCAGAATTCTCAAGGCACATGTATTATGTTAAAATGTTACAAGTACATGTACACAGTCAGGTGTACTGGTACTGTAGACTCCACTTTTTTTTCTTTTTTTTTTACTCCCTCTTTTTTTTACTTGTCTTGTTTAAGTTTCCCCCTTATATGAACTTAATTGCCAGTTTGTATTTTCTAAAGTCTGGTTTTTGAATATTTTGTTAACACTCTTTTTCAGGTGTTGGGGTAAGGGTCATTTTTGGGGGGTGGTTTGTAGTTTCTTTTTACTATTGATGTAATTTTTAAAAATGTATTTTAATGTTTTTTAAACTTGTACAAATCATGTAATCCAGCCTACAGGCTGTGAGAGTGATTTTATTCTAATAAACTATTTCACTTTCAATTTCAATTTCAAGTACAGTATTCTGAAAATTAATTTCACCAAGTCTTTCAGAAGGTAGAAATGTAAAAACTTGCTTACATTCAAATCCACCTTTTCACACAAGAAGTTTGCATTGGCATCTCTTGTAAGCTTGGATATTGGAGTGAAATGAGTTAACAAAACATTACCTGGTCATGTGTAATTTAGCCCATTCTGAACAAGCACAAAATCTCCAACAAAACATCAAATCCTAAGTTGGTGTTTTCTTAAATATGTGACTACTTATTAAAAAAAAAAGAGAAAAAAAAGGTTACTGGTCTGATGTTTTGACCCTTGAGAAAGACTCTGCTAGAAAATAGGAAGTTTTTTTTTCTCATTTTGATTCTGGTCTTATACAAATATTTCTGGTCCAGTTAAAATTTTGAGCTACAAGCCCTGCGGTCTTGTGGATTTTTCTCCCAAACTTGAGCCCTGATGTTTGCAGACCCTTTAAAAAAAAGCTCTCCTAGATCAGTTCCTGTTGAAACAAACACCTCACAATTGTTATGAAAACAAACTCCCTGTCCTTTGACAAAAATATTGGATCATCACTCCGGACACAACTCATATCCATACACGAGACATCATTAGTATACTATGACTAGCACAAATTGAGTAAGCATTGATTAAGCCATATGGTTCCCACACTAATACTAATTGCTCTTGGGGTGAGGAATCAATAACCAGTGCACTCATTGGTAAAACTACTACACATTGTTTGTAACTCTACTATGTACATGCGTCATCATTTTTCTTGTAAGGCTAAGTACATGTCTATGATGTAAATCACTGATTTTTTGTGGTGCCCTCAGTCTTTGTAAAGTAAAGTAAAGTCTGTCCCGAGCCAATATGGCTCATCAGGCCGGTGTATATACCCGGTTTCCTTGGCATTAAGCGACTGAGAATATTTCTATTCCCCCTGGACAGGATGCCAGTCCATCGCAGGTTACCCCCCAGCTCTCGCCGGTACCCATTTGTACTCTTAAGTGTCATGACCGGGACTCGAACCCATACTCTGCTGATCAGAAACACCAGAGTTTGAGTCCGGTGCTCTTAACCGCTCGGCCACGACACACCACTCAGTCTTTGTAGCACATGTTATTCTGTACATAGACGAAATGACTGATTGAGACTAACCTGCTGGACCATCTGGTCTTGGTCGGTCGCAATCCTATTCCTTCAGATCTTTGTTTTGATCTTTGACTTTATAGGTCTTAACCTCCGCCTAAGTCTCAGATCACAGACATAGGCCCTTTTTTAAAACACGGCTTTGGCTGCGGCTGAGGCACCGTCCGCCGCTTTGAAGTCCCGTAGCGAAACTGTACATATTCAAATTTACTATCCTGAGCCTAAGCCCAAACCATAGTTTCAATAAGGGCCTATTTCTGTGATCTGAGACAGAGGCAAAGGTGAAGACCAAGACCTATAAAGTCCAGGATCAAACCAAAGATCTGAAGGACTAGGATTGGAACCGACCCAGACCTGATGGTCTTGCAGGTCAAGACCAAAAGCAGAAACTTATAGATTTCAAGCAAGACTTTACCGGAGCTTGCCGGCAAGAATTTACCAGAGCTTACCTCTTGTTGTTTTAGTAATCATTTAGTTTTTTGCATCTTTAGTTAGTTATTTTTTTTTTAAATCCTCTTGTGATGTGGCTCATTGAATTGTTTTGTCTATAATGGCATTTGAAAGCAACTAGATAGTAATTTGGTTTGCTTTTTTGTGATCCTTCAGTCGTCATTGTCCTGTCTTTGGAATGTATTATGTAATCTGCTGAGTGTTTATAGTTTTCTATCTCTCGCCATTTGTACTTTGATGATGTATTTGTGATGTTTTTTACCTGTGAAATTAATCAATGAAATGAAATGATTGAAAGACACTGGAAAAAGACCTTGAGTGCTTTCACAATTATTCATATAATTCCATGCCTTGCAGTAGCCCAGATTTTAAACATGTATTGTAATTAATGTATCTTTCTGATGTGTATTCACTCAGCTTCGGAGCTGGAAGTAGCCAAAACCTGGAGTTTGCAGCAGACACGCACGTGTGTGACGCAATGACTTACCAAGAGGATAATGTTTGTTTTGACTTCTATTCAATGTAGGTGCTGATAGTATACAAATGGGCCAAGAGTGGCAGGCTATCCACAGTGTCAAGTTATTCAAACATAGTCTACATATACAATCATGTGATGAAGAGCTCAACCTCAGGAATTCCTTTAGGTAAGGGTCGTTGGTCAGCGCTGGTTGGTGAAGAAGTGTTGCTCCTGCCATCTCTGACATCAGAATGGCCATCTTGTCACTGTTTGTGTCCGCCAACCTGAGTCATGTGGTTTTGTGTATGTGTGTTTGTATCAGTAAATGATCGCAGGCTAACAAATATCAAGACTTGTCAAACCATTTTTTTATGAACTTGATAATACATGTACAGGGTTCTCCCCATGCACAAGCTATCGTATCGGGCCGATACGCGCGATTTGCATACGATACGCGCAAATTTCGGCAACAACAAAAATAAATAAAAAAATGAATACAAAAGAGTTTATAATTTCACAAAAAACATTGAGAGAAAACCGAATCGAATGCTACAGATTGCACAGTAGGGCTTTTAAAACCAAGATTATACACCAAGTAAAAAACATTCCAAAGACCTTGTTTCAATTCAGCGTGCTTCGGCCAAACATCCAAAAAATTCGGTCTAAAATGCCCCACAGTTTTGAAAAAATCTGGGAGAAGCCTGTTGTAATCTCTCTATGAGATTTTACCACTGTATCCATTATTTATTGTTGCAAGGAACATTTTTTTTGACTCGCCCAGCGGACTAGTACAGGAAGGGTTTTGACTCACCCGCCTCTGTTTTCACTCGCGTTTGGCGACCGGGCGACCGTTAATTTCAAACCCTGATGACTACACCTGCACTCCTGCTATCAATAAACTGTATAATACACATTCAATTTATCATACACAGTCAATTCAGTGTAATAGAAAATACAAGAAACACTGTTCACAATTGTGTGTGTTTTGCAGTTTCCTCTCTCTTGTTGTTACAAAAACAAAGTTGTGAGTAAGAAAAACTGTAGTAGTAAACTTGCGGGTACAACCATGTGTAAAGAAGACGAGTAGAGTATACTGTATGAAAAGGCGAGACCACACCGGTTCTTCTCAGAACCCAAACTTCTCCAAAAAGAGTTTTACACATGCAAAGTTTCAAACATCACGTAAAGTTGAGAGTACTTCAGGATTATGACATGTCAATATTTGTTTTAACATAGTACACACTTCTTTTATATAGCGCTTTATCACACCTGACCAGGGGCCAATTTCATAGCGCTGCTTTACGTTTAACAGATTTTTATGCCAAATATAGCAGAAAAACTTGCCTAAAGTGTTAGCGTATTTCACAGGTTAGCAAGAAAATTACGCAACCAGCTTGCGCGTTCACCATGAATTTGCATTGTTAAGTCATTCATTTTAATACAGTAAGCACTAGAAGGTTAACATGCCTTTTCGTGTGCTTACGGTTAGCAGCGCTATGAAATGGCGCAGTAAGCACAAAATTGGCCGTTAAGCAACTCTATGAAATTGGGCCCAGTGTTTCAAACACTCATTCGATATTACCATAGTGATTTGTATTGTGACATCACACTTTGCTTAGCAATTAAGATTGATTCTTACTGAAGATCAATCTGAGCTCTTTGTGAAATCGAAAAAATATTCACAATTTTTTTTTTGTATCAATCAACCATGGAACGCTACCTTAAACGTGCATTTTAAAAAGGTGACTCACAAAAAATTGTTGTGGAATCCCATCGTCTGTTTATTTTAACACAGACTGCAAACACAGAATACCCTCAGCATCTGTAGAACAGGGCAAACGAGAAAGAAAGAAAAACATTCTGTTGAGCACTTCAATTACCGATGAACTGTCTCGGCCATGACTTGCTTTTCTAATAAACGCACTTTTTACAGAAATAGACATCGAATTTGCATTAAAATGTAATTTTTATCATGATGGATACAGTGAATGGATAATAAATAGGTGACTTCCTCAGCATTGAATGCCGTCTGCTGTTGATGAAGAGGGCGAGGCCACCTTTCTGCAGTAAGAGACAGTTCCAATATAATGCATACAGTGTCAAAATGTCCATGCGAGCATTTACTTTTCAGTGCTAAGGTCGTTTACGATCTATTTTATGTAATCTGAAAGCGCCATTATCGTACATGTACAATCTTTTTTATGTACTCAAAAAGTGTCATCAATCATAATTGTACAACCCATATTATACTTATGTTATCACGGGAGGGCAATATCACTCAAGAAATACTATTGACTTTTGGATGTACCAAAGCAACAAAATTAGCAAAATACATTTTGTTTGGTGAGAAAGTCCCTTTTTTTATAATACAGAATTTTTAAAAACCTAAAAAAACTGGGCATTTTAAGTTAAAAACGCAAACAATATAGCGGGCACTGAAAGAGTTGAAGGGCACCGAGAGCAAGACATGGATAGGACATGGCAAAGACATGGTGACAGTCTCTGCTTAACTTTCAGTTTAATTCAATTTATTGATCATGTGAAAACAAATGATATTTATTTTTCATTGTACAGCAGTAAAAACTACATATAAACAATCTAGTAAGGTGCGCGGTTACGCCATGTACATTGAATATCACTCGATGAGTTGTGGTGGTTCTGAAGAGAAACAGTAGGGCCAGCGTGTTGTGTAATGCACATAAAAGAACCCATTTACACTTTTCTCGAGAGAAGGGTTTTGCCTCAGTGTTTCTGGCAGTGGCTGCTGAATGCACCTCAGCACCTTGTAAACCACTAGAAGGTGCTACATGTACATAAATGGGTCTCATAATTCAAGAGATAGCTCTGCTTATTCTGTTGAAAAACAAATGAGAAGCGCTTTGATATGCCCCCAAAGGACGAAGCAATAATGGTTAAGTGTCTTGCTTTAGGACACTAGTGTCAAGACCAGGACTCGAACCTACATTCTACTGATCAGAAACACAAGAGCTTGAGTCCGGTGCTCTTGACCACTCGACCATGACACACCACAATAGTCACCCAAACTACAATGGACATACATTGCATATCATGTCTCTATAAGTGAGACATGTGGTGACAGCTGTATCAAACATGTATGTTAAAAGTCCATGACCACACATGCATGTTTTAACTGTTTTTAATGTAAGGGTGTAATGAGGCTTAAAGGCTTCAAGCGCTATCTTGGGATTATGGGCTGCAACAGGACTGAAACTTTCAGACATCTACTGTATCCACTGCCTAATGCAGGGCTCCAATTTGGGGGGGGGGGGGCTTGTTGCTTAAAATGTTTACAGGACCAGATTGTTTTTACAAGAGCAGAATTGAAATGAGAAAAAATACCTACACAGTTTAACATTTGAACTGTTTGAATTTGAACAAGCACCGAGAGAAGATGGATAATCTTATTTGTAATATGGATTCTTCAATAATAAACTTCTTTTTTTTTTTCAAACTTCTTTTTTCTTTCTTTCAGAATAAAAGTCAGCATTTTTGGATAAAAACCCCCCACAAAACACCTGGACTGGTTCAGTCATGAGATTACTGGCCCGATGCCAAAAATCACTGGCCTATGGTCCAGTGTAAATTACAAGCCCTGCCAAATGTCTGGTTTCTTGAGCGTCAAGAAAAAACAGTCCTGATCCCTGCCAGATTTGCCCTTGAGGCATTTTGTCAGGCTGCTCTAAATAATGTCCTTATTGAAACGACACACACGGTAATACTATATAGAGCTTTTAACATCTGTAACATTTGGACTTCTGTTTGGAGAAAAATGTGAAATGTGTCATTGAACAACATTTCTGTCGTGTCTTTCATCTTAATAAAAAGTACTTTACTTAATTGAAAACCAAAGAGATATCTGGAATATCTGCTTGTTAACTAAGTATAGACATAGACAGAGTTTTGTACACTGGCTAATACAGATGGAGTCACATCTTAAACACTGGTCCTAGAACATTTAAATGGAAACAATACCCATAATAACAAAAAAACATCAAGCAATTGACCGCATGAGGGCGCTTTTATCAGGGAATGTCTTGCATCACAATTATAGTTTCGTCTTATTTTAATTGCCTGTGTGTAGTTTTCTTGCATCAATGATGAAATACATAAACAAATTAATGACAAAAATGGAAAGAAACCCATTTGTTTACTTGTTTTTCATCACGTGCAATTGTTCACATACGCCCTCACAATAAAAAATACGGCGAATTCTTTGGATACTCATGTATTTATTAAACCACAGTTACCAGGGCCAAATTTCATAAAGCTGTTAAGCAGAAAATGGTGCTTAGCAAGTTTTGTATGCTAAGCAAAATTTAGTAGGGAACCAGTCGCAAACAATATACATTTCATGGTTTATTGGCTGGTAACCTGTTTGTGCTATGGAAGATTTGTCTTTGCTATAAGCACAACTTTCTGCTAAACAGATTTATGAAAATGGGCCCAGGTTTTAGGAAAGCTCTTTGAAACACACAGTAATATGTTGAAGTTCATTGTTATCAATGCAGGCACATCAAAGTACAGTGCACCACAAAGTGTTTGCCCAGAAAAGGCCATATTTCTTAGTAAATATTTACATACCATGGGGAAAAGTTGACATCCTTCGTAATGTATTTTGAGGTACATGTACATTATTTAACTTGCGAGGTCGAATCCTTCTCTACAAAATGAATCTTGATTTAACTAGAATTTTTCTCTGCTTCCTTGTGAGTAAATAGTTGGAGAATAAACCACAGGGAAAACTGACTTCGTAAAATATAAATAACTTTTGGGTTAAACAAAGAAAATTTGACTAAAGTGGGATTTGAACGTGCGGCCTCCGAATTAACGTGCTGCGCTTCACCAACTGAGCTATCTAGCCCCAATGTTGGTGGTCTCCCTATTTTGTCAATATCTTTGTTCGGGGTGCCATGCAGTAAGAAGCCATTCAACCTGTAACTTCCTTTTAGCCAGAACTGAGGGTTGGAAATATAAATTGTTTTTTGCGTACAATTTGATTTACTGAATGTCGACTGTCTTCCTAGCAAATGACCACTATGGGGGCAAACTCTAGGTTGTATACTGTATTCTGAATACCTACATTGCAATTATCATTGACAGGGCTAGAATATTTTGGGAAATCCACAAGATCGCAGGACTTTTAGCTCAGAATCTTTAGTGGACCGGGATTTTATTTACAAGACCAGAATCAAAATGAGAAGAGACTAGAATCAAAATGAGAATATAGTTTTATCATCTAAACTGTTTTATTTGAACAAATACTAAGCCTTAGAAGATTTATCTCTTCTGTTTTATGGGTGATACTCAGCAGGACTGAAAGATATTTGTGTGACTCAAACTCCAACATTTGAACATCATTCTTTTGAGACAAAGATGTTGAATTGAAAAAAAAAGACCACCGGACTTGTCCTTGTCTTAAGTTTACTGGCCTGACACTGAAATCACTGGCCTCGGGCCGGTAGTGCAGTGTAAAATCAGAGCCCTGATCAACAAATGAAGTCATGGAAGCATTGCCACACCATAGCCAGCAAAACCCACCAAGCTCGGCATGATTTCAGTCCTACAGTAAATACCAATAATATTAGAGTACAAGATTGTGTTGCTGTAGAGTTAAATCTGACAGGTTCACAAAGGTTTCATTGTCCAAACTCTGTCAGGTTAATGAATACATGAATCTTTCATTATTCTTTGTTCCAGTTGCTATAACACAGAAACCTACCTCGCCCAGCACTTAGCCTCTTTGAGTCAGATGCACGCCACGTTCAAATTCATCATTGAGAAGGAGACTAGCCAGCAGCAGTGTCTACTGGTGAGTTGACCTTTTCATATATATATCGGTTAAAGTGATGTTCACAATGTGCGTGCAGGGATCAATTTAGTCACTACTTTGGCGTGAAAACACTTCAGTGTAGTCAAGAAAGCTGGGGGCTAGTCAAGGCTCGAATTTTTGGGGAAAATCCACAAGACCAAAGGGCTTGTGGCTCAAAATGTCTACTGGACCAGAATTGTTTTTTACAAGACCAGAATCAAAGTGAGAAAAGAACTTTCTGACACAGTTTAACATGTATTTTATTTCTCATTTGTCTTTATGGGTATACAGTAATTGTACTTCATTTCTCAATAAATGTCAACCTTTGAACATAATTTTTTTTTGTTCAAGATATAACACACAGTGAGGTTTCATTATTCAATTGAAAAATGCAAGACCGCCGGACTTGTCCAGTCTTGAGTTTACAGGCCTGGCACTAAAACTACTGGCCTCGGGCCTGTGGTCTAGTGTAAAAATTCGAGCCCAGCTAGTCCTTGCTTCTTAAGGTAGCCTAGAGGGCCGGTCAAAATGAGCTATCAACATTGTACCTTTGAAGTTTTTAAGGTGCTGTGATCTGAGAGGTTAATCAAAATTGACTCAGGCTAGTCTAGTGCGCAGCTGACTAATCCAAAGGACTAGTCAAGAGAGAAAAAGTTAGAACAAGGCCTGATGTTGTTATAACTTTGTACTAAAAAGAAGAAGAAAGAAAATAAATAATAATTTTGCAACTAATGCGAAACAGAACACCCTGAAAGGCAATTATTGGTTCTACTGTAGTTTGGTGAGAGATATCTCCATTTTCAATTACACATGCTAAGATAGTATGACACCAATCCAAGCTTTATTTGGAGTGTTACAGTACATGAAACTGTAGTATGACACATGTCTGCGTGGCACATACTTTACAATTTGTACAGTATGTACATCTGCTCAATTAGTTTGTAGTAAACGACATGTGTTACAATGAACAATACTGACATGCAAACTCATCATTAAGAATTGGGGGACTACATGAACTCTGTCTTAAAAAAAAAAAAATTTATGTGTACTTTACATATGACAACTCACTTGTCATTGTAATTGTAAACGCAAACCATTCGAACACAGTGAAGTGATTCATAAACACTTACAATTACAAGTAAACATCTTACACAGTGGTCATGCATGTAGACGTGATCATTACTTAATCAAATTAATTTGTGCGAGCCAGTGTATTTCAGTTATGATGGATGTATACACCAAATAAATCAGCCAAGTTTAGAAAAGACTTACTAAAATTGTTTTCTTGCTTATAGAAAAAAAGAAAAAATGAAAAAATGATTTACCTGTACTATTTTATAAAACTTCTAAGATAGTACAATTGTAGATTACATGTATTGTCTGGACAAATTTGTTCAAATTTTGTGATCAACGTAATTTACAAGAGACTAATAAGAGTTATTTGTGCCAACCACCTCAAACAAACCAATCAAAATCCAACTGCATGTTTTGTTCGACTATGTGAGCTGATTATGCTCTTCATTGAATCAGGCATCTTCATAATCAGAGTCTAGCAGTTTGGGTGTTGAGTTACCATGTGGTGTTGGATTCTGTTAGATTGAGGAAGGGCTCTAGTAAATAATCCCAGGGAGTTTGGTTTTTATATTGTATGTTCATGTGGTTGAAAAACATCCTCAAAAATCCTTCACCTGTTGTATAAATCTGATTGATATTGTTCGAGCTTTGCAGTTGTCGCAGCTTCTGTTTGTATAGTGTAATCACATTAATTGGCATACACAGCGACTTTCGGCTTACACCTGAAGTCATCATGTGCATGAAAGCAACAATGCTTCCTGCTACTTCTTGTACAACTCCTTATCTCTTTCCCAAAAAACTTTCTTGATCTGCCTTTCTACACAACTCCTCTACCCTCTTGTAAAGTTATGAAATAAGACCAAGAAGAATATTTCAATTTACTGGGGCTATATAATCAAGTATTGAAATATGTATGAAGTACAATGAACAGTATCTGTTCCCTTGAAATTGAGTGGTGACACGCCCAGGCCTGGACATGCCCCATCTGCCCATGGTGAAACGCCCAGGCCTGGACATGCCCCATTTGCCCATGGTGACACGCCCAGGCCTGGACATGCCCCATCTGCCCATGGTGAAACGCCCAGGCCTGGACATGCCCCATCTGCCCATGGTGAAACGCCCAGGCCTGGACATGCCCCAACTGGCCATGGTGAAACACCCAGGCCTGGACATGCCCCATCTGCCCATGGTGACAAGCCCAGGCCTGGACATGCCCCATCTACCCATGGTGACACGCCCAGGCCTGGACATGCCCCAACTGCTCATGGTGAAACACCCAGGCCTGGACATGCCCCATCTGCCCATGGTGACAAGCCCAGGCCTGGACATGCCCCATCTGCCCATGGTGACACGCCCAGGCCTGGACATTCCCCATTTGCCCATGGTGAAACGCCCAGGCCTGGACATACCCCATCTGCCCATGGTGACACGCCCAGGCCTGGACATGCCCCATCTGCTCATGGTGAAACGCCCAGGCGTGGACATGCCCCATCTGCCCATGGTGAAACACCCAGGTCTGGACATGCCCCATCTGCCCATGGTGAAACGCCTAGGCCTGGACATGCCCCATCTACCCATGGTGAAACGCCCAGGCCTGGACATGCCCCATCTGCCCATGGTGACATGCCCAGGCCTGGACATGCCCCATCTGCCCATGGTGACACGCCCAGGCCTAGACATGCCCCATCTACCCATGGTGACACGCCCAGGCCTGGACATGCCCCATCTGCCCATGGTGACACGCCCAGGCCTGGACATGCCCCAACTGCTCATGGTGAAACGCCCAGGCCTGGACATACCCCATCTGCCCATGGTGACACGCCCAGGCCTGGACATACCCCATCTGCCCATGGTGACACACCCAGGCCTGGACATGCCCCATCTACCCATGGTGAAACGCCAAGGCCTGGACATGCGCCATCTGCCCAAAGTGACACGCCCAGGCCTGGACATGCCCCAACTGCCCATGGTGACATGCCCAGGCCTGGACATGCCCCAACTGCCCATGGTGACATGCCCAGGCCTGGACATGCGCCATCTGCCCAAAGTGACACGCCCAGGCCTGGACATGCCCCATCTGCCCATGGTGAATCGCCCAGGCCTGGACATGCCCCATCTGCCCATGGTGACACGCCCAGGCCTGGACATGCCCCATCTGCCCATGGTGACACTCCCAGGCCTGGACATGTCCCATCTGCCCAAAGTGACACGCTCAGGCCTGGACATGCCCCATCTGCCCAAAGTGACACGCACAGGCCTGGACATGCGCCATCTGCCCATGGTGACACACCTCTTGTGGTCCCTCACATGGATTCATTGATGGATTCATGAGTGTTGAATAAATGTGCAGTCTCCATTAAATAAAATAAAATGATTTTATGTTTTCTTCTATTTAGCGTGGTTTTCAAATTTGCCTGCAGGCTCTGTACATGTAGCTCTTTTGAAACAACAGAGATAAGATTTTATATTTTTACATGTTATCTCAAATTAGACTTTTTACAGTCTGCCTGTTAAATAAAAAAAACACTAAAATTTACTTCAGATATAAAGAAATCCCGCTCTTTGATCTCTAGCTCTGAGGAGACTGTCCCCAAAGTTTATTGCAGTCTATAACTCCAGGGGTTGTCAAATCTGGAAATACCATCATTTCAGTGTACATTGTACATTGTAATTGCTTCGTAAAAGTTGGGAAGGTAGTGCATTCTGCTCTACCAGCCAGGCTCCTAGTGGATGATACCCATGCCTATCCTTACGGATGTGAAGGGGGTAACCCTGTTTCAGCCCCAGGAGTAGGTGGCAACGTGCCCCTGGTGGGACAGTTGATTTGGGTCGATAGCCCAAATCGGATAAGTGTAGTCCTCACCTTGAAGTGGCCGTCCGGCCTTGTGATGTTAGGCAATATCTCTTTAAAAAAAAATACAAAAATACTTCCTAAGATCTGGATCTAAGTTTTATACTTTTTTAAGCAAGGACTCTCACCCCTGAAACATGTGATTTCTAAGGTAATGCAGTCTATTCTTGAAGGTTGAATTACTTATAAACTTTGATCTGGAATGTTTAATGTGGTTTCAATGTTTTTTGTAATATAGAATCAACAATCCATATGAAATTGAAAATGCCAACTAAATAAAACTCTGCTTCAAAGGTGCGTACAAAAATGTACTGTACACTGTTGTCTATGGGTATCAATTGATTACGATATTCCAATGTTAACAGAGACTGACTGTAAATATCCACTTCAAATATGAGTGAAATACGACAAAAAACAAACATTCAAAAAGGCTAATGTATATTGGTTTTTTATTCCAGACATAGAATCAAATGAAACATCTGAACAAACGTCGGTTTGGATATCGTTGATATTTATCCTGAGTTGGACATTTCATGAACCAATCAATAAACCAATCTTTGATCAGCCCTTGACTCAATGTACATTTATTGAAGCCACATCTGGCAAAGGGTTTAGGTGTGTCTTGGATTGTTAGGTACAAGACAAGACCACAGGGCTTGTGCCCAAAATGTTTACTGGACCAGAATTCTTTTTACAAGACCAGAATCAAAATAAGAAAAAAACTTCCTGACCCAGTTTAACATGCATTTAAAATAATTGTATTCATTTAACCAAGTGCTAAGACATGTTAAAGAGAAGATTGATTTCATTTGTAATTATTGGTATTAAGTATACATTGTACTTCATGATGTCATTACTCAGTAGAATTGAAAGGTATTTTATCAGACTCAAGGTCAACATTTGAACATATTATTTTGTGTTCAAGATGTGACACAGTGGGGTATTATTCTTTATTCTATTAAAAGACACAAGACTGCCGGACTTGTCCGGTCAAAAGTTTACTGTCCTGACTCCAAAACTACTGGCCTCGGGCCTGTGTTCCTGTGTAAAATTCGTGCCCTGCACTAATTTTCCAACAGATAGAGTCTTTCTGAAAGTGGGGGAAAACCAATTACTACTCTAACCTCAGGTTAAAATGGTTTAAAATGTTGATGTATTTGATACTCTTTCAGAGAGCAATTTGAAACACGATATCACCAGATATCGACAATAAATGGGTCTGTACATTTCAAAGGGGTACTTTTGCAGCATTCAATGTGTCAAATCCAATGTTGTTGATTGAATATCATTATAATGTCTCGGGATGTTGACAAAATTTGCACTGAAAGAGTAGTGCCTAAAAAAACACCCAGCATTTTACACCGTTTTAACTTGAGGTTAGAGACTTGTAATTTCTTTGTCCTCTTTCATAAGGACCCTATCCAATTATCCATAGAAAAATGAGTGCATCACAAAACCTTGGAGCCCCCCTTTAATATAAACTGAAATTTAACAAAACTTCCACCAAGAGTTACAGACCCTGGGGTCAATTTCACAAAACTCTTCCTAACTTAGAACTAGTCCCAGGCAATGCTAAGAGATAGGACTTGTCTTAAGTTAAAACCAGTTACTGGTCCTAACTTCAGATAAGACTAGTCTTATCTCTTTGTGAAATCGGCCCCTTCTTCCTTCACCTTGTTGAGAGAGACATGCATATATAGACATAAAAGGAAAACAAATAAAACTTGAAGGTTTGCATGGTGGAAAGACAATAACATAAGAAATTTGCGGTGACACCATGTAGTTACATGTAGATCTCTTTTGAGTGACTTCATAAAATTAGTCAGTACTCTTCCTAGAAACATTGACCTACTTGCCCAGTAATGTCATAGAGCGTCAGTCATTGCAATTGGTTCAAATATGTATTTCATCTTTTGCCTTGACAGTTTTACATCATCACGATCATGTACAAATGTAGGTCAGATAACAACATGATCAAGGAGGAATGAAGGGTGGTGTCATCCTATAACCTAACATTGCAAACCATACACCAGTACTTGCACACACACATCATTACTCCATCATTACTCGTTTAATTGGGCTCGTTTTCAAATCTGTAGTTTTTTTTTTTTTTAAATGATGGTTCAGCTTACAGAAGGAATACAGACGACAGAAAAACAAACATTATGTAAACAAAACCCATAGAAAGCAGGACACGAGAACCCCCCCTGCCACCCCCCCCCCAAAAAAAGCCCCAAAGCAAGCAAAGTGTTTAGACTAGAATAAGTATTGTCGTCTAAGTTACTGAATCACAATTTATTGATTTGTGTAATCCATAAGCATAGATGTAAAAACAAATGTTTGTATGAGAGAGATTGGTTATTGCCAGCTTGGCGTTTACATTGTATATCCCCTTGTGCGAGCTTTGCCAAGTTCCCTTTTTGGGAAGATCATCTAAACAAACAAACAAACAAACACCCCAACAAACAAATAACAACAACCAGCCATAATGAAAGCAAACTCAAACCCACAAAAAAACTTGATGCAGAACGTACAGTGAACATGGCAGAATGTGCGATGTACAGTTTTAAAGCATATTGCGCCTTAATTTTTTTCTGTTTTGGATAAAACTATTTATTTATAACAGTTTGTCTTCTCGTAAGTTAATGTAAGACAAAAGTATAATCTAGCCTTCAGACCTGACATAGCAACAGTGAGTGTTGACTCCCCATGAGTACTATAGCCCAAGATTCTTGATTTATTCTCTTCTGAAAGACTTGATTGAAAGTGATTGTTTTCCTTTCAATATGAAAGATAAACCCTTGGAGGTTTTACCCAAATCTAAAATTTCAACTCTTATCTGATGGGCAGAGATATTGATTTTTGAGAAAGTAAAATGTGATTCTGCTCTCTCCCCAATCGGGATATATGTAACGGTTAACCACACTATCCTGTCGGAGCTCCCTGTCTCATTTTCATCACAAGTGTGGAAGGGGTTATTGCCACTCCACAAAAAAAATGCACCCAGCAAGACCAGTTCTAAATCTGCCCCGTAGGCTCGCTGAATATTTGACTTCTTTTCTTTAGGTGCATACAGTGTATGTTTTTAGTTTTTTCCTTCTTATCTACCAAGATGGTTGTAAGTGGAGCTGCACAATAAGTACTGTATAATGTACTGTTTGTAGGTATCTTCATTTATGAGCTACTCGTACACTTGTACATGTCCTAGTAATGTATATCTAGGCCCGATTTCAAAGAGCTTCTTAGGCAGAAAATACTGCCTAAAAGTTTTCTGCTAAGCACAAATAAGCAAATTGTTGTGCTTAAAGGTATGGTCATTGTTTGTTTTTTGTCAACGTAATGCTTGTTTTAAAGGCAACATTATACAGAAAGATAACAAAAAGTCACCTGTGAAAGTTTCAACTGCATACAATGTCTACTTGCTGAGAAAACAGCAACAAATTGTTGTGGTATTTTCACACGAATGTTGAATCCAGCCATGTTTAGCGACAGCGGGTACCAATTGCATCTCTGGCTGCAGCATTCAAGAACGGACACCAACCCACAGAAATCTGAGAAAAGATTCATGGATGAATCGTTTCTCAGATTCAAATGTTTTTAGTGATTTCTTATCAACGGGGGCATTTCAGACGAATTAATTTCGCATTATGCTTACTACCATTACCTTCTTTATAACAAGTAAGCTTTCGGATAGAAATTGCACAATTTTTTGGGGGGTCATTACGAAACGATGACCCTATCTTTAAGCAGCTCCATGAAATTGGGCCCTGGTCAGTTAGCACTAAGGCCACATAAAAATAAAAAATTGTTGATCGTCCTTTTTTTATGGGAAGTGGGGGAGGGAGGGCGTTTTGTTTTTTGTTTTTTGTTTTTTTTGACATGGCAAAATATGAAATAAAGAATAAAGATATCATCATAATCACTATAAAACAAAGGGTTTGTGTGATTTTGATGTTTTTAATTGTTTTGTTAAACCCTTTCAAATCCTAGATGACTTTTTCTGTAAACATTTTCAAAAAACTAAAACGCAGCCTAAGTAAATATTTGAAGAATTTTTCTTGTGTTCCCAACATGAATAATCTTTCTTCAATCATCTATTTCCGACCTATGGATTTTGAAAAAATATCAGCTGAAAAATCTGGGAGCCAAATTTGACTGAAAAGATCATAAAAAATACCGTTTTTATGATTTAAAAAACAAACAAACAAACAAACAAACAATGGGGTCGGGGGGGTTTTGTAGGGTCGGGCGGGGACGATCAACAATTTTTTTTTTTTATGTGGCCTAAGTGAAACAACTAACATGTTGAAAGAAGTATACCTTTAGTGAACATAACATAAGTGTGCAGACTAAAAAATAAAAAACTATTGAATTGAAATTGATCACCGTTCACAATTCTTCCCTTTAAAATTGATGGCACATTTGATATCTTCCTACTGTGATGTCTACACTGAAAATATAACTTGATCCTGTAACATCACTGAGCAAATAGTAGTGGCCTTCCGTGTCGACCTAGGGGGATTTATCTGTAAAAATAAGGTAAGGGAAGCCACTGTAACTGATACTTAGAAGCTATGGATAGGCTTAGCTTCTCGATCTTAAAAGTAGGGCATTCAAATGAAGTCATTTGAATGACCCTGGCATGTCTTATTTTAAGGGCCACTGGTGCCAGAACTGGGGCATTAGAGAGGCCAAGTCTACCTTCATTGTTGTTATCCAGGCCAGTGGGGAATGTAGTGTTAACAGAAATGTACCCAAACAAGTGGATAAAAATGCATAACAGGTTTTTTTTCTCTCCATTTCAAAGGGGAATTTACATGTACTGTGATGGTAATCTATGGAAAATACATAATTTATAGCGAACACACATGTACCTTATGAAATTGCTTGCTACTTTCGCTGATTAAACTAATACTGTAAGTGATAAGGGTATCATCCTCTTCTTACATCGTTTCTCTTTGGCCGACTTTTTTGTTGACCTGGAATGTGTGACAAGCAATTTTTTACCGGATTATGCAGTATTAGTTATTTAGGACATGAAGCACATTTCACCATTGCACACATGTATACATCCTTGTTAAAAACTTTATTCTTCATTAAAAAATAATTACAACAACTTGACAAAATTCTGCCCCTAAAACATAATCTGGTTCACTAGTTAGCCCTAAACTGTGATGCAATAGTTTTCGTCATGCATTTTGTTTTCCTTCCCATCCATCCAAGATGTGCCAATTTACTCCTGGATGGAGAGAAGCAATTTATGTCAGTTTTGATTGTCCAATACACAGACACTGTGGTCTCAGTGGCAAGGATACACGTGAATGACTTGGCCCTCAGAGCACTGCTCTGATGCATTTACGTGCCCAGTCATGACTGAAGTATTAAATCAACAATAAACTCTTTTGATGCATTTCGCACGTTGTGTGCTCTTAAAGCACAAGGACAACATTGGTAATTTTGTCAAAGAACAGTATCCACACTTTATGAAATAACAAACCTGTGAATGATAGGCCTATGTTTTCACTGTTTTCAAACATCAGGTTTTGGACTCGCGAGATCAAACCTAACTGTTTTACTAATTTCTCAGAAACTATACAGCATTCTAAGCAAAAATATTTCAATGGATGTTTTCCACCATGACCATCTTTATACCATACAAAACTTATGTGCAATTCTGTGAATATTTATCTTTTCAATTTTACTGGTGTTCTCACCCTTTAAAGTTGTTTTAATTTAATATCAACATCAAGAATTAACAGTTAGTCCGTGTACACTGGCCCTAACACACAGTGATGAGCAACCGCTGATTCAAGCTCAACCAGAAAACAGATGTTTTTAAGATTCGTTATAAAAATTCCTTCATTTCTTTTCATCAAAATGCCATCAGATCCGACACAAGTCCGATGCTATCGCATTAGACATTGGGTTGATATTAAACAGAGCGGGGGCAGATGTGATAAATTGTGTTAGGAGAAATTGACAAAACGTTTCTCAGTCGGCTGAGCAATCATCATCACCTAAACGTATGCAAATTGATCCTGGCGTTACAATATGGTCAATTCAAAATACCAGAGGGAGAATATAAAAAAAATTCAAACAGGAGGGAAAGATTATTTTTAGTGGAAAAACAGCTGAGTATGCTATTAAAAGTGCATTGGATTTAATCTGTATTTTATGATTTACAAGGAAAGGTACACAAGAGCCAGATGATACTGTAGGCACACTGTACATGACTTGCCTTTTTTAACACTGATTGGGAGATTTCAGCTCTAAATTGCTTGTGAAAGCCAAAGGTGGGAAAGTTCATAACCATGTGTCCCTTGTACAATGTACATCCGCATGCGATGTGTATTGTATACAGTGTATGAAAGTTGTGGGTTTTGAGGCATTGCATGGTGAGGTATCAATGTAAATTCAGTTTGCGGTAACACCATCTACTTTGCTGTGTAGATTTTTTCTTTGAGAACTTTTCTTGCTCTACATTCTCTGATGTCATCATGTCATCCATCCACCTTCTGCTTTGTGTGCCTCTCCCTGAGGTTTATATGCTCTAGGTCTCCAACTTGTCACCTTGTTGGTCCACCTGTCACCTTGCCTCCTAGCTGGATGACCAGCCCATCTCCACTTCATTGGTTTTATTCCCTGTATTATATCTTGCACTTCCATGTGTGTCCTCTTTTAAAGCTTGGTTGCTCATCCTGACCTTTCTTGTGACACCAATCAAGACCCTTTCCATTGCTGTGTCTGTGACTCTTCAATTCTTCTTCAGCCTCTTAGCTGGCCTCCAAGTTTCTTCCCCAGAAGCTACATGTAGTACCGGAATAATTGCACTGATTGTATGAAAAGAGCCCAATCAATGCAATGAACCTTTTTGCGTGTTAAAGTGTTTACTAAAGACTTTCAAACACCAATGTTTGTTTTTGTAAAAGGAAAGCAAAAACAACAACAGCAAAAACACATCACAAACATTTTTTCTAGGAGAGTGTTTATGAGTATTCCCGGCAAAACAGAAGATACATTTTTAGACGTACATGTTGTTTTATCTTGAGGTTTAAAGAGAGCAGTAGTATGTTGTCTAGTAAACATGAAGCTGATGCAACTTTATGTAATTGATTTGAACAGTACTGGTTTCATAAATGATTGCAGTTGACTGGTCAGAAAGATTAGGTAGGCCTTTCCTACTATATTAAAACAAAATATGGTTCTGGTAGAATGCCTACCAGATTGCTGTCCGTCTGGAAATGTAGGATCTAGTTAAAGATTGTCTTGTAAAGAACCCTAAATGAAGTTTCTCAGGTTACAACTGCAGCCCGAAATGTAACAAAAATGCACTGGTGCATATCATATCTTCATTCGAGGGAGTCGTTCACACGAGCTGTAACCCTAGTTGTCATTGTGTAGAATTTCTCGTTTGGAGCTTCAAGCGTTAGGCATTACCAGCTCATTTGTATAATTTCTTGGCTGTAGTGTGGTCTCATTTCTGGATGCAGAAAATGGACCACATACAAAATTGATTGGCATTATATCCGCTTCTTTGTTAATGAGTCTGAAACAAATTTATAATTAAGTTTTTTTATTTTGGTCATAAATCTTTACGGTCTTTTGCTGATACCTTAATTGCTCAATGCTGATAACAGCACCCTGTATACATGTACCTCATTTCGTATGTGCCTGGAAGGACGCAATGAAAGTGTGACCAGCAAAAGGTCGTAAGCAATTACTGTCCAAAATTATGTGAAAGTTGAGTATGCAAGTTTGGTCGTTTTTCTGCCATATATCAGTGATTGTTAATTAGTTAAATTCCTCGTGGGAATAGAAATTCGTGTCTCTGGAGTAACAAATACACAACAGTCATGTACCCTACTTTTTTCAAAAGACACATTTTTTGCTTGTGACCTTCTGCTTGTGCAAAAAAACTTGTACTTTGTCTTCCCGTTAAAAGGTCTTAAAACGTTCCAACCTTCTTTTGGGCACACAGCGATTTGTATGGACATTACAGTGTAACAATACATACACAGTACACGTACACTATACTTGCGTGCAGTGAAATTTTAAGGTTGCACATTTACCAATTTGATGTTCAGTGTTTGAACTTGAGAGGCTCACAAACAATGTACTTACTTTACCTAAAGAAAAGTTTAAATGTATGTCCTTGATGAAAGGCCCCAAATTCTTCACGAAGACACTATTTTGAACCACACAGGAATTTATATGGATACAACTGTACATTCGTACCTATCCCTTTGTTGTTCTTTTATATACGTAATATCAAGTTGTGGAGCTATGATTGGGAGGTATTATTCCTTTATAAGTTAAAATTGTTGGTAATTTATTTAGGAATTAATTTTCAAATCAGTAGTTTTAACTTTTTGGGACACCAAACTACATTGTATAGCTGTGAATCGAGTGACCTCAGCTACGGCTATAGCCGTTAGCCAATATTGAAAGGAGGACTTTTTGGCATTCCGGCCATACCTTTTAATCCAATAATTTGGACAACAAACTTTGAGTACATTTCTCCCTTCATGATTTGTTTTTCAGTGTTTTGATGTCACTGAGTAATAGTAATAATATATAGTCTTATATAGTGACGTATACCAATAAGGTACTCAAGGCGCTTGACCAGACAGAAACATTCTAAGACATGTTTAAAAAAAAAATTGAAATTATGAGATCAAATTTTATGTAGCACCTTATTAAGGGTTTACAAGGTGCTGTGGCGCATTCAGCAGCCACTGCCAGAAATACTGGGGCAACCCCCTTCTCTTAATAGCGACAAGTGTAACTGGGTGTTATGGCTTTACGTTCCGAAGCAATAATGGTTGAGTGTCTTGCTTAAGGACACAAGTGTCATGACCGGGTCTCGAACCCACACTCTGCTGATCTGAAACACCAGAGCTTGAGTCCGGTGCTTTTATCTGCTCGGCCACGACACGCCATGATGTAACAGCATTTTACAATTTTGTTTTCTTCTTCAATAGAAAGGGTTGCTCACAGTCTGTAACAATTAGGGATGGTTTTGTAAAAGGATATATGTGTTTCATAACCGTTCATTTGATTTCCTCAATGCAATTAAACATTTAAGCAAATGGCATGTTGCTAACACACATTATTCAATATAAGTTGGAATTGGTCTATTTCCGCCAGCAATTTTGCCTGAGGGTTGATATCCCCTCCTCTTCTTCCCATCCTCCGAGTCTCCAGCCATCCTTCACAACGACCGGGCAGGAGAATCACTTAAATGCACTTTGTCTCAAAACAAATGACACAGAGTGGCCGGGGCATTCAGTGCGATATCTCCCACCTGCCTAAATATTACTATATGATGAGTGATGGATTTATATCGTGGAACCATAAAAAAAGGAGTACATGTACAAGGTGTATACCTTTGCATTTTGTCTCATGATTGATCTGCAGTTTGGGCCTTGTTTGACATGATGTAAGTCAATATGGATATGCTTGGTGGATCTTGTTTCTTACTGATGAGTGATATCACTAACGAGGGACCAAGAGGCTTTTTTTCGTGCAGTGTTTGTCTTGATACAACCACAGTATGACTCTTTCATTCACCCAAACATGCCCCCCCCCACCTTTTCATCTGCATCATTTAGGTACACAAGAGCAAAGACCATGCTTACATGTGTTATGTGGGTAGGTACATGTACACTGTACATGCTATATATAAATCATGGATGGTGTCATTAATTCTTGATGAAGCAATGTCACGCTAACCTTCATTAGAAGAGTTGACCTAGGCCTATCTTTTTTTGCTCTCATTGCATCCAAATGTGAGGCAGGCCTGGTATTACACTGAAGCCACGGAGGCCATGGCCTCTTTTTAAAATAATGTTTGTTTATTATGAGATATCGCCTAACATCACAAGGCTGGATAGCCGCTTCAAGGTGAGGGCTACACCTAACAGATTTGGACTGTCGACCAAATCAACTGTCACCAGGGGCACGTTGCCACCTACTCATGGGGCTGAAACAGGATTACCCCCTTCACAGTCTGTAAGGATGAAGGCATGGGTATCATCCACTAGGACGCCTGGCTGGTAGAGCAGAATGCACTACCTTCCCAACTTGTTTCCGAAGCAATTATGGTTAAGTGCCTTGCTCAAGGGCACAAGTTGTCCCTGTTCTTGGCCTTGGTGCCCCTTCAAAAGCTTCCCATAGACTTTTTAAGATTTTCCAATGGAAATGCTCTTTGCAAAATTGAAATGGCCTTGCCCTCTCAAAGATGAAATTCAAGGCCTGGTGAGGAGCAATGTATCACAACATCAAGCCCTAAATGTTTTGACCAACTTAAGGCAACTTAAAACCGTACTTTGTTAATTGTTTTCACTAAAACAGGATTGCCTAAGTTATAACAAAATTCTCAAAGGTTGGTTGGATGGCGTGTTTATTGAAAACTAGGGGGTGGATCTGAAGTTCCTCTTCCCAAAAAACAATGATGAAATTTATGCATTAAACTTCTCTCTCGGTCAATTTCTGCTGTGCTCTTTCATTTTTTGGGTTAATTTTTTACATGGACTTGGGTCCTTTATCATGTCATCATTTTCAGCCAGAAATGCCCTTTTGCAACACTAATTAAAGTACACGCACATGGCATGCAGTTAACTATCAGAGCAAGATCTTTGATCTATCCTTTTTTAGCATTTTAATTTAGGATAGTTATCTGATGCCTCGGTGCCATTCATCAGGGCTGCATCTACGGTGAGTCTTAATGAACGATCCTAACACTTGAACCAAATACTTGCTCATGGATCGGTTGATGCAATCAGGCAATAAGTCAATACCAACACGAGAATCAAGGGGAGGCTGACCGATAGTATCGAGCTACTGTTGGACTATACCCTTTTGTATTTTTATAGGGGGCAATTTGTTTAAAGTCTTCTTGATCGAAAAAGGCGACAGAAAGAGAACGAAATTTTGCGGATGCTCCTTGTTCTGTTTAACATGCCCTGCCCTCAAAATGCTTCCCTCTCCCTGCACTTTCTTGTAGCGTGTCTAGTGGTCAAGTTGGCAAGGCTGAGGGTCCAAAGTGCAGGAAATATTACCATGTGAGACATAGCCATGTAAGGGGTGAATTATTGTAAGAAGTGTGTCTGATGTATTTGGACAGTCCATGAAGGTTTTGAAAATTAATCAGATTTAAACCAGATTTAAACAAAGTACATGTGTCTAAGTGGTGCACCAGGGCTTGAAATCAACACTGGACCGCAGGCCTGAGGCCAGTGATTTTAGCATCGGGCCAGTAAACTCATGACAAGACAAGTCTGGCGGTCTTGTGTGTTTTTAATTGAATACAAATACCTCACTGTGTAATATCTTACAAAAGTTTATGTTCACATGTTGACTTCAAACATCTTTCAATTCTTTCAATTCTGTTGAGCATCGAAGTATACTTATACGAGACAAATACGAGACAAATGAGATAAATATTGTCTAAGTCTTTGTGGCCTCCATGTAATTCCAGGCCTGACTGTACATCGTACCTGTTTATGCAGTTCGGAGGTGCACCTCAGTTATTATTTTTTTTGTGGGAGGGGGAGGGGGAGGGGGTCAATAATACAGTTTGACAGCAAACAAATTGCATTTACAGAAAAGACAAATGTGCCATGTTTAATTGTTAATGCTTCTTGGATTGGAATAAATGTACGCTCTTAAAAGATATGTAATTGGGGATCAGGTTAGCTCAGTGGTTTCTTTCCCTGCCTTGCAACTCTGTGGACCCCGGTTCGAATCCCACCTCAGACCGGAGCGCTGCTTGCATGTGGATTGGGTTTTCAGTCCTACAATGTACCTGACTGCGTGGGTTTTTTTCCCCATTGGGGTTTTCCCTCCCACATCTGTAACTGAACATTTTCTTCTTGTTTTTTATCCATCCTGTTATTGGCGCTAATTGCTCTGTAGGAAAATAAAGAAATCTCTTCCAGACATACAGCTGAGGTGGTTGTATACATACACTTCTTAATCTGTCACATATGGACCTGACACCAGTCAGTTTCACCACAACCCTAACCCTACTGCCTTGTGCTGCTAATAGTTGATTGATCTTCTTAGGTAATAATACAAGCAGGACCTTACAACCCGTGTACACGTTTTTAATTACATTATGCGCTCAGCAGATTCAGCCAACAGTAACACTCTGTACCCTTAAAGTACATCTCGGCTGATTGTTTTGATTAATTATTACCTTAATTACTTTCTTTGATTTATTGTAATTAAGAGGTTACTCCCTCATCAATTAACACCAGGGTAAGCTTGTATATGAAGCATCTGCTCGCATATCTCAAGAGGAGTATATCATGTTTTGGAAGAACGACTTCATCTAAATCCCCAAAGTTTGCATTAAATACATTATATAGGCCTAACAAATCATAAAATTAATGTGAATTTTGGGTGAATAAAGAAAAATTGACTAGAATGGGATTTGAACCTGTGACCTCCGGATTAACATGCTGGCGCTGTACATATGATAGACTGTGCAAGTCTCGCGCATATTCAAACTTGGGGACCATTGTGGTCTCAACCATAATATGGAGGTTTTTTCTGTGGGCAGGATTTTGGTTTCTTCAATTATTTTACCTGTGCAAGTCTCGCTCAGTTTATGGCCATGAAAATTATATATGATGTTGGGAATGTAATACTAAGTGATAGACAATATGAAAGTAAAACCATTTCAACAAAATAACAAAGAAAACCTGAGAATAAGACTTGACCTCCATTTCTGGTACCTTGTACAGTCTAAAACCAACACTACAGTTACAGACTTCATATATATGTTCAGGCCTTAAACTTCACTCTTAAAGGAGCATAGCTATTTTTATCTGGTAAGGGGCACTTCTATTAGGAAAATGCAAAGGGCACTGAAGCTAAAGCACAGACAATTACGGTGAGTGCTATGAGTTAATTCAAGGCCTGTTTTGTTTTAAAACTAACTAGTGTTTCCATTTTGACTGTGACTTTTTTTACAGATATGGTTACTGAGTGCAGACACCTTGCTTCTTACAAGCGATGCCCTCCCACTTGGCCAGCTCGGCAGCCATTTCCATGGTGATCAATCTCTACCATCATGCTGCAGTCCATCGCTTACGGCGGGCCGGGAGAAATGTTGCTGCACCCCTCCTCGGCAAAGAGTCAAGGTGCACGACATGAACGCTCATAAGATTGTCAAGGTACTCTATCAGACGTTATGGGACCAAGAGTGGAAAAGGTAAAAGAACGATCAAATATTTATTTTGTATAGTAAAAAATGCAGGCCTGTGATTCATGATCAGTGTTTTTACCTGATTCAGGATTTGTCTTTGATCTCTCTGCATCTCAAATGTCTGTGAGGTGCTACATTTGTACATGTATGCTTAATAGATGTTAAATTTGCATCAGGATAAAGAATTTAACTTGTTTTTACACTTACACTGTTGTGTGTAAAGCACTGTATACTCAGTCCTTTCCCGAATTCTGTAAAAAATTAAAACACAGGCAAATCACTCAGGTGGGATTCGGACCCACGACCTTTGCATTGCTAGGGCAGATGTATTAAATCGTTGCAGTACCCGCTGCTAACACATACATGTAGGGTTCGAACTGCCTTGAGCCACCGGGCTAGCTCGGTGCTCTAGTGGTAAGACATCTGCTCTAGCAATGCAAAGGTCGTGGGTTCGAATCCCAGCTGAGTGATTTCCCTGTGCATTTTTTTCACAGAACTCGGGAAAGTACTGAGTGCTTAATACACATTGGTGTAAGGGTAAAAACAAGTTACACAAAAGGTGTGATTGTACAAATCCTGAAAAACGGGTGGCGGTTTTCAATTGGTCTAGAGATGAAGCTCCCTGAATACACAGAATTTTACATTTTAGGGGTTTACAGACTCTGTACATCACTAGAATCTAGATGGTTGTCATAACAACAGGGCGCGAAATTTACACTGGACCGCAGGCGCGAAGCCAGTGTGTTTTAGCATCAGGACAGTAAACTTACGACCGGACAAGTCTGGCGATCTTGTGTTTTTGAATAAGAATATGGCACCTCATCTTAAATAAATAAAAAATTATGCTGACAAATATCTTTTAACTCTGTTAAGTTTGAAAGTATTACCCAAAAGACAATTGAGATAAATCGTCTCATAGTTCTTGTTCAAATAAAAGAAAAGTTTAATTGTGACACTGTGTAGATAATTTTTTATCATTTTAATTCTTGTAACAATTGTCTGGTAAGGACACATGTAGCCAACAAACAAACAAACAAACAAACAAACGAAAAAACAAACACCCCAGCACCCCAACAAACACCCCATCTCCCAAAATATATAGATGGACATGCACATTGTACATTCTAAATGTACACATGTTCATATATCATAGTCCAATCTTTTAATGACAACGAATGACACAAGCACAATAGCACCCCGTGTAGGCAATCACGATCATGGTGGGTGTCACTTTACAGTTTAAATTTGAGAAGATCCTGACGACGCTGGAATTCATGTGTGTAATTGCGGACAAGTTTTGTAGAATGACAGTTGCCACCCTGCTGTTTAGGCTAATGGAAGTTGTTCTTAAAGTGTTGGACTTGTGCTGTGAAAATTCAACGGTGTAAAAATGCATGTAGTAATTATAATGGAATGGATATATAGCCTGGTGAGGAAAGTGGACTGGGACCACTTCCAAGAGAAATGGGCAGTATTCCATTAGTGGTTACGTAAAACAGAGATGATTAGAACCAACATCCTACTGTGTTTAATTGCTGGATTTATTCAAGAAGTTTAAACCTAGCCATTTGGGATCTACATGTACATAAGTGTACAGTACATGGGGACATGTACAGTTGTTTTTATGTGGAGGTTATTAAAAAAAACCTGCATTGACTGCGTACAGAACAAATCATTGAAGTTAAAGTCAACATGACTGGTTAGAATAAAACCATTGATGATAATTTGAAAGTTTGCACTGAGAAACAGTTGCACACGTAACTCTTCTTGTGATTCCCCCCCCACCCGCAGTTTGAATCAGTGTAACATTAAGAAAGAATATGCTTGAAAATTATTTTATTCAAGATGTGACAACCATTTCTATGACATTTTACAGGCCAGCTGGTTTCCTTGTTTTTAAAATAAAAACAATGCCGAATAAATCTGACATAGCACAAAGTTTTCTTTACTTGGACATTTTTTTCTTTCTTTTGCAAAAAGAATACGGGTGAAAAGTAAAGAATGGGATTTAATTGAAATCCTAAAAAAAAAGAAATGATGCACTTTCCCTTTAAGAGAGTTATGTATGACTGGTATTGCATTACACGGACCTGATGCTTCTACCTTGAAGCAGGGCTTGGTTTTTACACTGGACCACAGGCCCGAGGCCAGTTGTTTTAGTGTCAGGCCAGTAAACTAATGACTGGACATGTCCAGCGGTCTGTGTGTTTTTTCAGTTGAACAGGAATACCTTACTGTGTGTAATATCGTGTTCAAATGTTGACTTTGAGTCTGATAGAATACCTTCCATGAAGAATTAATACCCATAAAGACAAATGAGATAAATCTTCTCTTACAATGTACATGTCTAAGTGCTTGTTCAAATAGAACAGTTTAATGTATGTTAAGCTAAGTCAGGTTTTGTTTTCCATTTTGATTCTGGCCTTGTAAAAACAATTCTGGTCTAGTAAAACATTTTGAGTAACAAGCCTTGTGGTCTTGCGGATTTTCCCCCTAAATTTGAGCCCTGGAAAGGTCAAAGTCAGCAATGCATTTTCTCCTTTGGTCTAAGGCACCTCATGAGGAAAATATACATTTGTTATTGGAACATTTCAAGGGGCACCAAGGCAGTGATCAGGGGCAACGGGTGCAGCCTCTGTGAAGTATCAGGCCTCTAAATGTTATTAAATTTAACCAAACTTATTTGGTAAGTGGTCACCTTAAATTTTGTGAGGGCAAGAAATTAAGATACAAGCCACAATTCCCTCATGGTGAAGTTCAATTCCAAATATTAATCACTTTTTATTCAATTATTATTGTATCAACAAGAAAATAATCAGTGATTGTATCGAATACCATAATGATCCCGAAGAAGGAAATAGATACATGTGTTATACACGGTTTGACCTTTTTGTTGTCGCTGAAATATAATTTGTAGGGTGATCAGGTTACAGACAAGTAGGTTGCCCAAGGCAACAATACAATTATTTAGGAACGGATGGATAACTTTTTGGAACATACAAATGCATGTGTTTGAAGGTGTCGTCAACTGTAAACAAAACAATGTAAGCTAAAGAAATATTCTCTTCCACTAATTCTTTAATTACTTAGTTTTTGCTTTAGTTTAAAAGTCTACTTTTTAAAAATATTGTTTTAATGAGAGATCGCCTAACATCACACTTCAAAGTGAGGGCTACACTTAACCGATTTGGGCTATCAACCAACATCAACTGCAACCAGGGGCACGTTGCCACCTACTCCTGGGGCTGAAACACGGTTACCCCTTCACAGTCCGTAAGGATGTAGGCATGGGTATCATCCACTAGGAGCCTGGCTGGTAGAGCAGAATGCACTACCTTCCTAACTGTTTACGAAGCAATTATGGTTAAGCGTCTTGCTCAAGGGCACAAATGTCATGACCGGGTATCGAACCCACACTCTGCTGCTGACAACACATTGCTCTCTCATTGTTAGAGTACTGCAACTTATCATTGGTTACTTGAACTGTGAGGTGATGGACTCGTGGTGCGTTCATGAATACCCTCAGACAGTTTAGGCAGTGCTATTGGTTGAGTTGGAAAGTTGCGGTCACATGACCAGATTAACCTGGTATGAAATAGCTTATAAAGACAAAGATGGAACTGTTTAAGAGCGGTTGGCTAAAACCCGTTAAGCGCTCAGTCGTACATATGTTGGCGTGCAAGCTTACGCGGGCGCTAATAATGCATATTGCAATCAATACATACATGTAAAATCTATACGCACACACGCACACAACTGTTGAGCGTCACGTGCAATTTGACCTTTGGCAGAACAGCCTGAGTATAGGAATTTAACAATTTTACCGAAAAACAAGTTGTATTACATTTTTCCCTTTTTTTTCAAGCTTTATAACAAAAAGGGTATTTATGAATGGGAATAAAAGAGTAGTGACTTGGTCTTAAACGGGTGTTTGAACCTTGCAGGGTCGTGACCGTGCAATAGACCGTGCAAGTCTCGCGCGTATTCAAACATTTTTGGGACCACTTTGGTCCCACGCACATTGCTTTAACGCGTGTAGGAAACAAACTCACGCATTTTAACGGGTCCCAATGTTCGAATACGCATGAGACTTGCACAGTCTGAAAAGGACTTCGTCTTCAGCTCGGTCCTTTATCACATGGCCACGACCCTGCCGGTTCTACATGTAAATGATCATTTAAGACCTCATCGTTACTCTTCTATTCTCTTACTAATTAGGCTCATTAAATTTTAGTCAAGTGTCAACGTGTATTACACTGTTTATACTGTTCTTTGAGCCTTAGGTAGTGCTAATACCATCTCAGCTCCTTAGGAGTTTGCAGCACCAACAACTGAATGGTGTCACAGGTCGCTAAAATATTCACATCGATAATCTCTACACTCACAGTTACCCGTTTACTCCAGCATGGTGAAAAGCAATTACAGCCAAGAGTGTTGCTCAGGGACACAAGTGCCTCGAGCATTGCTAAAAACCATCTTAACTCTATAGGAGTATGCAGCACTTGCAACCAAAAAAGTAAGACAGGTTGCTCATCATTCTCACCCAACAATTAAGGCAGAGATTGCATCATGGCTGTGTGTTCTGTACAAGAGTTTTGATTCTCTGGTCATGCTCTCAGTGATGGGTAATTTCAGACTTGTTTTCCGAATTCAGACTTTTGTGTGTCTGCCTGGTGGACAAAAAAGCTTTTATTTTCTTCAGGTTTAAAGAAAGTCTCTCTGATCTGCTTCTCTAGCTCTGAGGATACTGTTCCCAGAAGTTCCTTGGAATCTGTAATTCCAGGGATTACCAATGCTCTGTGATCTACTTCTCTAGCACTGAGGATACTGTTTCCAGAAGTTCCTTGATATCTGTAAAGTGTAACTCCAGGGATCACCAATTAAAGTGGAAATGCCATCATTTCAACTTGCCTCCTTAAATTTGGATCCTAGTTTCAGACCTTTTAGTCCTCAATGACTCTCATCCCTGTGCTGTGTGCAGATCCTTGGTTTGAATCCCTGTCTTCGTCCGGCTTGTTGGGGCAGATATTTGACGAGACACTCCACCACAATTGTTTTGGCCGTGGGACAGGACTTTTAAGCAAGTACCTGAACCGGGTAGTGCCTCTACATACACATGTAAAAGTACCTAGGGTGGAAGAGTTACATGTATATTACATGTAGACCTAGGTGTTTCTGGTTTACTTCTCAAGCAGTTGCTCTTGGGCATCATTGAAAAACAGTGTACCACTCATTAATGTTGTTACCTATAACTTATTTATTGTGGTCCCCCCCCCCCCATTAAGTAAACGAGTTGAACTAAGTGGATATTCTCTATGGACAAGCTTCCATTAAGAATTTTCTGACTACACATTATTGCAGTTGCTTCGAGCGTACGATAATACATTTTGAGCCTGCCCTTGAGTTTAGAATGTCCATATCAACATCACTATCATAAACAGACTCATCTTCTACGCAATCAAAACATTTTGGTAAGACAT
This sequence comes from Plazaster borealis, assembly GCA_021014325.1. NCBI lineage: Eukaryota > Metazoa > Echinodermata > Asteroidea > Forcipulatida > Labidiasteridae > Plazaster > Plazaster borealis. The sequence goes on along the minus strand of CM037476.1, from coordinate 12,869,916 downwards.
TTATTAAAGTAGTCTTCAAGGATGCTTTCACTTCCAAGTCGTTTCCGGCTGATGCTCTGAATGCATTTTGTCGTTACTGGTACATTGAACATGTATACAGTGGATGTTTTTAAACTAAAGCGTTATGCATGTATTAGACATGTACATAGGCCATGTTTTGTTCCACTTACATGCATTTGGCAATTGTTTGCCGTCTTTCTTTCAGAAAATTTGCATTATAGTACTGTATTAATGGTTGTTAATGTTGTACATGTGTGCAAAGGAGAGAAGGTTCAACAAAACTGTTGGTTTAAGAATATAGGTATGATTTGAAACTATGAATGGTGGAGATACAATCTAGTGAGGTTTGTGATAACACCATGTACAAAGTATGTTTTGGAACATTGCAGGGTGGAGATTCAACCTAGTAAGGTTTGCAGTAACACCATGAGTAGGATTTGAAACTTTGCATGGTGGAGATACAACCTAGTAAGGTTTTTGGTAACACCATTTACTGAGTAGGATTTGAAACTGCATACATGTAGTCGAGATGCAACCTAGTAAGGTTTGCTTGTGGCGCCATGTACATGAGTAGGATTTGAAATTGCAGGCCCGATACTTAATGGAGGCAATTGTACCTCTGTTGCTGCTGGTCATTGCTTTCTTGCCCTTGAAATGTTCCACTAGAAGTTTTCACTTTCCTCATTAAGGTACCTTTTATCAAGAAGAAAACACCTTGTTGCCCCTGCCCTTTCCGAAATGAAGCAGCAGGCCTGAAACTGTGCAAAGTGGAGATACAAGCTAGTACACTAATGTAAGGTTTGCAGAAACACTGTTTCAGGATGAACAATCTGAAAAGAACCAATGATGTAAGAACCACCACAACTCATAGGGAGTCTTTTCATGTAAATGTACATGTACACAGTGTTTCCAGAAAAACCCGACTAGATTTCAGCATGTACATTGTACTTGTATGTTTTCATGATAAACAGTACATCTATGTCAACCAGGTAGCACTTTCACAAGTCATTTACATCAGTTGCATTATTGGAAATTATGGGTTCACCATTATAATCCAGCATAATCCACTGACTTTTTTTGTTCTGCCTGTAATCTGCTCGCTGCTCGCTGAATTAATCAGATTAGTTTGTTCAAAGTGACCTTCTGGAGGATATTAGTAAAGATCAACAAGCCAAACTAGACTGACAAGTCCAGTTTCTTGACAATAATCACGTGTCTTTGCTAAGTAGTAGTCTGTACAATGGATGTAGGCCCTATGTACGTCCATGCATTATGATGGTACACAAATGAATCCAGGCATCTGATACTTCCCATTACATGAGAACACAGTTGACATTTTACATGTTAATAATAATAATAATAATATCGACTCTTATATACCGCAATTCCAAAGAATGATCATTGCGCTTCAAACACTATTACCCCTGGTCACTGGGCCATATACAGTTGTAGTTCATTCCTTAAACCATCTCAGCTCTCTGGGGAGTATACAGCCTGTATTGCCAATTACATACATGTACATGTACATGTACATGTATGTAGCTCACTAAGCTAAATCAATCACAACAACCATCTCTGCCCTCACAGGTACATGTACCCACTTACCCCTGGGTGATGAGAAGCAATTATAGTTAAGTGTCTTGCTCAAGGACAAAAGTGTCATGACCGGGATTCGAACCCATACCCTGATGACATAACAACCATGAAACACCAGTTAACACAAAATATCATAGTACAGGGAGACGAGGTTTTTTCCATAGCCAGCCATAGGGAATGGAACAAACTTCCTGTTCACATCAGAGACTCTTCTTCAATTCAGATATTCAAAAAACTTCTCAAAACCTTCCTTTTTTCTATTTCTGTTTAGCTTCTGCTATAGGTTCGAGATTCGCTGTGAAGCGCTTTGACCTTGTTAAAGGCACTATATAAATACCCATTATTATTGTTTATTATTATTAACCCATTGTTAGGTTTATCCCTGGTGGTTTAATTGCATGCATAACTAGAAAATATGGTTGTTATTGCTAGTGAGCTTTACTATGGGCAGGGACCGGCACTGTTGATTTTCAGAGCTACAGCTGTCAAGATTAACATTTCGTTTTACCTCAAATATTACAAGTGATGTCTTTTAGAAGATTTGCTCAATCCTAAGATTATACACTTTCTTTTTACCACCAAGTGTTTGCCAATATTATTTCATAAATAAGAATTTCAATTCTTTTCATTAACGATTCTTTGTTGTGATATTTTGCAGTGTGCATCAACAGTGGAGTAAAGATCTATCTATACAAACGGTACCATTGCCCAAAACTACCTGTTTAGAGTTAATGTTGTTATTAGCGGAAAGCAACCAGCACACGCCCGCCTCACTTGGGAAGATGAATGGCTTTAAGGTAAGAGTTTGTATTTCTTTTGGTACATGTATGTCCAAAGTTCTCAATACTTTAAAGGTAGTGTCGTACTTTGTTAATGACCCCCCCAAACAAAAAACAACAACAAAAAGTGTATTTTTTATCCGAAAGCTTACTTGTTAAAAGTAATAGTGGTAAGCATCCTGCAAAATGATTTTGTCTGAAATGCCCCTGTTGATTAAAAATCAATAAAGGTATGTCAACAAGCTTGAATTTCCAAAACTCTCCTTAAGGCGAGTTTTGGAGACGGGAGATTTTGTGGATGGGTTTGACGTTTGAAGAAAATATTGTGACAGTTTTTTTACTGTCTTCTCAATAAGAAGACACTGTGTTCAGCTGAAACTTTCACTGGTGACTTCTATTACATCTTTATTGACAGATTGGTCTATAAATCAGCGTTACGTTGATGAAAGACAATCTACATCGTATAACCCTACCTTTAAGTTCCCATGGGTGTTTGTTATTTATTGTCAAATTTTCAAAAGTGCCCTGCACTGTTGCCCTGAAGAAATCTGTGAAGACATGTAGGGTGATGAAAACAATCTTTAAGATGTGGGAGGAAAGCCATGGATGTGAAAAACCACATGTTATTACCTCGCCCAAGGTAGGATGTGAACTATGGTTCATGGATGTGAAAGACAGGGGAAGGTACCACTCTATCAACCTGATTCAGAGAAAGAAGAGTTCTCCATATCAATGCTTTTGTCTTTCTGGCAAACGCTACCTCCCTCTGAATGATTACCTGACAATATAATTGTCCTACTTTATCTTTTTCAATTTTTCAAAACATTTAAGGACTATCTGTTGATCATAAAAATGTTGACACTTTTAGGGACAATCCCTTAAAGGGAAGGTGTGTTTGCCAACATCAAGGCCCGTTCTATCCTCCTACCAGTAACGCAGTGGGTTCCTCTTCCCATTTTGTCAAAAAGCCCTGTTGGGGTTAGTTGCTTTAAGATTATTTGGAGAATTGCTTGAAGATGATTTGGAGAATAAAGAAAATCATCTCAGGAAGTGCCAACTGACTTTTTGAGATCCCAAGATAACTATCTCCAGAGGGTGGGATCTTAGATGTAGATTGTCGACTTCCCAAGATAATTTGTAACTAATGGTGATGGCGTCTTGGAAATAAGATATCGACTTATTGAGATACTTTATCTCAGGATAACAACATCTTGAAACAATGACATGTTTTTGTTTTGGATGTCTTATTCTTTTATATTTATCTTGAGATGACAGCAGTCTGTATCATGCCATCATAAAGGGATAACTATCCCATGATCTCAACAAGTCGGATGGCACTTCCAGAGCTCCGTAGGTTCGTCACAATAGTTTTAGTTTCAGTATGTTCCACTCCTTCAGCATGTTCCACTCCTTCAGCAGGTTGGTACAGCTGTTTAAGCATTTTGGTAACCCTCACAGAAAAACACTTGTGCAATTCTTTCAAAGGCGACATTTGTTTACCCAAAAATAATAAGTTCATTTGTAAACTCCACAAATGGTGCGTTGACAGCCGAAATAGGGTAACACTGCAAACTAAGAGCGGGTGTTTCATTAGAGATCTTCTGGGCACAACTGTTGCAGCTGTGACGAGAAATCACCAAATCAAACCCCAAACCCAACGACTGATCCATGTGACACGGACAGTTGAGCCTGGGGATTATAATTACAAGTAATGGTGTTTGATATCAAATCTTAAAGTCCATCTCTTGAAGTTGCCATTGACGTACATTTTGTAGGCATAAAATTGCATCAAACAGGCGTCGGTGAGACGAGTGATGCTGCTTTTGCACTATAAGGCAGCGGGTTTCTGCGCCTCTCCGTGACTAGCCTGCATTCCAGGTACTGCAATTACCCATCCTATAGTAGCTTATCAATATCAGGCATCTTCAGTCTACTGAAAGATAGTTGTGTGGCCGAAGCCTTCATCGAGGGAGTTCGAAAACCGTTACAATGTCCGCCCTGTAAGCCCCCATGCCATGGTTATATAGTTAGCACCTGCGGACTGTCCGTTGGCGCGAAAATACATTTATCTTCGCACGATTTATACCGGCCGCTACATGGGGTTCTTCCTATCAGAAAAACCGCTTGTCTCTTCAAACGAGACGCCTGATATTGCTGTGACGAAAGTCCGAACTGCCAAAAAGTAATATCCTTTTAAACCCACGAGGTCCATTTAATATTGGTGATTGCCGTAACGAATGTTATGATGTCATTCTTGTTGAAACTTTGTTCACAAAATGATGTAAGAAACTTTGTACATAAATTGCAACCTAACGAGGTATGTGGTAGTATAGCTAGGTGCCATAGAGGTATCTCCTAAAAGTTTATATGCCTCTAGAAAATAGTATGTAACGACCTAAACCTTTTGTCACTATAATCCGGGTCTTTTTTTATCATACGATTCATGGGTTATGTTAAACTTTCCGAGTAGGAGCACAAAAGTCGACTGGCCAAGTCGAAAAAAGTGTCCATAAAAACACTGTCCTGCCTCCCGATAGGTCGTTGTTATTTGGGCAAGGCAGTTTTTCCTTTGTGAAGCGGCACCTCTGTGAGGGAAAGAAAATTTTCCACTCGTAACATTTCAAAGGACACCATAATGCGGGGCACGAAGGCAATTACCTTTGTTGCCCCCATGAAGTACCAGGCCTGTATGTTTGCTGTAATGGGATGTCTGAGGGGTTACTGTTATTTTCTGATAGTACACAAGATGCAACCAACTCGCGTGTTCATGAATTCAAGTAAGAGACATGAAGAAGATGACACTAATTGATAATAATTTGTGCCCAACCGTGAAGATGACATAAATCACAGCAAGATACAATATCGTGCGATGCTTCACCACAGTACATCTGCACCCTAATTTGTATAATGTTCGTCACAAACGCTTGTAACGACCAGTAAACATTTGAAACGGAATGTATGCGAGTGCCTCCAAAGTTTGCACAGGGAGCTTGCAACTTTGAATTTAAGTAATGCTTGACAGAGTTTGGGTTTCTAAAACGTGCAGAATTATAAGTGATAGATTAAGGGGGTTTCCTTATTCGAAACATGGTATCCAAGACACCCATCTGCATCCACTCTAAAACATTCCGGGTCAGAAGTGACCCGGATCCGGATCCCGTAGGGTCTGATCCATTTCTTGGTCAATATGACCCGGAATCCGTGTCAAAATGATCCAGAAATAGGTCAAACTGACGCAGAATCCGAGTTTAAATCCTATTTTAACCATTTTCCGGTTCAGCATGTGATCTGTGCTGATGATCTGTTACATGTACAAAGTGTCTCTATACATCCCCTTTAAGAACAGTATTATTTAGGTAAAGGCATTCGGGCGCGGTTAATTAGGGTAGGTATCCCGTTCGAAGACATCGGTGATCAGGGTGTTTTCATACAAGGAATCTTCACTCCGTCTAACCGATACTTGTTTGGACTGGCTGGCAGCCAGGCAGGTCCCCCCTACAGAGGCGCCTAACCCACCCTTCTCGCGTTCCCATTCTTCAAACACTCTCTCGCCCTTGGTGCTGGTTGCTAGTACGTCATGTTAAGAAAAAACACAAGTTGCTAACTTGGCTCCTTAGTTGATAAAGTCACAGCGCCTTAACTAATAAAGGAAACCTATAGGTTTGCACTTTGAGTCACAGCTTGTCAATGTCTCAAATTGCTCCATTTCAAGTGTGTATTTTGCTGAATTAATTTTTCCGGTTTACGGGAAAGTGAGTAGTTCGCCATTGCGTGTATTTGAACTGATCAATCAGATTTATTAAGACATCCTACTTGAGCTCATATTGGTTCCTGTAATACTTAGTCCATACCAGACTATTTTATTTGCTTGTAAAATGTTATACCGGAAATGGTTTATCCCGAGATTTATGGGAGGTATTAGAATCAACGTGTGTTCTACGACAACATTTCGTATTAAAAGCAAGTGACGAACTATATCCCGGCATCAATCATTGCAAGGATGTGGATTATAGAATACAAAGGAAGTGAATTATAGAATATCAAGGAAGTGAATTTTCTGAGACTCGGAGAACTGAGTCTGATAATCATGAGGGGTTTCGTGTCCTTTATACAACATGACTTCAAGGTTGTCGACACCCAGCGTTGCTGGTTCATATGCGATGGTTGTCACTTTGTCATTTTATGTGATCTTGATACTTATTTGACTGGTTCAATATTGCAAGATGTTGTCTGCCGTAGGATTTCAAATTTGTTTTGTGATGCATCTTTATGCATTGTTTCTTGTCATGTAGGCCTATCTCCATTACAGTGACGTCTAACATGTATTAGGTTGTTTGATAGATCTTGCTCGATGTGAGTGTCACATTGTGGTTCAATTTGTGCCAGGCTTGTCATGTTGTTTTGGTAATTGCACGAATGTATTTGCTTGGTCAGAGAAAGTTGACATGATTGGTTGATAAAGACAGCACGCGAGATTTTTACTCTTTGATAATAGAAATAATTAGCTTCAGTCTGGAAGATCACTTATTATATATTGTATATATCAGATTGATCCTCCAGAAAAAAGGTTCCGTCTATATAAAGTCATGTAAAAGACACCCCCCCCCCGGAAAAAAATTATATATAATATAGGCACCCCCCGAACAAAGATATTGACAAAATAGAGAGACCGCCAACATAGGGCTAGATAGCTCAGATAGCTCAGTTGGTAGAGCGCCGGCACGTTAAACCGGAGGTCGTTGGTTCAAATCCCACTCTAGTCAATTTTTCTTTGTTCAACCCAAAATCATATCAAAAATATATATTACATATAAAAAATAATAATACAAAATAATAATAATAATAATAATGATTTTTACTCTTTGATAATAGAAATAATTAGTTTCACTCTGGAAGATCACTTATTATATATTGTATATATCAGAAAGTTCCGTCTTTATAAAGTCATGTTAAAGACACCCCCCCCCCCGGAAAAAAATTATATATAATATCAAAAATATATATATATATACATAATAAAAAATAATAATACAAAATAATAATAAAAATAAAACAAAAATAAACAATAAAATCTAAAAATCACAGTAGTTGCTTATTTTGATTCAATTGCCGCAATTGAAATAAGTTCGATGCGAACGTGCACAATTTCCCTGACCAAACATACACCAATTGTAATTTTTTTACCCAAACGTAATCACCTATTTTGGTGAAACATTCACAGATTGGTTGAATGTGTTTATGGGAAAACTAGAAGATGAAATTGATTTTTATTTTGTCTTCTTCCAAAAACCAATGATGTAGTGTAACCCTTAAGAGAAATCTAAAAGCTTGCCAAGTTGGTGTTGGCATCGTGGTACTGGTACCGTCCATCCTGAGAAATATTTTCGTCTAAATGTCATGTTCCTGAAACTGGGCTAAATAAAAATGCTCATTCTTATTTAATTCAGTATGAGAGTTAATGTGAAATACACAAACAATCAGTTCTTTTTTGTATTACACATTTGACAAATCACAAATGCTTCTTTAAAAAAAATATTATTTTCTGGCAAAATGCAATTTTGTACCAGCTTTTGAACGTTACCGTACCATGTTTTACGGGACACAATGCCTCAAAACATGCTCACTGTATTCGCATTGGCGCCCCAAGGGTTGCACACACACGGGCTAATTGATTTATATAAAATTACGGACCTGGCGCATTCTTAGAATGACAGTCCTCTGGGCTAGACAACATTTTTGTTGTAATTCATTTTTCCACTCTTTTTAGATTTGCGATGAGAATAAAAAAAATGTTTCAATTTTGTTTCCAGGTTGGATACTTGCGCCTTTGACCGAGATTATCCCGGTTTAGCACTCGAGTTCATCAGATGGTATGTCTTGCCCGTCAGTGCACTGCGTCACGTTGACAATAACTATCTTTTCTTTCTTCTCATTTTCGAAGGGAAATGTCAGAGATGTTTTAAGTTGAAAACCTTCAGTGTATAATTTCTTAAGTAGGCCAGGTATAGTTACTGCAGCAGTCATATTTCTTTATTAGAAGCAGTTCCGCTGTTATCAGGCTAGCACGAGACTTCTCCGGGACGAAGATGGGAGAAAGAGAGATAAAAAACGGAAAAAATGTTTTCGGTCCTAATTAGTAAACACATTGCAATGACTAGAGGGGGATTAAGTGCTCCGTTTACCCACATTTTTCAAAGGCTCGAGACCTCCATTCGATTGTATCTTAACACGCTAGAAGGAAATTTAACACATGAATATTCCCTCCACGCGACCCATTTAAGTATCATTGATAGGCCTATCTATAGGAATAGATAGTGTTATAGATTAGCCTGTAAAATCAAAAGGAAATGTTGTCTCGGTGACGTCCACAAGGGATGAGGAGAGCTGCGTTGTACGGTACGGAGCACCATAAGTGCCATATCATTTATCAAGATACTGTAACTTATATATTTGGTTGGCGGTAACACCATGTGTATATCTACAGGTACATTTTGTTCTTAGAGAACTTGTCTTGCTTTTTTTGTACTCTACTGCCGCAGAGTAGATATTAGGAATTCGGTAGACTTCTCAGTTCTTCGTCAGGACGATGACTAGAGCACGCTAGTCGAAACGTTGAGACCCATTTAGACTCACCCCGCGGCAGTGTAGTTATTAACGAGAAGTCCCCCCGATCCACATAGCGAAAGTAGTAGTCCCGCCCGATTTCCTACCTCCCGCCCAGGTAGTAGTTAATAAGCAGGACAGTTCTTTTCAGAACCGAGAAGTCTCCCGAATTCCGAACATTCTACTCTGCGGCAGTAGAATAAAAAAAGCAAAACAAGTTTTCTAAGAACAAATTCTACCTAGCAAGTAGATATACACATGGTGTTACCGCAAACCAAATATATATTGATACCTTGCCATGCAATGCCTCAAATCCTATATACTGTAACTTATCTCACCAACACGACTTACTGAAAACCATGGAGGTAGAAAATCCATACTGAAACTAAGTAGTTGACTTGCCGTTTTAGTATCTACGGAGCTCTGGACGTGCCATCTGATTTATTGAGATCCTGGGATAATTTACTGCAGCATGATGACATCATTAACATAAGACGGAGACATCTTGAGAAAATATTTCTCGGTTTTAATGACGACATCCTAAAGTAAGATGTCGACTTCCCGAGATAAAGTATATAGGCATAAACCTGAAGACAGGATGTCGACTTCCCAAGATAATTTATCTGAGGATGTCGACGTCCTAAAAGAAGAATGTCGACTTCCCGAGATAATATCGGGAAGTCGGCATCATAATTTCATGAGGTTGACATCGGAAGATAAAATATATATCGGGAAGACGTTATCTTACTTATAAGGTCGTCATATCGAGATAAATTATCTTAGGATGTCGTCATCTTTACGTTTGTCATGTCATCATCATGCAGTAAATTTGTTCAGGATCTCAACATGCCGAAAGGCACTACCAGAGCTCCGTTAGTATCAGTCAGTCGTCTTGTTGTAGTAGTTTACTAAACAGGTGGTATGGCACTGCTGGAGCTCCGTAGCATTAGTTTTAAATAGCGTAAACCGTTATATCTACCATCTCTCTCATGCTATTGTGTGTGCAATATCAAAGGATACCAATTCTCATTATTTTCATTTGGTTGAGGATGTTTTGCCAACTGGTAATTTTCACTTAAAGAGTGAAAGTGAAAACATCAATGGATACCGATTCTCATTATCTCCAGTTGGGTCAGGATGTTTCTTGCCAACTAGTTATTTTCACTTAAAGGTATCGTACACGTTTGATAATGACTCAAAACAAATATTAGCATAAAAAACTTACTTGGTAACAAGCAACAGAGAGCTGTTGATAGTATAAAACATTGTAGGAAACGACTCCCTCTGAAGTAACGTAGTTTTTGAGAAAGAGGTAATTTCTCACTAAAATAATAAAAACTTCTTGCAAGACGTTTTTATTCCTATCTGAAAGCACACAAATTTGTACAACAAGGGTGTTTTTTCTTTCATCATTTCTTGCAACTTTGATGACCAATTGAGCCCAAATTTTCACGGGCTTGTTATTTTATGCATATGTTGGGATACACCAAGTGAGAACACTGGTCTTTGAAAATTTCCAAACGTGTTCAGTGCCTTTAAAGAGTGAAAGTGAAAACTTCAGTGGATACCGATTCTCATTATCTCCAATCGGGTCAGGATGTTCCTTGCTAAATGATTATTTTCACTTAAAGAGTGAAAGTGAAAACATCAATGGATACCGATTCTCATTATCTCCAATTGGGTCAGGATGTTTCTTGCCAATTGATTTGTTTTCACTTAAAGAGTGAAAGTTAAAATGTTCATTCCCATTTTCCACCATGTTAATTTTTTTTATTTAGATGGCCGTCGAACATTGATTTATATTCAAAATGTGACATATGGAAATAGATAATTCTGCACTGACAGCAAGGGTATTGTCTTATTATGGACCCGTTTTTGTTTTTCACATTTGATTTCGACCTTTGACCTTATGTGCGCTTAAGTAAAATAAGTGACGTCATTGAGAAATGACATAACTTTTCAAAACTCTTCCGTGAAGACCTCTCACGGTATCTTGTTCCAAACCAGTCGATACTGCATTTCTGCAGGCATGGAACGATTTTTCCCAACCGAGGAATTACGCGCGTATAGTTACGACTTTATAATACCGGTAGTGCGTAGATGTAACCGAATTGACAATCTTCTAGGAAGATAACATCTAGGCCTATTTTAAACTTACAGTGTTGAATAGTTTCGGCCTATAGGCCTACTTAAAATTCCCCTTGCCGGAAACCGTAAACGTTTGCTCGATAGGATATCATCAACATTTCTGTTTTTAAAGTTTGTTATGTGACCATGATAAACAACGTACAAAGAATGTATATATGAGGAGAAGTTGCTTAAAGAGCAAAGCGAAAAACAAATCGGCTTTAATGAAGAAAATACAAAACACAAGAATCTGAACTTCACACTTGTTCTAGGAATTAGGTATCTTACACTGGAACGGAAACCGTGCTTATTTGAACATTTCCGATATTGCACGGTTGGTAGTAGCGCAATTTCGATTCTAGATACTAAGGTCCAGGGGAACCTACTCCTTAATCTGCACTCTACGGAGCTCTGGAAATGCCATCCTGACTTGCTTAGATCATAATATCGACATCCTTGGCCCAATTTCATAGAGATGCTTAAGCAGACAATATAGTTTATCAATAGTCTGCTAAGCTGAAATGAGCAGGATACCAATGTCAAATTGTACATGTGACTTGCTAGTTCGGCTGGTAAACTTATTCCGGTAAGCATAATTGTGTTGTGCTTATACTTTGTATACTTAAGCAGCTCTATGAAATTGGGCCCGATAGTAGAATCTCGACATTCAAACAAGAAGATGTCGTCATCCTGAGACAAATGATCTCGTAAAGTCGACATCCTGGTGGATTTAATTAAGTGATTTAATTTGAGAAGTTTGTGTATTTGCTTGCAAGATGTCGATTTGCAAGCAAGATGTCGTCCTGATATAAGATCTCAACAAGTTGGATGGCACTTCCGTGACTCCGTAGCACCCTTCTAAGACTACATTACTTTGATCTCCCTGGGGATCATACTGACCGTTTTCCATAAGGCCGGAGAAAACCTCTGTCCGGTTTGTCATTGCTTCTCTTGTTGGAGTATAGCATTTTGTTGTTACAGTAGTTACGTGTTTTATTTTATGTTGGGTTCTTGTCTTTATTTGTGTATCTTGTACCTGTATTCGTAATACTAAAAACAGTGGGTAGGTCGAAGAATTAAAATAATTTAACATTTCTTTCGAAATAATTTGGTGTATGTTTCAGTCATTTCTTTTCAGTCTGTCTATTTTATGTATTGTTTTTAGTTTATTTTGTATTTTTGTTCATTGCATATTTGGGGGTTTTACTAAAAAGAAAATCAATGAATGTTATCTTGGGGCGATTTCTGATCTAGTTTCCTCACCACCAGTAATCATATAACACTATAGCCACAAAAACCACTGCTTTCCTCAGCAAACATTATAGCCCTTGTTTTTAAGTGTTGAAATGGAAAACGTTTGAATAAATGTACCTATAGACCGTATGCACATGACGTCATTTGAGTAGGGCGCCCTCGCCTAGAGGTCAAAAGGGGGTTGTTCATTGGTCAATCATGTGCATCGCGCGTACGAATCTGTGCTTGTCCACTGTTTCATCATCGGTTTACTCTCTAAGATGACGGCTGGATGACGTCAATGCATAAGATCTATAGACCATGTAACCTGTGTCATGTTCACATAAGAGCCACAGAGCCTGGACTTCCTGCTGGCATGATTTGTACACAGCTCAATGGAATAAAACATAAAATCTTACATTTTATGTATGGGTTGAGATTTTTTAATAATTTTGGGTTGAACAATGAACACATTTTCCAGTCAGTTTCCCTTGTGGTTTACTACTTGATTTGGATTTCTTTTCACACACTTGCAACCTCTTATGATAACGCCTTGTATAACGGACGTGTGTTGTGTTGCCGTTGTGGTTCGTGTATTCAAGTGTCAGACAGACTGATGTAAAATAAACTGATAGCTAATTTAATAATTTCAACATCAATTTATTTCTTGGGATTTAATTTCTTGAATTACCTTTTTCGCAGAAAATAATACGGCATATCAGTTACTAATGAACCCCAAAATATCAATCTACTTCCCCTATTTTTGTAATAGCACATGTTCAAAAAAGAGAGAACTAATTCATCCCGAGTTTCTGCATGTCATGGTTGAGCTGGGCTCTCGGTGTTCATTTCTAATAGTATACACTCCAAGACAAATGTGATGAATGACACTGCTTATACATTCGGCTAATTTAATAGAGTAAATGATTAATGATATCACACAGCACTGTTTAATCAATCCGGTAGTTATAAACGTCTTATGTCCAGCCATGCCCATAGATGAGTTTCCCCCTGCCTCCTTCCGCCTATTATTAATTATTAAGACAAGACAGAGACTCTCCCTTTGTATTTAAGGGATTACATTATAACCATTACAAGAATTATGAAGGCGATGTACCGTATTTATCCTTGTGAAGGGCACATTCAATTAAACTGTCTTCTTTCGAGAAATACTATACTCAAGCAATCTGTAAACAAAAATTCATTGAGAAATAGACAGTAACATTGTCAAGGCGAAATTATCAGAGAAATGACCAAATGAAGTCATACTGCTGTTAAAAAAGAAAGAAAGAAAGAAAAAACGCAGACTGATGCTTCACGGAGAAAATTGAGGCAATTCATGAGGAAAGAGAAAAGACCAAATGACGTCATACTGATGTTAAAAAAGAAGAAGAAGAAAAAAATGGACAAACTATGATGCTTCACGGAGAAAATTGAGGCAATTCATGCATGCCCCCGTTCATACTTTGGTGCCCTTTGAAATGCTAATGCAGCATGCAGTTTTTTAGTTTCTCTTATAGAGGTACCCTTCACTAAGAACAAGTTGCCTTGCCCCTTGTAAGAATGAGGTATCAGGCCTGGGTCCTATTACCTATTGTCTATTTAAAGCAACAGTATAATCTTCACCGATGACGTTAATTAATGACAAAGCTCATTCGACCCAATGCACACGTAATATTTCTTACGACTAAAAGAAGATCATTTTAAAGCAAGATCATTTATCATTTATCATAAATTTTATGAAGTAATGTAATGTGGTCATGGGCAGATATCGTGTTGACTCTTTTGTTGAAAAAGGCATCACGAAACCGAGACAGGAAGGGACAACTATTTGGCACCCTTTCTCCGTTATTGATAATCCATTTTTTGTTAGTTATAAGTGTCGATGACAAATATGGTGTAGTAGCATTATAAAGGTCTGCGAATGCAAGGTCCACTTAAAGGGTTTGTATACGTTTAGTAATTGGAATCCACTTTTTTTTTTCCCAATCCTATATAGTTGTAGTTATATACCATAAAACTTACCTGTGAAAATTGCATTTCAATAGGTGGTAGCATTTTTGAGATATTGCAGAAAATCTGGAGCGGTTTGTTCACGCAGGAAGAGTAATCTGCAATTGGAATACACAATCAGAGAAACGTTACTGTCAGTAATGCTTCTCAGATTCAGATTGTTGGGTTAACAAGTGATATCTTTTTTCATAACCGCAGTGCTTCGAAGTGAAAAGTTTCTCAAAATGCATTATACTATCCAAAGCTGCTGTACTTCTCACCAAGTAAGTTTTTATTGCCATTAACTTTCAGACTCATTACCAAACGTATACAAACCCTTTAAAAAACCAATCCCTTGGCTGAATATATTGATTCCGAGGACGACTTTTAAAGTCAGCCCTACCGCATTATGTCAAAGAGCACATACAATGATATCTAATGTTGTAATGATTCAGTTCCAGTATGACATGTCACGTCCAATACATCTGAGGTGAGCTCGATGTAGTTCCGGGACCAAGCAGATACGAAGCAAATCAGTCCCAGTCGACTGATTGCTTGCTTTCTGTTAAAGGGGTATTGGGTTTCCGTTACGAACCCTACAAAGTTCTTCAAATTATCCCAGAATAATAATTAAAAGTGATCAAAAGTGCTGAATGGAAATGCGCATAACCTAAACGCAGTAACATAAGAATTTGAAAGGAGTAATAAAACAAAAACATGCAGATTTAAAGACCCCCACAAGAATACTAAAATAAAATAATATTATTAATAGAAAAACAACTATACAAATTTAAACAAATAAATAACATAAAGAAATACACACATAAATAAACAAATCAATCAATCAATCAATCATCCATACAACATGTATAAAGCACCTAACAAAGGTTTGCTCAAAAGCGCTGAGGCACAGATGAAATAAATACGTCATTGATGGTAGACCTCCTGAAACAAATACATAATTAAAATTAATGAACACATAATTAGATAAATAAATAAACAAAAACATGAACATATATAAATGAATTAATAACTATTACAAAATATGTAAGTAATAATGAACAAATGGAATGAATGCAAAAGTCATAATAATATACAATTCATAAACACTTAAGGAAGAACTTCATAGAATGGAATGAGTTACGTAAAATATTGCGCAAATGAACGAATTGTGGTTGATTTTTGTTAAAATTGGTATACCTCTTAAAGGGAAAGTATACCTTTGGTTTTTGGAACCGTTTTATTGTTTTAATTGTATATAAATCTAGATTATATAGAATAAAACTAACCTGTGACATTTTCATTTCAAAAGTTGGTCACGTTTTTGAGATACCGCCGAAAATCCGGAGCGAATAATGTCCACGCAGGAAGAATGATCCGATATACACAATCTGAGAAACGATTTACTGACAGTAAAGTTTCTCAGACTCAAATTTTGGGGGATAACAACTGATAACTGTTTCCATAACCACACTACTTCGAAGTGAAATGTTTCTTAAAAATGCTTTATACTATCGAAAGCTACTGTACTTCTAACGAAGTAAGTTTTAATTGCCATTAATATTGTGAGAGTGATTACCAAACGTATATATTTCCTTTAAGTATTCCTTTGGAAGCCTTTTACCTGACGATAAGCTAAAGTTTCAATACGACATAAAGATCTCAGTAGAAACAAACCGCTTCGCCTTAAAGGTATCATACACGTTTGGTAATGACTCAAAACAAATACTAGCATACAAACTTACTTTGGTAACAAGCAACGGAGAGCTGTTGATAGTATAAAACATTGTAGGAAACGACTCCCTCTGAAGTAACGTTGTTTTTGAGAAAGAGGTAATTTCTCACTAAATTAATCGCAAAAACTTCTTGCAAGAAGTTTTTATTCCTATCTGAAAGCACACAAATTTGTACAACAAGGGTGTTTTTTCTTTCATCATTTTCTTGCAACTTCGATGACCGATTGAGCCCAAATTTTCACAGGCTTGTTATTTTATGCATATGTTGGGATACACCAAGTGAGAACACTGGTCTTTGACAATTTCCAACCGTTAGTGCCTTTAAAACGTGTTCTACTGTCACCCTAATAGAATGCATTCCCTGTCGTTTAAAGGGATTGTATGCGTTTGGTAATTGGAACCCACTGTTTGTTTCAATCCTAAATAGTTGTAGACATACCATAAAACTAACCTTTACACAATTTCATTTTAAAGGGGGTAGCGTTTTTGAGATAATATTGCTGAAAATCTGGAGCGGTTATGTCCACGCAGGAAGAATAATCTGCAATTGGAACACACAATCTGAGAAACGTTACTGTCAGTAACGCTTCTCAGATTCAAATTTTGGGGGTTAAAAAGTGATATCTTCTTCCATGATCGCAGTACTTCTAAGTGAAAAGTTTCTCAAAATGCATTATACTATCCAAAGCTACTGTACTTTTTACCAAGTAAGTTTTTATTGCCATTAATTTTCAGAGTTGTCACCAAACGTATATCCCAGACCCTTTAATCTTGGGTTCGGTAAAAAAAAATCAAGAAGAAGAAGGGTGGCTTAGACTGATACTCTTTCGTGCCAGTGGATTAAAACATAAATAGTATACATGGATATAACTGAAATGGAGACTTGTGTGAACGTTAATCCACCAATATGACTCTAAAAGCATCGTGACATTGTGCTTCGAATAAAAGAAGTCGGTCAGAGACATGATACTGCATCGTTCAGTAATCTTCTTTAAGTTCATTTTATCAAATTAATCAAAGTTTTAAGAAATACATGAGGAACAATCGTGCAGGAGATTTTTCTCGTCTCATTTTTTGGTAAAACATTAATAATACAGATTTTTTTTTTTTTTCCAAACCGCAAATACAGTAAGTTATTATTTAACACGGTGCTTTGTAATGAACAACATGTCCTTGTTAAAGACAAGCATACAATTATTTGGTTCAATGTCCTCTATGCAAGAATCGTATGTGATAATATTGCGATACCCGTTGGCTCTTTAGTACACACTGGAATGGGCTTTCGTCATAACGGGCAACCTTGGTGATGTATAGACCTTGCAAGTCTCGCGCGTATTCGAACATTTTTGGGGCCACTTTGGTCCCACGTACAATGCTTTAACGCGTGAAGGAAACAAACTTGCGCATTTTAACGGGTCACAATGTTCGAAAACGCGCGAGACTTACACAGTCTATTGGTTTACAGCTTATCGTAGAATGCAGGACGTGGGTTCGAATCCCACCGGGAGTCTGTTTCCCCCATTGCACTCAAAGCGATGTTTGATAACCATGCAAAAACAAAACGGATCAAACCTTGAACAACCTGCTCAAGTGAAATTTACAGAGTTTGACTTCAATATCCATGTTTTTGTTTTGTTTTAACCCGGGGATTTTCGATAAAATGTACAATCTCTAAAACCATTTCATGTACTGTTGTTTACGATTATTCGTATTGGCCTCTCTCGGCCACATGAGGGCAGCCATCTTCAACTTTCCCGCGAACTATGACCTCATTACAACTGGGATTAAACCAAACATTTTGAACTTACTGCTACTAGGGATGAACCAATTAGTACAACTGTACGGGTTGCATAGTAAAGCAATTCCCCCCTCGGGTTGGGGATGCATTATTGTTCTGGTTAGTTAATCAACTGCCGCTAATGGAGGCGGCAACCATTACATACAAATCGAAATACGCAAAGCCCTTACGATTTGTTTTCCGTCGGCATTTGAAGCTATTTACGGGACAAGCAGTCTACTCTTTAACTGGGGGTTTCTTTTCTTTCTTTTTTACTTCGTGAGCCCTTGACTGTCCGTTGTATGTGACAAACTCGTGTGCGTTCAAATGTAGTTCTGTCAGGTGCAATTTTGTCTGAATTGCTTTATATATGATGAATTCAGATTTAAGATTTGCAGACAAATTTCTGGCTCGTGCCATGTGTTGAAGACTCTGATTTGTCATGAATTTGTCGTACTATTTCAAGGGTGGATGAGAGCCTTCGTGAAGGGTCATCACTGCTCCTAGAGTGGTGCCAGTCTGATTGTTGCATGTTTATGATCGATTGTCTCTAATACCTACACATTTACGCTTACAGACTACATGGCCTCTAGCCTGGAGTCTAGTCATCGACTCATTGCACTAATGGGGTATTAAAGTACAACCTTTGGTACAGATTGTTCCTGCGAGCGCAACACTTAGTGTCCTTTAACGGTCAGGATTTCTGGTAAATTGTACAAATATTGACTGTAGGTGCAAGTAAAGGAACATCAATCTAAGCTGAAATCGAATTCCCGCGCGTGCCTGCGTCTTTTATTGACTACCCGTGGGGCTGCCTTGAGTGAGATGTAAAGACCCATTTTGATTCAATAATTTGCCACAGGTATAAATCGGCCTACGATATGGTTGGTGCTGATTTCCACTTGTGATGTTGCTATATAAGCCAGTACTTTCGTGCATGACGTCATACTTTTCGAGTGTCAATTTTGTGGATTCCTATTTTCGTCGAATGAATTAAATTGCTATGGTGTTTTTGTAGCGCAGGCGCATTATAGCCCAAGTTGATCATCTATATTCCTTTTCTAGAATTCTGTAGCCGATGTATGTGAATCAGTTATTAGTAACGGGGTTTTAATGACTGGACATCGCTTAGTGGTGGATAGATGATATATTTGCCATTTGGAAATGGGGGATGAGCTGGCTGGTAGTGGTTAATACATAAACCATAGAGAAACTCGACAATCGGCTTCTAAATTAAAGTAAGCTAC